>CM064531.1:39519856-40049498 GCA_032716605.1 Paralithodes platypus | reverse complement strand
CACTACTCCATTAGTTTTTCAGAACGCCCCAGCCAGCAATCCCTCAACGACAAACGTAATGAAGCCATAGAACTCTTAAATTCTGATCTAAATACTATTTCCAATTGGGGCAGAGAAAACCTTGTTAACTTTAATGCTTCCAAAACCCAATTTCTCCATCTATCTACCCGTCAGGATCTCCCAGCGGACTATCCCTTATTCTTCAACAATACAAAAATCAACCCTTCATCTTCTCTCAATATTCTTGGTGTCTCTTTTTCTTCTGCTCTCATTTGGAAGGACCATATTACCAGTCTTGCTAAGGCAGCCTCCCAGAAGCTGGGTGTGCTCAACCGCCTTAGGGGGTTCTTTTCCCCTGCACAGCTTCTTGCTCTGTACAGGGGCATAGTGCACCCTTGTATTGAGTATTGTTCACATGTGTGGGGAGGTTCCTCTCACACCGCTCTCCTAGACAAAGTTGAAAGGAAGGCCTTTCGTATCATTAACTCCCGTCCACTCACCAACTCTCTGCAATCTCTCTCTCTCCGCCGCAATGTTGCATCTCTCTCGCTATTCTATCGCTACTATAATAATCAGTGTTCCTCAGAGCTATCCCAGTGCATACCACCTCCTTTACGTAGGCAACGCTGGTACCCGTCTTGCAACTCCATCCCACATACTCTGTGCACCTCTCCAACCCAAGAGTGAAACGTTACTCTCAACCTTTCTTCTACTCAAACATCTGAGCTCTGTACCCTCTCTCCCAGAATCTGTCTTTCCCTCTTCCTATGACTTAACTTGCTTCAACCTCCGTTGTGTCCAGGCCATTTGTCTCGAACGTCCCTTGATTTTGGCCGGTCACTCTTTCAACTATGTGGGAGTCACTCGCTATAGGCCTTTATGCCTTTTGCTTCCCTCAATCACCAGAAAAAAAAAAAAAAAAAAAAAAGTTAACTCTTTTGTTTTGTTTAGCTTATATTCGACTTCTCGGACTCAAAGGGGTAAATACTGATCTCACTAAAAGTCAGAATAACTAATTGGTATTACGTTGCATCACATCTAACTTTAGCCACAATAAAAGATCAAAAGGTGTCCTTGTGCTGACGAGGTTACTGTACTGTATATCCAATACGCGAAAGGAACATGTGCCCAAAGTGTCGAAAATTAAGTGGCAGTACAGGTCCAACAATCTACACAATGAATATCACAGCTTACACATACAAAACTGAATATTTGGATCATAATTAACAATATATCTTACAAATATATTATATAATGGTCAGGATGATAGAAAACAGACTGCACAATAGTTATTGAATATCTAGGTAAACAGTTTTCAAAAATAGTTTACTATAGTTTGTTCCAAAAAGATATACCAGAATTCGTGAACACGAACCTGTATAACTAAGAAAAGGACTAGAGCATAATATTATGAGATTTAAATGTTCACACCTAGTCCCTGGCGAACCCTTCCCAAATGGAAAAAGTATTAGCTTGATTATTCTAGTTGATTGTGTTATTCAGGTTAGATGTTAACTGAAGTTTGGCCTAGCCTACTTACTTGAAACAAGAAATGGCTTAATTGTGCCTCAAACCTGTCCAGAAATTTCTGATAGACTGTAGTCATCAATAGTTTGCGTACAGTTAAATTTTACGAATTGTAGATGTTAAAAAGTAATACACTTATACATGAAAGAAGCAACAAGTCACCTACAATATCTGACAACTGGAACCACGGCTCCTACAAAAAAGCATGAGTGTCGCCCCAAAAATCCTCCATCACTATGCTTACCCCAGACCGACACTAATCACACTTTAACCCATGTCACACTACTCAACGAATCACTTCCCTTCAATCAAACCCCTAAATTACTCTGCATACCTTATGACACACAATTTACCCGACACATAGAAAATCCAAACACCAGAGCCCTACAAAAACTTGATGCCCTCAGAACCCTCACAGGCAAGGCCAACAAAATGAAACTGTCCATACTGTACAAAAAGTACATCTGCACAACCATGCACTATGCTTCCCAGCCTGGTCACCCTGCACCTCAATCACAAACATGAAAACACTAAAACACACTCCGAATAAAGCCTTCAGAATCAAAACAGGATGCACACAAACTACAAATAACATACATGCAGGAAGACAGATCCTCCCCCTGAAGACCCACGACCAACTTCACAATGCCACTCCCTAAAAGATCACCCTCCCCCACCTCGAGAGATTAAACAAACAGCTGCTACCCATTATTTCAACCAAATATACATAAACGTCCCACCCATACCTCCAAGCACCAACGTACGCAATCACATACACACACACCTTACACAATAAATCATCTACAGCTCTCCACCTACTGAGATTAACCCATCGGAGAATACTTCCCAGAGATACCCGAGTCGCACTTGCATGCCTCAGGTCCGGCCACAAACAGGCAATACAAGATTGCAATCACAAGATACTGTAGGTCCAACTCATCATTCTTGTCTTTGCTGTCAACATGTCGCTGACAACAAAGAACATTTAATACTCCACTGCCCAGCAGACATACCCACCTGGGGGAAGTGGCAGACTACCCATAAAAAGGAATTTTGGGGCTACAACAACAGCAACTAAGCACTATAGCCTGTTCCTTATAATTAGGTCAGAGATCTAACTAAAACTTCCTAAAACTCTGAAAGGGATGGAGCAAATGGACTGCAATTGTAATTTTCCACATCTATTGTTTGAAGTCCCAAATGGTGGAAAAAAGAACTATTACTGTAGTCTTTTGTGTTAAGAGACATTTGAGTCTATATTTCTGGCCTATCTATAATGAACATGGTGTACTCAAAAGTAATTTGAACAAGACTGTCCAGGGAAAGTGATAGAAACTTAAAATGTACAGCATATGAAAAAGAATGTCACAAACTATACATTCTGATTGTACATACGGTAAAGAAAAAGTCGCATCAGTTGTATAATCAGCCAAATACTTACAATGGTTTAAAGTAAATTCCTAAATTATAAAATCCCGATACAATGTTAAGACACCTAACATTTGCCTAATGGGTGCGGTTTAACCCCTCTTTGGCGGGGCCAGACTTAAGGCGGTCTAGAGAACCAAGGACTATGTGGCGGGGCCCGCCTTAAGTCGGTAGCAATTTTGAGCACATAATTGGCTCGGAGAGAGAGACGAGCGGTGGGAGGAGCGTAGGTTGACTCGGACCGTTCGGCACGGCTCCCATGCCGCGACTGCCCTCCCCTCCACACACATCCAGACCCATTGCCTCACTACACAGGGAATTATGTAAGGAAATTACCGTATTTAAGCAATTTTTCCTTCGTGTTGCACGATCGTTGCAAGAGAACGCGTGGTCGTAGAAGGATGGTTCTGGTGTCATTGTTAAGCTCAATTATCGCCCTTTCACGGATACATAATTTTATTACGCTCTGGCTCTTGTTTATGCATGAAAAAGAGCACAGAAATAAGCTCGTTTAGGGTAAAACTACCTGCTTGGCAGGTAGAAGTTACCGACCTAGCTGCTCCTTGAGTGTTAAGAACACCACTAAACAATGTATATACTCAAGCATATTACACCTTAGTTGACAGTGGCTGACTCGAGGCATAGCCCGATCAGAAAAAAAAAAAAAAAAAATCAAATTTTTAGGGCCCGGAACAACTTTCGCATTCCCTTGTCCCTTTGTCTTGTTGAATAGGTGAATTTTACAGATCCTTCTTAAACTGCACAAAATTACATAAATATAACTAAATTAAAAGTTAAAAAACGTCGCTGGTACAGATGGGGTTAATAAAATTTGAGCAATCTGATATTTCCAACATTTGGATGAACAGTTTAAAGTGGAGAAACATTACAGCCTGTTTAAACAAAAAGGCTTTGTTATAATTCCCAGAATCGTTATTATGAACAGAAACTATATACTCCCAACCTCATACCCTCAAAACTACAAGGAACCAAACACTATCTACAATTATTTATGTGCCTAGTGCAAACTGAAGCGCGTTCATTAAACCTTTCAGTACCGGTGCCGTCCTTTTAACTATATTCTGGATACTATTAGACTTATTAAAAGGAGCAATTACCAGGCTTCGAACTATCTCAACCGTATTTACTACCACAGCTCTATAAATTTCACAAAATCAACTAACATAACAAAATAAAAAAGATGTTGCCAGTATAGAAAGTGACACTCCTAATTATGTATAACGTTTTATTAAGCTAAATGTATAAGGCAAACATAATCCACATATAAGATGTAGCTAAACGTACGAGTCTGCATAAATTAATTAAACTTATATTTACAAATACATGATAAGCAAATTATAAATGAAAAGGTAATTATTTTCATTTAAAGTAACCCTATTGCAATAATATCACAAATGTATACACTGTATTTTCTATTTGACAGCTGTGCAAGATGACCCACGCTGAAAACTCCAAAATATTCAGATTTCTCCATTCTCAAAGGTTTTTCTTTAGAATAGTCATTAAAGTATTTGTTCACTGCAAGATTTTGCAGCCCCATGCTCGAATCCCATTTAATAAAAAAAAAAACACGCTTATAATCACAAACAGGGAGTGTGGGGGTAGGCGCACATACATATCCCAGGTTATGTATGGTACGCACACAGAAGATCCCGAGGTAGGTGCACACATGGAAGATCCTGGGGTAAGCGCACACGCTGAAGATCCCGGGGTAGACGCGCACACGCTGAAGATCCCGGGGTAGACGCGCACACGCTGAAGATCCCGGGGTAGACGCGCACACGCTGAAGATCCCGGGGTAGACGCGCACACGCTGAAGATCCCGGGGTAGACGCGCACACGCTGAAGATCCCGGGGTAGACGCGCACACCGAAGATCCGGGGGTAGACGCGCACACGCTGAAGATCCCGGGGTAGACGCGCACACCGAAGATCCGGGGGTAGGCGCGCACAAACAGGTCATGGAGTAAGTGCGCACACCGAAGATCCGGGGCAGGCGCGCGGAAACAGGTCATGGGGTAAGTGCGCACAAAGAAGATCCAGGGGTAGTCTAGCACACACAAGGGTGGGCATGCACACAGAAGGTCCAGGGTTGGTGTACACATAGAAGGTCCCAGGGTTGGTGTACACATAGAAGGTCCCAGGGTAGGTGTACACATAGAAGGTCCCAGGGTAGGTGTACACACAGAAGGTCCCAGGGTAGGTGTACACACAGAAGGTCCCAGGGTAGGTGTACACACAGAAGGTCCCAGGGTAGGTGTACACACAGAAGGTCCCAGGGTAGGTGTACACACAGAAGGTCCCAGGGTAGGTGTACACACAGAAGGTCCCAGGGTAGGTGTACACACAGAAGGTCCCAGGGTTGGTGTACACACAGAAGGTGCCAGGGTTGGTGTACACACAGAAGGTCCCAGGGTAGGTGTACACATAGAAGGTCCCAGGGTAGGTGTACACACAAAAGGTCCCAGGGTAGGTGTACACACAAAAGGTCCCAGGGTTGGTGTACACACAGAAGGTACCAGGGATGGTGTACACACAGAAGGTACCAGGGTTATTGTACACACAGAAGGTCCCAGGGTTGGTGTACACACAGAAGGTCCCAGGGTTGGTGTACACACAGAAGGACCCAGGATTGGTGCGCATACATGTAATAGGAAGTGTATACACAAACAGATTATATCCTGGGTGTGTGCACACAGATGATATCCTGTTGTTGTTGTTGTTGTTCCCTAAGCTGCCTGGCCGAACAGCCCCGAGTCCTTAAGGAAGGCCATGGCCACGATATGGCTTTCCCCACAGAGTTTTCAAGGAGTGTAGATTGTGTTGTTGGCGAAAGTGATTGTGTGAAATGCAGTCTTCTATGATGTGTTTAATGGTATGGGGTGCTGTGTTACATCCCGGGCAGGTGTCGACGATGGAGTTATCCAGTCTCTTCTGATACCTCAGAAGAGCTGGATGGTGTCCGCATCTCAGCCAGGTGTGGTGCACTCTGTCCTCGAGCAGAAGGGAGGATTCAGAAGAATGGATTTCGGGAGGTCGTGCCTGTGCGTGTTGTCTGAGTGATTGGATGGAACGGCGAGCGATATGAGTGTGGATGTGCTTCTGGAAGCTGGTTTGGGGTGGGCAGGGAGGGAGAAAAGACAGTATTTGTGTGTGATACTGTGTGCTGGGTGTATTTTGATATTTCTTGGTGTCTGTGGGTGTGTTACCATGTAGTGTATTGGGTGGTGTTGGTTCGTGGAGGCTGCTGCCAGGAATTGAGTGCCTCTCATGCCCAGATGGTCTTTGACTTTGAGGACTTTGGTTTCTTGATGTAGGTGATCTGTAGGTGTAGTAGCTGTGCAGCCTGTGATGATTTTTAGGGCTTTGTTTTGAATAGTCTGTAAGGTCATATGATGTGTTTCAGCTAGGTTAGAAGCCCAGGCCAGGCTTGCGCATTACTGATCTTATGTATTGTTTGTAAACTGTGGTGGTGGTTTCTTTGTTGTGTCCAAGTTTTGTGTGGGCAAGTGACCTGAGGGCGTTAAGTCTCTGTGTCAGTTTCGTTTTTATGTATGTGGTGTGCTGTTTGCATGTCATTAGAGTATCATATGTTACTCCTCGGATTTTAGGCGAGTGTGTGTGTGTATGTTAGGGATGTGTTGTTTATGGTGAGTTGCGGGGTGTATTTGTGTTCTGTCCAGCTTGTGAGGAGGGTTGTGGTGGATTTGGCTGGGGCTAAATTGAGTCTGTTTGTAGTGCACCAGTCATGTAATGTGTTGATATAGGGTTGAACGAAATCTGTTGCTGTGTCTAGGTCTTGGTGTGTGCATGTGAATGTTATGTCGTCTGCGTAGGAGGCTATGTTTATTTAGGGTGCATTGGGTGTATTTATATTATGCATGTACAGATTGAAGAGTACTGGAGATAGGACGGATCTTTGAGAGACTCCGTTTGGGAAATTTCTAATGCTAGATGACTGGCCGGCAAAAGATATGTGTGCACATCTGCCTGCTAGGAAGTTGGCCAGCCACCTTTTTGTGTTTTTGTGCATGTTTGTGTCGTAGATTTTGTTAGGTTGTGGCGGGGGATGGCATCTAAGGCTTTACTAATGTCCAGTGTGGCAAGTAGTGATCTATGTGGTGGTCTGGCTGAGTTGATGCCGTCAAAAGGTCTTTGTGTAAGGTCTGTAAGAAGAGTTTGTGGAGTGCAGTGGCCTGAAGCCATGTTGTGTTGGAGCTAGGGGTAGGGCGTGTTTAATCAGTTGTAGTACAAGGCGTTCTATGATTTTGGAGGGGGTGCAAAAGAGTGAGATAGGCCGGTGTGAGGAGGGTAGCGTGAGGTCTTTGTTGGAATGTGATGATACCATGCTTCCAGATGTCTGGTATTGTGTTGTGTGAATAACTAGTTTGATATGTTAGTGAGTGCTTGTATGCCTTGTGGTCCTAGGTGTCTGAGGTGCATGTTGCTTATGTTGTCTCGGCCACAGTCGGGTGAGTGCTTGAGATTGTTGATGATATGCTTTATCTGGTAGTTGGTAAAGGGTGCATAGTCAGGGTCTGTGGGGAATTGTCTCTTACGTCGGATGACACGTCGGTTGTCTTTATGGGGTTTCAGGTGGCTGACATGAGAGAAGTGAGTAATGAGAGTGTTTGCTTGTTGTTTACATGAAGGAGTAGAGTCTGTTGTTGTAATTGCAGCATGTGATTGTGTTGTGTTGCTGTTGGAAAGTGTGATGCTGTTTAGTGTTTTGTAGAGTTTTTTGGAGTTTGTTTTGTGATCAAGTGTTTGGAGGAAGTTATTCCAATTTAGTGTTTGTTGTTCTTGCATTTTGTTAGTAATCTGGGTTTTGAGTGCTTGGATTTGTTGTGTGATGTCTTGTGTGTGGGGTGCTGGGGAGTGTTTCAGTGTGTCGCGTTGTCTGATGAGGTTTTGAATTTCTGGTGAGAAGTTGAGGTTGTGTCTTTTTCTGTTACCTCTTGGAATGTGTTCTTGTCAGCGTTTTGGATAGTTGGGTTGAATATGTGGACAGCATTGTTGATGGGTGTGCTGTTTAGGGTTTCAAAGTGTTGTTTCTGTCTCATTTGTGAAAGCTTCCCAGTTGGCTCTTTTATAATTGGTATAAGTGTGTCTGTGGCTAGCTTGGGTGAGTCTGGTTTTGGTGGTGATAATGATCGGGAGGTGGTCAGAGCCTAAGGTTTTAACCACCCTCCAGGATGTTGTGGGGGCGAGTTCTGGGGAGCAAAATGTGATATCTGGAGATGAAGGGTCGTAGATATCCTGTTTGTGAGCAGGTGTGCGAAGACAGATGATATCCTGGGAGGTTTGCGCACACACTGATGATATCCTGGGAGGTGTGCACGCACACAGATTATATCCTGGGAAATGTGCCCGCACACAGATGATATCCTGGGAAATGTGCGCAGACACAAATAGTATCCTGGGAGGTGTATGCGCACACATGATGTCCTGGGTGGTGTGCACACACAGATGATTTCCTTGGAAGAGGTGTGCGCACACAGTTTATGTCCTTGGATGCGTGTGCACTAGTCCAGGGTTCTGAAGACAAACATTTTGATTAGAATATATAAAAACATAACCGACACATGCTTTAACTAATAAGCTTTTGCTACATTTAACCATCAATATATCTAATTTAAAAAAAAAAATCATTACAGTTCTTAAAATAATACCAACACTGGAATATCAAGGTGAAGTGACGGGGTTGAAAAGCACAGGGTCAAATATCACCTGTAGGATTGCTAGCCTGCACATGAACAGGAAGGCGAAGCAAGACATCAAAACCCAGAGAAGAAGTCATCTACCAGAGTACCCCATAGTCCCAGGAATTTCCCACGGACCAGAGAGCAGAATCACCTAAGTCAGTCACCCCGACAAAAGGGTAAGAGTGGGACCCAATCACCGTCCAGCTCTCAAACTGTCTTCACCAATCACCAGCCCCCATTCGCCCAGTCCCCAGATTTACATTATGATGAACATATTGTTTATGCAAATGCAACACCAAGGACCCGAGTGTTATCGAGAAAAGTGGGTATAATAGAGCAAAAGATGATCGTCCTGCATAACTATCAACCACAGTGAGAAGATAAAGAAGAACAGAGTTATCCAGAGGATCGACAACAAGCCTTAATTATAACACAATCACCATAATTAGGATTGTATCTTTTCTAGGCTCAGTGACTCATCTGAGTATTAAATAAAATACCTATTATCATTATGTATCCAATAATACTTATTAAGTAGGTTTAAGTTAAGTATTAACCTCACCAACGATATCACAACGATTCACTATATCCCTCTCACATTGAGTTCTTGCAAGTCAAAGATAAGAATTAATCTGAACATAGTCTCAAAGAAACTGAAGAGAAGTTAAGCAAAAATCCATTGGGGTAATATTCTTAAGGCTGAAAAGCACGGAGCATCTAACAGTGGAAAATTGTCTCACTCTCCCCCCTTCCTCGAGAATACGACGAGCCCTGTTGTGTTCCCTCTGACGTCCAGATCCTGAAGTCCTGAACAGTGAATCTACGTTCCACGTCGGCCAGACTTACTCTCGAAACCCTACCCTCCTAAATTATCCTAAGTGTCTGAGTATCTTACATTGTGATTATAGTTGTTAAGGTAAGGTAAAAATATGTGCATATTGAAGTGCTAAAGGTTTTATAGATATGTGCTCAAGATCCTTAATTATTGTGTATGTGTTAATCCTTCAGAACTCATATTTATTGTTATATAGATCTGTGTCCAAGATCTAAGTGCTAATATAATATCTGTAACTCTCTTAAAACGTCCTAGCATACGTTACTCGTGTTAATTATTTACTTAGCCAAATACTCACAGATTTTCCTTGTATATGTCCATTCTATTAGGTATGTTGCAAGTTGAAGTGTATTCCGTGTATTTATTCCCTTCTTGAATCATACTTTTACCTAGAACTTACGCTTAATTTCATATTTTATTATACCTCAGTCCACCCTCTTATAAGGAAATTTGTTGATTATTTAATCTGATTTCTTCGAGAACTTAAATAACACTTACTGATATTAAGTGTTAATTCGTTCATTCTATGAACCGTATATTTGTTCACTACCTTATTGATGTAGATAACTTCGATTATTCTCGTCTAGGAATTCTAGTCTTGCATAGATCCATTATCTAATTATTCATCAGTCTGAATACAACGTCAATTTGTTATGTATTCTTTATAGGAATCTGTTTAAGTTGTTCAGATCTCCTTTTATGCCTTATTAGGTATTTCCATAAGTACAACTTCGTCGTGTGCGCCATTTTATCATTATTAGTAATATACTAATCATTCGTACACGCTATTTAATTTACGCGTTGCTTTATATTAGTTAACTACTTTAGTTACCTTAATTATATCTTTGATTGATTTCATCCAAGGGATATTAAACCTTTGATTATTCAATAGTAGAGGTAAACTATTAAGTCTGAATTCCTCGACCTAAGAGATTATTATCGCATATAATCATTAGTGAATAATATGCTCATATCATAATTCTCATATTAATCGAAGTATATAATAAATTGTAAAAACATTCATCACCCCTTTCCTTTTAACTTCAGTTGAATACTCCAAATACGAAGTATATAGTAACACTAAGAATAAATATTTCCAACACCGCAGTACCTAGAATGACCCGATTGACCTACCGGGTTCAATTTTATCTTAAACGGTATATAGTGTTTGAACTACCTGCGCGCCACTCGCCACCCGTGAGCGAATGTTGTGACAGAATAATAATAATAATAATAATAATAATAATAATAATAATAATAATAATAATAATAATAATCCTCGTGCGCTTCCCCTGTTACTTATACTTGATCATTCATACGTGTTTGGAGATTTCATAGTTACTAGTTCACTTTCAAGAATAATATAAGTTATACACTCAACCCACATAAATATTATTATCAAGGTTTGAATCTATATATAAACGTGTCCATTCTATAACTGCATATTCCCATATAATACTGTATTATTATTTCTATCCTGTATATTGTTTATTAGATACTGATAATTATGATCAAATTCATTCTTCAGTTTGCTTACTATTCCTTATAATAGTTAAGCTAACTCTCAGAGCTCGCTATATTCGTGACCTGATGATAATGGCAAGTATTGAGATATCCGGGACTTATAATAAAAAGTAAGACGGAATCTCATATATAAATATATGCCTTTGAATAAACTAAATGTGTATAATTTACATGCATGTTGTTATTGTGTTCTGTAGCACCTAATTGAGTACCTAATTGTGATTAAGAACATGTTCGATGTGTTCCTGTTGAGGATATTAAGAGTCCATAAGTCCAGAATTGGATTTTAGTGAAGACCGAATAACGGGATTACAATATTATAACCCGGCATAACACAAGGTTAAATACCTTTTAGACAAACTTAATACCGGTACCGTACTACATGCAATAAAGGCCACATCCGTATGACAGTTTCCAAATCTTGTCATAATGGTTAATATTTATTTTCTGCATCAGCCTTAGGATATAGACTGCTTAGCTTGGAACTATACCAATTGCACAATAATTATGGTGGACTGGCCAATATATATGCAGTAGTTCAATTAGTACATAGTAATACAAATAGTAATAGAGTAGCTAAATTGTCTTAAAGGGAGAGTTAGTTTATTTTTCTGGACCCCCTTCTCATGTTTAGCTCCATTAGTTTTCAGATCTTAAGACGTTCGGCCCATTAGTTTGGCGATTTTAAAGACTCACCCAATTTCTTTGTCACCAAGACCTATTGTGCTATGTAGATGTCGATTTTTTCCTGACGGGCGACTGTGAGCCTGTATTTTTAGGAGGAACCGGCCTTCGGTCGGGTAATTTTTCTACTGAAAAGTGTACTAATTGAAAGGGGGTATAGATTTGTTATTTGTTTTTAACAGAATGGTAGAGGTCTAGCGAGGAAACTAAAAAATATATATATAAACCAAAAAATAACCACTACGGTACCCCCTAAATAACCACTACGGTACCCCTAAATAACCACTACGGTACCCCCTAAATAACCACTACGGTACCCCCTAAATAACCACTACGGTACCCCCTAAATAACCACTACGGTACCCCCTAAATAACCACTACGGTACCCCCTAAATAACCACTACGGTACCCCCTAAATAACCACTACGGTACCCCCTAAATAACCACTACGGTACCCCCTAAATAACCACTACGGTACCCCCTAAATAACCACTACGGTACCCCCTAAATAACCACTACGGTACCCCCTAAATAACCACTACGGTACCCCCTAAATAACCACTACGGTACCCCCTAAATAACCACTACGGTACCCCCTAAATAACCACTACGGTACCCCCTAAATACAATACAATTATGATTAACTCATCTAATAGTTTTGTTTTAGCTGAAATATTGATAAATTTCGCATACTACTAATTGGACCAATACGCACAAATTTGCTAGTTTGTCTTAGCATTTACAATCTACTAGAGAGGCTGGATAACTTGTCCACTACATAGTGATTATTCTAGCCTTACTATACCCTGTTCCAAATTAGTAGTCCAGAAATCGTAAACCCTGTAACTCAAAAAGGGCTAGAGCAAATGGGCTGTACATTTTCCTGACTGACCCTTCCCAATAGGAAATATTAACTATTACTCTAGTAGTTCGTAAGAGTTTAATGTTAAAGAGTTTTGGCCTATTTACTTAGAATAGGGTGTAGTGTACGGAGAACCGCAAGACATTCATGGCATGCGTATAGTGGTGGGAGGAAGGGATGGTAGCTTATGCATAATACAGGAATCTATTTATTCTATCTATATGCTTAGGCCCAATCCCTATTTTGGGGGTAGCCGACTCAAGACAGAGCAAGAACATGGAAAACACAAAACAAATAAACACAGATAAAAAGCACAAACTCACACACATCCAGGTCACCCAGGAGAAGACCTACAGACCAGAGTCACCAAGGTCGCTCCAGCACTCCCCCGGCCCCCGACCACTCGGAGAGGTTCCGATCTCGGCAGGCAGACATGCAGCGGAGCCAAAGCCACAAGCCCTCCCACCACACTTCCAGGCGCACACTTCATATTAATAGTCTCCCCGGGCCACGCGCCTGATGGACTATTATCTAGTCCAACTTGCGCCCGACCCCTTACTCCAAATGACCAAGTGTTCACTCAACTATTCACAAGCATTCTCCATTCACTCCTGTCCACCATCACTTCCCCTGCCTGATCTATAGTCATTCCTCTATCATCCAAAGTCTTTCTTACACAGTCTCTCCATCTCGATGGGAGTCTTCCTGCCCTTCTATCTCCCCTTGTACCTGACTCACATATTCTCTTTGTAAGCCTTTCATCTCCCATTCGTTCAACATGACCATACCAGCTCAGCACCCTTCTGTCCACTCTGGCTGACAAATGTTCCAGCTGCCCCACTCTCCTCCGTATCTCTTCATTCCTCAATCTGTCTCTACGAGTAACTCCACACATACTCCTCAAGCAGCTCATCTCCATCACATCCAGCCCTCTTTTCTCCTTTTTCTTCAGAGCCCATGTCTCAGCCCCATACATCACTGTTGGCACAACAATTCCTTGATACAGTGCACTTTTTTACTTTCACTCCGAGATTTCTCGTCTTCCACATACTTCCCATTGCTCCGAAAAACTTCCTTCCCTCACACACTCTCTGTTTTACCTCCACTTCCATACCTCCACTCCTGTTTATCGTTCCTCCTAGATATTTAAAACGCTCTACTTGTTCCAATATTTCCCCATCCAGCATCACATCTAGATTCACCCTATGCTCTCCCCTATTACACACCATTACTTTACTTTTATTGACGTTCGCCTTCAGTTTCCTCCTTCCACAAACCACACCAAACTCTTTGACTACCCACTGCAGTTTCTCATCAGAATCCGCGACCAATGCTGTGTCATCAGCAAACAGCAACTGATTCAACTCCCAATCTCTACCATTCTTTCCTACTAAATCCAATCCTCTTCCCATAGTTCTCCTTTTCACCTCCCTCACCACACCATCCATAAACATATTAAACAGCCATGGTGACATTACACAACCCTGTCGCAAACCTACCTTTACCTCAAACCATTCACTCAACTCACCATTTCCTACTCTCACACATGCTCTGCTCCCTTCATAAAAACTCTTATCTGCTTCTAACAAATTTCCTCCTATTTCATAAATCCTTAACACCTTCCACATTGCTTCACGGTCCACACGATCATACACTTTTTCCAAGTCCATAAAAGCCCAAAATATCTCCTTATGCTTCTCTAAATACTTCTCGCATAACTGTCTTCCTGCAAACATCTGATCCATGCACCCTCTTCCCCTCCTAAAACCGCACTGTTCTTTTCCTATTGCAACTTCATAACAATATTGCAACACAGGAATAATGTACAGTATAGGCAATGCATTGCAGGGCATGACTGCAGGTGTATTTAAAGATTGTGCTATGCTATTGCCGTTTCAAACTTTAAGAAAAAGAGTATGTGAGCAAAATTTTGAAAGTCTCTTTATTCAAATTGATATATTGGAATTTTTAAGCTTCTCTGGGCCACCCTCATTAGAGAAGAAAGTAAACTAAATAATATAAACTAACAGTACAAAGACTCACGGTTGCAACCTCTTTACTAGAGCGTACTACATACCCAAATCACTACCATATGTCTTTTTATTTCCTGTGTATGAAAGAGACAAAAGACAGGTTGCCTGTAACGAGTGTTTCTCCAGAGTCAAACGAGCGAGCCAAATTCAAAGGACGTTGTGGTAAAAATACTTAGACATACAAAGTTTAAAGCAGCTTAAGTCCTAGATGAAGGAAAGATTGATTGAGTGAGAGTTCCAGAGTTCACTAGTTGAGTAGAAGAAAGACCGAACATTTGCCAATTCTTGGATTGGAGAGTTGGACAGAATAGGAGTGGGATTGTTGACAGGCGGGTGCCTTGCACACGCCGTAAAGGGAGGGGGTATGCACTGTGAGAGATCTGAAGAACACAGTTATAATAGCGATAGAGTCAAAGAAGCAACATTGTGGTGTGTGGACAGAGATTGTAGTGAACTAGTAAGAGGTGAGTTGACGAGGCGAAATACTTTGGACTCTATTCTTTCGAGAAGTGTGGTATGGGTGGAGCCTCGCCAGAGTCGCCACACATGCGAGCAATACTCTATACATGGCAGTACTGAGCCCCTATACAAAGCAAGAAGCTGTGCGGGGGTGAAGAACCCATGGAGACGGTTGAGCACAACTAATTTCTGGTAAGCTGTTTTAGCAGGAGTGGTAATATGGTTTTTCCAAGAAAGGTTAGATGAAAAAGTTACACCAAGAATATTAAGAGAAGATGAAGAGTTGATTTGTGTATTGTTAAAAAGTAATTGATAGTCATGTGAAGGATTGCAACGGGTAGATAGAGGAAAAATTGAGTCTTGGAGGCATTGAATGTAACTAGATTTTCTGCTCTAATCAGAAATAATTGATAGATCAGAAGATAGGCATTTCATGGCCACATCACATGACTTTTGGAGTGTTTGTATACTGGGTTGTAAAAAAATAGTTGAGCGATAGCCGTACACAACTCTAGCTATGGTATGGTCAAAAATTAAACTAGAGACAAAGGCATAGATAGAGGGATAGAAACCGAAGTAGGGGTTGGAAATTTGAGATTTGTGACATCATCTTTGGCTTTCGATATGGCTAGTGCAATATAAAAAAGCCACCGAAGTCCTGAAAGGAGGATGACCAAGATTTAGTAAGATAAGCAAGGAGATCACCAGTAAAGCAACCCTTAACACCTACTGTCCCAGCGACGTACAATGGCCGACAGTAAAAAAATAACGCCAGTACCAGCGCCTTAAGACATTAACCCTTTCACGCATATGACTGAATTTTGAGCCCATTGGGGATACTTTAAAGCCTTTGCTACCATCAGGGGTATTTAGAAACCTTTAGTGTACCGGTAGTTACTTCAACCTCTGCAGTTGTCTGAGTTATCTGAGGGCAGAAAACTAATTTTGGAGATGTAATTATAAAAGTGAGAGAACTTTCTTATTGCTAATCTGGCAACCTCTGCATCATAAATGCGTGAAAGGGTTAATAATCGGTCCTTGTACCGAGCGGTACCTGGCACCAAGACTTGTAAACACTGCTTTGAGACCATGGCAACACTTTTCAGAGTGTATCTAAGGTCCCGTGGGCGAGCTGGCTCAGTACTCTTCCATCTTTCAGGGTGAGTGGATGCTCTCGACTTTGAAGCCATTTTGGCCACAATGCTTGGTCCTGGAGGTTACATATTATATAGTAATACCCTCTGGTACAGTACGGATTAACCCTTTGTGTACCAGCGACGTGCTATATTTTGACGATATCATGCAGTTTAGGAAGGATATATGGTAGTTAAAAGGATTGGTCGAGATAGTTTGAAGCCTAATGATTGCTAGAGGTCCTTCCTAAGCTGAACAAATATTGTATTATAGTGAACATAATATGATAAAAAGGACAACCATGGTACTGTATGGGTTAAGGAAACAATCCTGGCGATCTGAAGTAGATTATAAGATAAAAGCAAGACATTTTGAATTTAGGATAGTTTCAAAAAGTTTAGAGATACAAGAAATGAAAGAAATTGGACGGAAAGTGTCAAACAAATGCAGAGTCCATTATTTTTAGTCTTAATTACTGTGTATATACATATAAAATTGTGGTTTATAATTCAAATTGTGTCTATGGAAATGATAAAATGGCCAAAACAATGCCGTTTCATGTTAATTCTATTGTATTCTCTGAAAATGTCATTCTCTAATTCATTGAAGTCTTCAAACAACATTGCTCCGGTTTGACACCCTGATTTTTTTATTTATTTTTTCTGTGATTGAGGGAGGCAAAAGGCATAACTGCCTATAGCGAGTGCCTCCCCTATAGTTGAAAGAGTGACGGGGCCAAAATCAAGGGACGTTCGAGCCAAAATGCTTGGACACACTGAGTTTGAAGCAATTTAAGTCATAGGAAGAGGGAAAGACTGATTCTGAGAGAGAGTTCCAGAGCTCAGCTGTTGAGTAGAAGAAAGTTTGAGAGTAACGTTTCACTCTTGGGTTGGAGAGTTGCACAGAGTAGGGGTGGGATTGAGTTGCAAGACTGGTACCACGTGCCCTACGTAAAGGAGGTGGTATGCACTGGGATAGCTATGAGGTACACTGATTATTATAGTAGCGATAGAATAGCGAGAGAGATGCAACATTGCGGCGGAGAGAGAGAGATTGCAGAGAGTTGGTGAGTGGACGGGAGTTAATGATACGAAAGGCCTTCCTTTCAACTTTGTCTAGGAGAGCGGTGTGAGAGGAACCTCCCCACACATGTGAACAATACTCATTCAAGGGCGCACTATGCCCCTGTACAGAGCAAGAAGCTGTGCAGGGGAAAAGAACCCCCTAAGGCGGTTGAGCACACCCAGCTTCTGGGAGGCTGCCTTAGCAAGACTGGTAATATGGTCCTTCCAAATGAGAGCAGAAGAAAAAGAGACACCAAGAAGATTGAGAGAAGATGAAGGGTTGATTTTTGTATTGTTGAAGAATAAGGGATAGTCCGCTGGGAGATCCTGACGGGTAGATAGATGGAGAAATTGGGTTTTGGAAGCATTAAAATTAACAAGGTTTTCTCTGCCCCAATTGGAAATAGTATTTAGATCAGAATTTAAGAGTTCTATGGCTTCATTACGTTTGTCGTTGAGGGATTGCTGGCTGGGGCGTTCTGAAAAACTAATGGAGTAGTGTAAGGTTGAATCTTCTGCGTATGAATGGATGGGAATTAAGGTACAGTTAAGATCATTTATAAAAATTAGAAAGAGAATAGGAGATAGGACAGAGCCCTGAGGAACACCAGAGTTTATAGGGTGAGGAAGTGAACAATGGCCGTCCACAATCGCGGCTATGGAACGGCCGGAAAGGAAATTAGAGACAAAGGCACAGATGGAGGGATAGAAACCGAAGGAGGGTAGTTTAGAAATTAAAGATTTATGCCAGACTCTATCGAAGACTTTCGATATGTCTAGTGCAATAGAAAAAGTCTCACCGAAGTCCCGAAAGGAGGATGACCAAGAGTTAGTAAGATATGAAAGAAGATACCAGTAGAGCGACCCTTAACCCGGGAACTGCCGGGAGACTCTTAAGAGTTCCCCCAGCGGACTGCGGGAAGACTTTTAACCCTCCTCTAGCGGGTGCTCTGTGGCTGTTTTGGGCCTTTCTGGGCCGTTCTGACTGCTATATCAACCATCAGTATGAAAGGAACTGTATTGCACCGAAAACTAGGTGGAAATCGCTACACAATGACGCCACATACAGCTACGTAGCACTCGTGGAGCACTGACAGTGTTACCTCGAAGATGGAAGTTTAGCTGATTTTGCTACCTTGCTCACTTTTAGCGAACTATTGGTTACACTGTCATCCTCACACGCGGTGGGGGAACTGGAGTTAGTGTGGGCCGGGAGGCCACAGATGTCGGACGTATGGATCATTACTATCCCACCAATTTTCACTCGATTTCAACCCTTTTTTCACCCGTTTTTTTGCCAGTTTTTTCAACTCGACTTATGTGGTGAGCCGCTTGTTAAGAGTCAGAAAAAAAAAAATCAACTTTTGAATTTTTTTTTTTTTTTTGGGGGGGGCCCCTGGGCCATGCAAAATCTCAGTCCTCTACCTCCCCTCCTTCCCTCCTCTCCTTCAGTTATCACCTATTTTCCCTGTTATTCCCTTAACCCGTACAGCCCCAGAGACGCGCCTGGCGCGTCACCCTAATTGCACCGACCGTAACCTCAGGTGTAGCCACTCAAGAGGGCTCAGATTTGTATGGGAACTGTGTACGTATCACACGCAAACGTGACGATGGTTGAAAACTCTCAAAGTCCACGTGCGTGCGCGTGAGCGCGCAATAACCTGGTTTTTTGAGGTAATTGCCTTCAATTTTTTACTCTTGTAAAATAAGTTTTCGGGGGCTCTGTAGGACCATTCTTTAAGCTTTCTGAGCGGTTTTTCGTGGTTTTTCCTTCATTCCTAACCCATTCGCTATTGTTTCTGGAATAAAACAATTTTTTGAAAACCGGCCGGGTTATGGTGAACAAACATTACAAAACTAGCCAGGGCTGGACGGGTTATTCTGAGGTATATTTTCGTGCTAACATTAGCGAGTTGCAAGCAGGGCGTTGTCATCACTGATAGCAAGCGAGTGCAAGAGAGAGAGTATCGATAGACTGTGTCTCAGTGGCCTTGGGGGAAATTGGCGGGAAAGCAGCTTGCCTCACCCATACATTATACAACTCGCGGGCTATATCTCCGATTTTGACCATCCGAACGCTGTTTTCACTAGTTTTATTGTTGTTTCAGGTTAATACCTTTATAATCAACCCATAATAGGCACGTATGGATAAGTATTAATGTTATTTATGGTAAAATGAATATGTTAGTGACAAACACCTCAAATACATGCGCACAGGGAGAGGTGTCTAATTACCCCCATGCGCACTTGTTAGGTTAAGGAAGCCATACTGGCGATCTGAGAGCAGATTATGAGAAGAGAAATGCTTAAGAAATTTGGAAGCAAGAATAGTTTCAAAAACTTTAGAAAGACAAGAGATAAGAGCAATTGGACGATAGTTGGAGGGTTGAGAGCGGTCACCCTTCTTTGGGACAGGTTGAATGTGAGCAAACTTCCAGCATGAAGGGAAGACGTTAGAGGATAGACAGAGACGAAAGAGTTTGCCTAGGCAGGGAGTCAGCACGGAAGCACAGTTTTTGAGAACAGGAGGAACACCGTCCGGACCGTACGCCTTATTAGTGTTAAGCCCAGAGAGGGTAGAAAGTACATCTTTAGAAGAGATTAGGGTATTAGGCATAAGTAAGAGAGAGGAGGGCGGAGAGGGAGGAATAGCACCGGAATCATCCAAGGTGGAGTTTCTAGCAAAAGTTTGAGCGAAGAGTTTAGCTTTGTCAGAGGAAGAAGTGATGGTTGTGCCATCAGAGTGGGAAAGGGGAGGGAAAGACGAGGAAGATAAATTGTTGGAGAGGTTTTTGGCTAGATGCCAGAAAGCTTGGGAAGAGCTAGAGTTGGATAGTTCAGTGCATTTATTATTGATGAAAGAGTGATTGGCAAGTCGAAGAACAGATTTGGCTTGATTCCGGGCAGAAACATATGAAGAATGAGAGTCTTGAGTTTTAAGGCGTCGGTACCGTTTGAATGCTTCCTCCTTATTGTGGACAGCAGTAGAACAGGCGTGAGTAAACCAAGATTTTTTAGCATTAGACTGAGAGAAAGAGAATGGAATGTATGCTTCCATGCCCGATAGGATTACCTCGGTAATGCGTTCAGCACTCTCCGAGGGTCCTCGGCCATGGAAGCAGAAATAATTCCATGGGAAATCAAAGTACTGCCGGATAGCCTCCCAGTCGGCAGCGCCAAAGTGCCACAAGCGCCACCGGCTAGGAGGATCAGGTGGCTGTACTGGAGAGATAGGACAGGTGACAGATAAGTTTATGGTCGGAGGAGCCCAAAGGAGAGAAAAGATCGACAGTATAAGAAGAAGGGTTAGTAGTTAGAAACAGGTCAAGAATGTTGGGCCGATCTCCGATGCGATCCGGGGTACGGGTGGGTTGGACAATAGTTGGAGGTTTGAGAGCGGTCACATTTATTTAAGACAGGTTGAATGAGAGAAAGTTCCAGTAAGAAGGACAGAATTTTGAATAAAGGCAGACTAATGAGTTTGCCTAGGCAGGGAGTTATCACGGAAGAACAGTCTTTGAATACAACAAGAGGAACACTATCCGGTCTGTGCACCTTCTTAGTATTAAGCCCAGAGAAGGCAGAAAGTACATCCATAGAAGTTATGATCTTGGACATAAGTGAGAGGGGAGCAGAAAGGGAGGAATAGCACCAGAATTATCCAAGGTGGAGTTTTTGGCGAAAGCTTGAAGAATTTAGCTTTGTCAAAGGAAGACATGACGGTAGAGCTGTCAGAATGGAAAAGAGGTAAAGACTAAGTAAAATGGTTGGAGATGATTTTGGCTAGATGCCAGAAAGCTTGGGAAGAGCTTGAGTTGGAAAGTTCAGAACATTTTGTTATGGATGAAAGTTTCTGACTAGTCGAAGAACAGAGATGGCTTTATTCTGGACAGAAACATGAAATGCGCAAGATTCTGAAGGAAACAGTACCTCCGTATTGCGGAGACCAAGTAGAACAGCAGTAGAACAAGCATGAGTAAACCAAGATTTTTTTTTGTGCATTAGACCGAGAGAAAGAAAATGTTATGCATGCCTCCATGTACGAGAGGATTCCTCGGTAATGCGTTCAACACTCTCAAAGGGTCCCCCTGCCACAGAAGCAAGTCCTTCCATGGGAAATCAAAGAAGTACTGCCGAAGAGCCTCCCAGTCGGCAGCGCCTAAATGCCACATGCGCCGCTGGTTGGGGAGGTCGAAAGGCCGTACTGGAGAGATACGATATGTAAGTGAGATAAGGCTGTGATCGGAACAGCCCAACAGAGAAAATTTACAGGGTAAGAGGAAGAGGTTAAAAATAGATTAAGAATGTTGGGCCGATCTCCAGGGCAGTCCGGGATACCGGTGGGGTTCTGAACTATGAATGCCGATTCAAGTACAGTATTAGCAGCCGTTAGATCAGGGTTCAACAAAAACTACTAGCATTTAAATGTTGTTGTTTCACTCAATCTGGAGTAAGAACTCTTGGCATAATAGCGAAGATACAGGCTAAAAGCCTATGTCCTGTGGTAGGGTAAAAAAACGCTCACTGTCCGACTACCTTGCTACTAAGTATTAAAATTCCATACACTAGCCCATCCTATGCTTGAGTGTATAATATTCATTATGGTAAGAAGTCGACAGTTTTTGTGTTTTGCCATTTCACTTTGCCTACTAAACTAAACTAAATTAAATCCCCAAACTTCATCAAAGCTAAAAACTACTCCAAAGCCTACATGCTACACTCAGGTTTCCCCTAATCCAAAGGCTCACATCACACACAAAATACCCCTGAATGGGGTGAAACGTTTTAGTGGCCTTAATTAGAAAGCTTCCTAAGAGACCACCCATGAGTTAATGTATATACAGTAGGTCCTCTATAGTACAGAGGTTCAACTCACCTTTAAAGGCTAATGGAGGTATAATTCCAAGAGCCAGAATCTACTACATGGTCATCACCTTCATCCAAGTCTTCACCAAGGCACTGCAGTATACAACCATAGAACATCCCACCACCAAGGCATCCTGCAAGTGAAAACATTAGCACAAAGTATTTCAATGTATCACAAAGGGCTTACACATTTTGATCAACTAAATACCAATAGCAGATTCTTTACATTAAAGCGCTTTCAGTGTTGAGGGCAATTATACCTTCATTTGATTCTGGCTATCCTTAGGAAGTTATATCCAGTTTATGAATAATCTTTTCTGGAGATATATTGGGCCCGTATGAATCTTAATTCAGGTACTTTCATGATTGGCATATGGTTAGACATATGGAAGTGGAGGAGAGGAGGTTGTGATATAGAGACATGCCCCCTAATCATATATTTCGTCCATTACCCCAGCACTGGTGAGTTTCCTTATGTTTTCAAGTGCAAGATACCGGAAGGAAGGTCACCATGGCCAATAAAACATTCTGAGAGTAACTTCGCCATATATAGGTCAACCCAAAAGTCATGATCACTAGCTTTTATATATAAAAAAGGTTGAGAATAATTAAGCTAATATTTCTACCATCTGGGAAGAATCAGCCAGGAAATAGGTGTGGAAAATTACAACCCATTTGCTCTAGCCTCTTGAATTACTGAGGTTAGTGGTGGAGATTTCTGGCCTAGTTATAGTGAATTGCACTAACACTGGTACACTCACAAGCCATAATACCTGCACACCCAAATCAACCTTTGAAATAATAAAACCAGTTTGTGAAGCCTTTGGGATATAATAGAACATGGGATTGTCTCACTTGGTTTCGATATATTCAAATATATGCAGGTATTATGGCTCGTGACTGTATGACTATTTTCGTCATTCTCTCCACATCTGTTCATACCACCAGAACAATAATTTATCTACGCTTACCTAACCCATAAACTCTCCCCCACAGTTCCTTACGTCCAGCATTTCCATCCTCCTATACACAGACATTTAGGGTCCAGGTCTCGCAACCATGCAGTACTATTGGCCCTGCTAAACATTCCAAACACTTTATAATATGATTTATTTCTCAATCAGTCTCTCCATTTTTTATTTCTCTACTTTCTCTACATATCTACCACCTCTCCATCTCTTTATTCCCCGCCTCTCCCCAAGTTTGTATCCTGCCACTCACTCTAATTACTATTTTACACTGTATTCTCTCACCTCCCTTCACCATTATTAATTATCTACAGTATATCCAGAATATCCCTCCTAACACCCAGCAACCAATATTTACTTTTGGAAGAGCATAACACGTTTTGACAGTTTAATCTGGCTAAAATTAATTTGTTTAATACAGCTTAGGAAGGGTCTGCGATAATTAACCCTTAAAGAGCGGCGGCGGACTTAAGTCCGCCTCCAATTTGCAGCAAGTTAGGAGCATTATTAAGGCTTTTAAAGGGTTAAAATCGATTGCAAATGGCCGGGAGCGCAGCGGGCCAGACAGCCGACTCCCAGGGCTTACCGCCGCTCATTAACTCATGTTCCCTGTGTTCTCGAGGAGCCGGCAGTGTAGCCAGTAGTGAGAATAGCTGGGAAAAATATGCCGCTATATGCTAAACTCCCATGTTACTGGTATCACTGTATGAGAACCATGAGTGCTACATAGCTCGTTTTGGTCTCATTTTGAAGCTTTTAGCGCCTAGTTTTTTGCTGAATAAATTTCTGTTCATGCAGATACTTGATTTATCATTCAGGAGGGCCTGAATATGCCCAAATAAGCCCCAAACCTCCCCACTAGACAAGGGTTAAAAAGGGTAAAAATTGTGAATTAACTCTCAGACTTCCATATACTGTACATGCATACATACAAGTGCTCCACATGAAGCGCGGTTCCGGACTCATGTCCTAATGGCAGCGCTCCAGGCAGCCCTGTTAAGAGCTACCTCACTTGTCAGGTTCTTTGATTCAAGATCAGACAGCAAAGTCCGATCCCACGTCTTTTTTGGTCTGCCCCTTGGTGCAGCTCCCTCCACATTCATGGACTTCCATCTTTTCACTCAGATTTGTTCATCCATCTTCTCCACATGTCCAAGCCTGCTAGTACGCATCTCATCACTGATACTCTTGATACCTAACCTTTTCTTTAGCTCTACACTTTATAAATTATCCTATCTTGCAGTTTGGCACCACACATCCATCTCGCCATTCTCATCTCATTGCGTTCCATTCTGTTGGTATCATCCGCTTCGACACGCCACGTTTCTGAAGCATGTCATTGCGCTTCTAACGCATGAAGCGTACAAGTTTCCCTTCAAGGGGAGAGAGAGTCTTCTCATGGCAACAGTTTTCTAAATTTTCCCCAACCGCATCTTATTCTGGCGGTAGTGGCAGACTCAGTCCCACCACCAGCAGAGATGGTAGCTCCCAAGTAGCAAAACTTGTCCACCATCTCCAGTGCCTCATTGCCAAAGTTAACACTCTAGCTGGTCATTGAATACGAGCTCACCTTCGCATACTATGCATACAATTTCTCAATTTCGGACTTCTTCCTTGGTAGAGGTCCCTTTATTCTAGTGCAGCGCTTCTTCCCATGATACACCCAGCTGCGGCAGAAGCTACACTGTATCGAGTTCGTGCCCACCCCTTTTCTGCATACTGCGCATGGGTATGCCCCACTTTTTCTACATTTCCTAGCACCTAATCCACTGTGTAAAACCTTTGTTAATTTATATTAACTCTTAACCCTTTACTTGTCATGCGCTCTTTCCATCTTCTGAACTTGGCCTCGTCATCCCGCGCACTATCTGCTAAATTGTTATTTCCAGTGATTTTGATTAGTTTATTTGTCTCTATATTGTGTCATCCCTCTTTTGGTTTGTTTATTGTGCAAGTTTCACATTATAATAAACAGAATAATTGTCAAGGGGTGAACTTACCATGGCATGTAGAACTATGGACACCAACGCTTGAAGTTCATCGTACTAGTCCTCCCATCCATCTTTCCGTTTACCAAATTATCGGCCGCCTGCTTCACGTTCACAGCTTCTCCCAAACCAATCTGAATACATTTAGGAGGAATTGGATGAGCAATGTGAATTACACTATACTTTGCATCAAGGAATAAGGGGAAGTATTCGGGTGGGGGGGGGGGGGTCTGAACCCCCTTCATGTTTAGCCCCATTAGTTTTCAAATGTTAATACTAATGTCCATGTCTTTGTCAATACAGTACTAAGACCATTGCCATTTAGGCGTCTATTTTTATTTTAGGATGAACCGGCTTTTGGCCGGAAATTTGTTCTACCGAAAAATATATTAATTTATCTCAAAGGGGGGTCTTTGGGATAGCATTTCTCTAAGCTTGATAGTGATCTAGGGAGCAAACTAAAATATAAATACTGATATTTAAATGTTCATATTCTGGATGTGGTGTCCCGAATTCGAATCCCGGGAGGATCATATGTTTTCATTAGTTTACTCTAGTACATTGGGGTTTGTAATGGAGGATTAATGTTAAGAATAGAGTGTTCCTTAATTTCTATAGGTTCAGGAACTAATGTTTAGCGAGGCCGGTCATAGTGATCTTGACCCCATTCATTGACCTTTCCTCTCACTAAAACATTAAGTTATCCATAATGCAGTTGGGTGTAAGTACATGATTAGATTAATATCCAGAATTTGAAAATAGATATAAAGAATTCGAAAATGGATATTAATCGTGATGTGTACTTAACCTTTAACTGTATTGGGTGGTGTAATTGATTAGATGCTTCTGTTCTGGGAGTGGTGTCCCAAGTTCGAATCTCGGGAGGATCATATGCTTTCATTAGTATATTCTAGTGCATTGGGGTTTGTAATGGAGGATTAATGTTAAGAACGGGGTGTTCCTTAATAAAACTATCTATAATTATACTCAGGCACATACACCATAATTTTGTTGTTTTTATTTTTTTGGCTGGGGGTGGCCGCCTCCAGACATAGCCAAATAAACAGATATAATAACGTCCCCATACACTTTCATAATTATTATGCCAATCTTGATCATTTCGCTTGCTACACGATCACTGCCATTTTAGTATGAATATAGCTGACCATTATTCAGATTAGGATATATTAAAATGTAAAACTTGCAAACTAAACAAACCAAAATTGGGACAAGGACAATATAAAGTCAAATTAAATTATCAAAATCGCTATGTGGAAACAACGCTTACTAAAATGAAAATTATTAAATAAAAGAACACAATCCACCACATAGGGTGTACATCACTACATGAGCAAGTTAATCTGTTTCCCAAGCAAACCAATCGCACATATAACAACGCACTATCGTCACGTTAAAGGAAGTAGTCAAGTTTGGGAAGTCCGGGACGTTCTGGCAAATTTTACTAAACTCTGCATGAATAAAGGAACTACATGATAAATGTCAAATATTATTTAAAATCAAATTTGCAACATGACAAGACATTAACAATAGTAAAAAAATACAAATATTGATAAGATATCTATACTATTACAAAATAATATATAAAATACAGTACAGCACTCACTAACGATAGTGCTATCGGGTAGGTACCTGTAAGCATAGCATGCCTCAAGTGACCCCTATCAATAACTACCCTACAAATAACCTACATTTATAGCACAAATAAACTAAGGAAATCGCAAAAGTAAGCAATTGATACTATCGACAATGAATACATATAATATAAAGAGAAATAATTGCAAAATATGAAGTAACAACAGATTTAAACAAAGAGTACTCTTTTAACAAGAACAATAAATTTAAAAAATCATCAATATTAATAATAATAATAATAATAGAAAAAGAAAAAAATAAACAATAAATACAGACAAAAAGTAAGCAGAGGTTATACAAGAAACTTCAAGTTAAAAATGCTTGATTAAAATTATTGATGTCAAATTTAGAATACAGTCACAATAATTGACCCTAAAAAGATTAAATTTATGGAACAATTTACTTGCCTCAAAACCTCTGTCCACTAAGAGTCTGTATAGTAACCTAGCTCTAGCCCAAAAGTCATCTACTTTAGTGCAGATTTTACAAAATCTTATTAATTGGGAATAAAAACAATTATAAGTGATTTTACTATCGATATTACTACTAGGGAAAGGAAAGTTTATTACGTTAAAATTAAAATCATCAACTTTGTGATATACTTTAAGTATGCACTGTTCATTAACAATCTCTATATTTATATCAAGAAAATTTTCAACTTTATAATTTACGTTACATTGTGTGAGGGGAATAGAATTAGGGTAAATAAGTTTAGCAACTTGATTAAAATTTAACAAATTGCAAACAAGAATATCATCAATATATCTACTATTATTACTTAACAGTTTAGCAAGTGCTAATTTTTCTGGAATTTTATTTTTCTTGCTACTGTCAACTAAGTCTTTTATATATTTAAATTCTAAAGCAAGCAAGAATAGGTCTGCAATTAAAGGGCTAGCATTTCCACCCATAGGAATTCCTAATATTTGTTTGAAAATGTACGGCCCGAATCTAACATAAGTATTGAAAAGGAGGAATTTAAGGGCATCTTTAAGTTTAGTTCTATCAAAATATACAGAACTAGTGGGAGTAGAGCTAAGTGATGCATTATTAAAATATGTATAAACATTTATGAAATAATTACCATTCCTAACGAACCTGTCAAAGTGCAAATCTATAATAAAGCAAAGCTCTGAATATACTAAATCTAAAGGCAAATTGGTATACAAAGTTGAAAAGTCGAAGCTATGTACCGAGGTAACTTTCGGCATGGTATTTATTTTATCAATAACTTCTAACGAATTGTCAACACTCCAATAATAGTTAATGCCAGTTCTTCTCATGATGGTATTACAATATCTTTTATGAGTACTTTTAATGTATTTTAAGCAATTTACTACTTGTTCTGATAGAGTTTTAGTGGTAGCAAATTTTGCTCCGGCAATAAAGCGATATTTATAAGGTCTTTTATGAAATTTAGGTAACATGTATAATTTTGCAATGCACTTGTTCTTATCAGAAAGTTTAGTATCAAATATTATATTTTTCTTGGTATGTTCATCGATTAAGTTATCAATATTCAGATTATTTTGAATTTCATAAACAGAATTACCGCAAATATTTTTACGTAATATGTTACCCTTAATACCTAATTCTTTTTTCATATTTTTCAAGATAAAATTTCTTACATGTGAAGCTATAATTATTGCTGGCTTTATCTACTGTAGTGATTACAAAATGTTTATGTAAATTTATTAAATCAGCTTTAAGCTTATTATAATTATAGTCTATAAAATCTGAAAGATTAAATTCATTTTTAAGCGAGAAAATTTTATTTCTAATTAACTTAATTAATAATTTAGACCATGCTTCTAGTTCTCTCGCATTGCAGCACGCAATTTTTAACAATTTATCTTTTAATTTATTGACTGAAAAAACAATATCTTTTAAAATTATGTCCCATGTTACTTTATTACTCCCTATTCTAAATTTAAACCCTTTACGACATAGCTCCGCTAATTTGTCGTTTGCAAAATGTTTAACTAGTTCTACATCACCTGTTAATATGTGACATATCGGACTATAAATGAACTTTGCTAGTGCATCACGTCTGCTAGCTGGCATATCCATGACTCTTTCACACACGCATTTATTATTATTGAAAATATCATTACCTGAAAGATTTCCTAAAACTTTATTATAATTACAAATAATAGACCCAACAGGTCGTTCATATGAATACACTATTAATGGTTTGAAATCTTTACAATCATCTGGTAACATGGACTTAACTTTCTTTGAATTAATAAGACTGTTAACATTAATTTTGTCTAAAATTTTAGAGGAATAATTTAAAGTGGACATGACTTTATCTTTAATACGGTTATCTTTGGATTTCTTAGAATTAGCTCTAATATATCCCATAAAAGCAAAGACTATATTCTTAAATTTATTTGTGAAATTATGTTTATTACTTAGAATATTTTCTATAAAAGGAGCAAAACTTTTCTTTTGTAGGCCTTTCAAGACAAAACTTAAATTGTGGTAAATTGTAAGATTCCTTTCATGCCTACAGTAGGTACTTTCCAAGCTGAAATGAATGTCTTGGCATGTTCAATTTATAAAATACCATAACGTTTACTGTAAAAGGCAGACTAATCATAATGTCATCCTTCATTCTTTCAGATTCTATTTAGATCAGTAAATTTCACAAATGCATGAAATTCAAGTTTTATGTGTTAGGCCCCTGGGGAGAATAGTGAATTTAGTAGCAATACAAATGCTATACATCACTTCTGATGCAGGTCAATAATATTATTGAGGACAATGTGATGCTATATCTTCTAGATATATGTTTTAGTATAATAGCTTATATAACACTACGTTAGTTGCAATGTTTATAATCTACATGTTAATACTAGATTACTGTAGACTCCACTTGGCCTGTGTCAGTGGGCCTCTAAATGGTTAAGTATTGTTTGTGGTCTTGTATGGATGCACACCAGTTTCCTAATCTCTACTATAACCACAATTTAAACAAACCCGTATTGAAATAAAACAAATTGTTCAATGCATTAGTAGTAAGAAGTACACTTAATTTCTTTAATTACTCCGTCTAATAAACTTCATCATCCCAATTATCCCCCCACCACTTCCAGAACTTTTCACTAACGAATAAATCACTTGAGGATCTAAGACTCATTTCTTTCAGATTTTCTGGTTATTTTTCGACGATTATATTGTAGCGGTAATAAACAGGAATTAATGGAGAATGCTTGTGAATAGATAAATGTAAACGCGGTAATTTGGGAGAGAGGGTCATGATGCGCCAGTTGGACTAGATAGTAGTCCATCAGGCGTCAGGCCCAGGGAGCCGGTGGTTATGAAGGGTGCACCTGGAAACATGGCGAGAGGGCTTGGTGGTGGTAAAGCTTTGCTGCGAGTCAGCCTACGGAAATCGGCGCCTCTCCGGGGGATCTGGGACCTGGGAATCTTTTGCTAGGGACCCCAAATGCGCCTGGGTCTCTGGGTATTTCTCCTGGGCGACCTAGATGTGTGTAAGATTTTGAGTTTTGTTTTTCTGATGCGTTGTGATGTCCCTGTTCGGGCTCTGTCTCGAGTCGGCCACCCCCATAACAAAACAAAAATAGGAAAACTGGGGAATGGCACTGTGCCAGAGTATATACATACATACATAAGAAACTCAGGGGTTGAACAGAGATAGCCTTTACATTTTAAACGCTCACAGATCCTTCCTAAGCTGTATACAATCTTCTGAAGATGGTCAGCATAGGCTAAACTGTCAAAATGCGTCATACCTTCAAGGGGTTCAAGAACTGTTCCATATTTATCTTCTCTATATCCGCTCTCTTCCACCACCTTATATTCTATATAATTAACTAACCTGAAGAAACACGATGGACAAACATCTAGGTCGTCAGTACGTTTCTCCCTCCCGTCCACCATCCATCCTCGTAACGGTTGACTGTTCCCCACTATCTGCTTCATGTCCACAGCTTCTCCCAAACCAATCTGGAAGTGTAGGATGGCTTAGCTATACAATTTGATTCTAACAAGATAGTTAATATTATGCAAATGTATTCCATAAGAGATTGATGAAGTTTCTATGCAAGGTAGTAATTGTCATTTATTCCAAAGTACAGTAACAAGAATCTACGAAGACACTCACCAAAATTAAGCCGAAGACGGTTCTGGAACATGCTTACCATTTGCTCCATATCCCTCTGGCATCCAAACCTCACATCTATATTGAATCTCACTGACTCACTGAATCTCACTGACTCCCATATATATTTTAATGATGTAAATATTCCCACTTCCCCTAGTATTGACATTCTCGGTGTAACATTAACTACTAACTTGAGCTGGACACATTATGTTAGAAGCATTGCTAAGAATGCCTCTAAAAAACTGGGACTCCTGTACAGAGTTCGAGAATTCTTCACTGACGAGCAGTTGGCCGTAATATATAAAAGTCATGTGCGCTCTCAGATGGATTACTGTTCACCTCTGTGGGGTGGAAGTGGAGTGCATTGAGGCAGTTGGACAAAATTCAAAATAAAGCTATTAGATTAATCAATAACCCTGCAATCACACAGGACCTTCCTACATTAGCCATACGAAGAAACGTTGCATCCCTTGCATTATTCTACAGATATTTTCACAGCAATTGTTCCGAGGAACTTGCTTCAATTGTGCCGCCTCTCCACATCTTTCACCGTAGAACTAGGGCAGCTGAGAGCGCCCATGAATTTACACTTTCTCCTCCACAATGCAGAACTTCTGCTTATCAGAATTCATTTATCCCCAGAGCTACTACTCTTTGGAATTCACTTCCCTCGAATTGCTTTCCACAAACTTACAATCAACAAATGTTTAAATCCAGTTGTTACAAACATTTTATGAATGGAGGATGCCTTTAGGCACATGGACCTTTTTGTTTTATCTGTGTTTTTCCTTCCTCCGTTCATTGTCTCTTATATAAAAAAAAAAAAAAAAAAAAAAAAAAAAAATCTGGATTTCCATATGGGTAAAGTCTAGGTTCAAGTCAGGCGGTTCTTTGCCGAGGCACTCATCCCCGGACCTTTACCCTTTGAAGCCTGTGGTGGGTAAGGTACCCAGGGGTCAATTACAGGTACTACAGGTTACCACAGTTTACCTTCCCAGATGACAGATGTCCAATTCCAGGTTCCTATTTACTGCTAGGTCAACAGAGGCATCGGGTGTTGACATATTTGCCCATTTGTCTGGTCATTTGCCAGGAAATCGATCTTAGGCACTGTTACAGTCTAACGCATTAACCCCTTCACCACCAATACGCAATTTTCATATTCTGGTTAGCATTAGACTATTTTCTTTCATTTGTAAGCTACCTACAAGACTGAAATGGGTAAATACCATCTCATTAAACCCTCTTAGCAATAGAAGTCCTTTTTAACTGCATACAATGATATGTTAGCCAGAATCGAAGGCAAAATGGCGATATGGTGTTGAAGGGGTTAACCAATGCACCACAGTTCATCCACGTCTGTTAGGAAATTTATTATAATTTCACCACATTGTCTAATTGGTCATCAGTCTGCCTTGGTTACCACCTCTCCAGTCTGTATTCCCACACTGTCACAATAAGTTATGTCCATTAGTCAACAGGTGTATCTTCAGTCTCTGTGGCCTCTAATATTGTCGTGATCAGTATGCTCTCCACTAGGCTTAATATATACACCACCACTATTGCCAAGCTGGCTCAATCTGCTTTGCATCACCACTGTCACTATATTGTCCACCATCACAATCACCATAGTGTCACTATATTATCCACCACCACCACCATACTGTCACTATATTGTCCACCACCACCATACTGTCACTATATTGTCCACCACCACCACCATAATGTCACTATATTAGCCACCACCACCATACTGTCCACCACCACCACCATAGTGTCACTATATTGTCCACCACCACCACCATACTGTCACTATATTGTCCACCACCACCACCATAATGTCACTATATTAGCCACCACCACCATACTGTCCACCACCACCACCACCATAGTGTCACTATATTGTCCACCACCACCACCATACGGTCACTATATTGTCCACCACCACCATACTGTCACTATATTGTCCACCACCACCACCATACTGTCACTATATTGTCCACCACCACTATACTGTCACTATATTGTCCACCACCACCACCATAATGTCACTATATTAGCCACCACCACCATACTGTCCACCACCACCACCATAGTGTTACTATATTGTCCACCACCACCACCATACTGTCACTATATTGTCCACCACCACCATACTGTCACTATATTGTCCACCACCACCATACTGTCCACCACCACCACCATAGTGTCACTATATTATCCACCATCACCACCATACTGTCACTATATTGTCCACCACCACCATACTGTCACTATATTGTCCACCACCACCACCATACTGTCACTATATTGTCCACCACCACCACCATACTGTCACTATATTGTCCACCACCACCATACTGTCACTATATTGTCCACCACCACCACCATACTGTCACTATATTGTCCACCACCACCATACTGTCACTATATTGTCCACCACCACCATACTGTCACTATATTGTCCACCACCACCATACTGTCACTATATTGTCCACCACCACCATACTGTCACTATATCATCCACCACCACCACCACCACCATACTGTCACTATATTGTCCACCACCACCATACTGTCACTATATTGTCCACCACCACCACCACCATAATATCACTATATTAGCCACCACCACCATACTGTCCACCACCACCACCATAGTGTCACTATATTGTCCACCACCACCACCACCATACTGTCACTATATTGTCCACCACCACCACCATACTGTCACTATATTGTCCACCACCACCACCATACTGTCACTATATTGTCCACCACCACCACCATAATGTCACTATATTGTCCACCACCACCACCATAATATCACTATATTAGCCACCATCACCATACTGTCCACCACCACCATACTGACACTATAATGTTCACCACCACCACCACCATACTGTCACTATATTGTGCACCACCACCACCATACTGTCACTATATTGGCCACCATCACCACCACCATGCTGTCACTATGTTGTCCACCACCACCATACTGTCACTATATTGTCCATCACCACCATACTGTCACTATATTGTCCACCACCACCACCATACTGTCACTATATTGTCCACCACCACCACCATTTTGTTACTATATTGTCCACCACCACCACCATACTGTCACTATACAGTATTGTCCACCACCACCACCATTCTGTTACTATATTGTCCAACACCACCACCATACTGTCACTATATATTGTCCATCACCACCACCACCATACTGTCACTATATTGTCCACCACCACCACCATACTGTTACTATATTGACCACCACCACCACCACCACCATACTGTCACTATATTGTCCACCACCACCACCATACTGTCACTATATTGACCACCACCACCACCATACTGTCACTATATTGTCCACCACCACCACCATACTGTCACTATATTGTCCACCACCACCACCACCATACTGTCACTATATTGTCCACCACCACCACCACCATACTGTTACTATATTGTCCACCACCACCACCACCACCATACTGTTACTATATTGTCCACCACCATACTGTTACTATATTGACCACCACCACCACCACCATACTGTCACTATATTGTCCACCACCACCACCATACTGTCACTATATTGACCACCACCACCATACTGTCACTATATTGTCCACCACCACCACCATACTGTCACTATATTGTCCACCACCATACTGTCACTATATTGTCCACCACCATACTGTCACTATATTGTCCACCACCACCAACATACTGTTACTATATTGTCCACCACCACCACCATTCTGTCACTATATTGACAACCACCACCATACGGTTACTATATTGTCCACCACCACCACCATACTGTTACTATATTGTCCACCACCACCACCATACTGTTACTATATTGACCACCACCACCACCATACTGTTACTATATTGACCACCACCACCATACTGTTACTATATTGTCCGCCACCACCACCATACTGTTACTATATTGTCCACCACCACCACCATACTGTTACTATATTGTCCACCACCACCACCATTCTGTCACTATATTGACCACCACCACTATACGGTTACTATATTGTCCACCACCATACTGTTACTATATTGTCCACCACCACTACCATTCTGTCACTATATTGTCCACCACCACCATACGGTTACTATATTGTCCACCACCATACTGTTACTATATTGTCCACCACCACCATCATACTGTTACTATATTGTCCACCACCATGCTGTCACTATATTGTCCACCACCACCATACTGTTACTATATTGTCCACCACCACCACCTCCATACTGTCACTATATTGTCCGCCACCACCACCATTCTGTCACTATATTGACCACCACCACCACCACCATACTGTCACTATATTGTCCACTACCACCACCATTCTGTCACTATATTAACCACCACCACCATACGGTTACTATATTGTCCACCACCACCACCACCACCATACTGTTACTATATTGTCCGCCACCACCACCATACTGTCACTATATTGTCCACCACCACCACCATTCTGTCACTATATTGACCACCACCACCATACGGTTACTATATTGTCCACCACCACCACCACCATACTGTTACTATATTGTCCACCACCACCACCACCACCACCATACTGTTACTATATTGTCCACCACCACCACCACCACCACCATACTGTTACTATATTGTCCACCACAACCACCACCATACTGTTACTATATTGTCCGCCACCAGCACCACCACCATACTGTTACTATATTGTCCACCACCACCACCATACTGTTACTATATTGTCCACCACCACCACCATTCTGTCACTATATTGTCCACCACCACCATACTGTTACTATATTGACCACCACCACCATACTGTTACTATAATGTCCACCACCACCACCATACTGTTACTATATTGTCCGCCACCAGCACCACCACCATACTGTTACTATATTGTCCACCACCACTACCATTCTGTCACTATATTGACCACCACCACCATACTGTTACTATATTGTCCGCCACCACCACCATACTGATACTATATTGACCACCACCACCATACTGTTACTACATTGTCTGCCACCACCACTATACTGTTACTATATTGTCCACCACCACCACCATACTGTTTCTATATTGTCTGCTACCACCACCACCATACTGTTACTATATTGTCCGCCACCACCACCACCATACTGTTACTATATTGTCCACCACCACCACCATTCTGTCACTATATTGACCACCACCATTCTGTCACTATATTGACCACCACCACCATACTGTTACTATATTGTCCGCCACCACCACCATACTGTTACTATATTGACCACCACCACCATACTGTTACTATATTGTCTGCCACCACCATACGGTTACTATATTGTCCACCACCACCACCATACTGTTACTATATTGTCCACCACCACCACCATACTGTTACTATATTGTCCACCACCACCACCATACTGTTACTATATTGTCCACCACCACCACCATTCTGTCAGTATATTGTCCACCACCACCACCACCATTCTGTCACTATATTGACCACCACCACCATACTGTCACTATATTGTCCACCACCACCATACTGTCACTATATCATCCACCACCACCACCATACTGTCACTATATTGTCCACCACCACCATACTGTCACTATATTGTCCACCACCACCACCATAATGTCACTATATTAGCCACCACCACCATACTGTCCACCACCACCACCATAGTGTCACTATATTGTCCACCACCACCACCACCATACTGTCACTATATTGTCCACCACCACCATACTGTCACTATATTGTCCACCACCACCACCATACGGTCACTATATTGTCCACCACCACCACCATAATGTCACTATATTGTCCACCACCACCACCATAATATCACTATATTAGCCACCATCACCATACTGTCCACCACCACCATACTGACACTATAATGTTCACCACCACCACCATACTGTCACTATATTGTGCACCCCACCACCATACTGTCACTATATTGGCCACCACCACCACCATGCTTGTCACTATGTTTGTCCACCACCACCACCACCATACTGTCGCTATACAGTATTGTCCACCACCACCACCATTCTGTTACTATATTGTCCAACACCACCACCATACTGTCACTATATATTGTCCATCACCACCACCACCATACTGTCACTATATTGTCCACCACCACCACCATACTGTTACTATATTGACCACCACCACCACCACCATACTGTCACTATATTGTCCACCACCACCATACTGTCACTATATTGACCACCACCACCACCATACTGTCACTATATTGGCCCCCACCACCACCATACTGTCACTATATTGTCCACCACCACCACCACCATACTGTCACTATATTGTCCACCACCACCACCACCATACTGTCACTATATTGTCCACCACCACCACCACCACCATACTGTTACTATATTGTCCACCACCATACTGTTACTATATTGACCACCACCACCACCACCATACTGTCACTATATTGTCCACCACCACCACCACCATACTGTCACTATATTGACCACCACCACCATACTGTCACTATATTGTCCACCACCACCACCATACTGTCACTATATTGTCCACCACCATACTGTCACTATATTGTCCACCACCATACTGTCACTATATTGTCCACCACCACCAACATACTGTTACTATATTGTCCACCACCACCACCATTCTGTCACTATATTGACAACCACCACCATACGGTTACTATATTGTCCACCACCACCACCATACTGTTACTATATTGTCCACCACCACCACCATACTGTTACTATATTGACCACCACCACCACCACCATACTGTTACTATATTGACCACCACCACCATACTGTTACTATATTGTCCGCCACCACCACCATACTGTTACTATATTGTCCACCACCACCACCATACTGTTACTATATTGTCCACCACCACCACCATTCTGTCACTATATTGACCACCACCACTATACGGTTACTATATTGTCCACCACCACCATACTGTTACTATATTGTCCACCACCACTACCATTCTGTCACTATATTGTCCACCACCACCATACGGTTACTATATTGTCCACCACCACCACCACCATACTGTTACTATATTGTCCACCACCACCACCACCATACTGTTCCTATATTGTCCACCACATGCTGTCACTATATTGTCCACCACCACCATACTGTTACTATATTGTCCACCACCACCACCTCCATACTGTCACTATATTGTCCGCCACCACCACCACCATTCTGTCACTATATTGTCCACCACCACCACCATACTGTCACTATATTGTCCACCACCACCACCATTCTGTCACTATATTAACCACCACCACCATACGGTTACTATATTGTCCACCACCACCACCACCACCATACTGTTACTATATTGTCCGCCACCACCACCATACTGTTACTATATTGACCACCACCACCATACTGTCACTATATTGTCCACCACCACCACCATTCTGTCACTATATTGACCACCACCACCATACGGTTACTATATTGTCCACCACCACCACCACCATACTGTTACTATATTGTCCACCACCACCACCACCACCACCATACTGTTACTATATTGTCCACCACCACCACTACCACCACCATACGGTTACTATATTGTCCACCACCATACTGTTACTATATTGTCCGCCACCACCACCACCATACTGTTACTATATTGTCCACCACCACCACCATACTGTTACTATATTGTCCACCACCACCACCATTCTGTCACTATATTGTCCACCACCACCATACTGTTACTATATTGACCACCACCACCATACTGTTACTATATTGTCCACCACCACCACCATACTGTTACTATATTGTCCGCCACCAGCACCACCACCATACTGTTACTATATTGTCCACCACCACCACCATTCTGTCACTATATTGACCACCACCACCATACTGTTACTATATTGTCCGCCACCACCACCATACTGTTACTATATTGACCACCACCACCATACTGTTACTATATTGTCTGCCACCACCACCATACTGTTACTATATTGTCCACTACCACCACCATACTGTTTCTATATTGTCTGCCACCACCACCACCATACTGTTACTATATTGTCCGCCACCACCACCACCATACTGTTACTATATTGTCCACCACCACCACCATTCTGTCACTATATTGACCACCACCACCACCATTCTGTCACTACATTGACCACCACCACCATACTGTTACTATATTGTCCGCCACCACCACCATACTGTTACTATATTGACCACCACCACCATACTGTTACTATATTGTCTGCCACCACCATACTGTTACTATATTGTCCACCACCACCACCATACTGTTACTATATTGTCCACCACCACCACCATACTGTTACTATATTGTCCACCACCACCACCATACTGTTACTATATTGTCCACCACCACCACCATTCTGTCAGTATATTGTCCACCACCACCACCACCATTCTGTCACTATATTGACCACCACCACCATACTGTTACTATATTGTCCGCCACCACCACCATACTGTTACTATATTGACCACCACCACCATACTGTTACTATTTTGTCTGCCACCACCATACTGTTACTATATTGTCCACCACCACCACCATACTGTTTCTATATTGTCTGCGACCACCATACTGTTACTATATTGTCCACCACCACCACCATACTGTTACTATATTGTCCACCACCACCACCATACTGTTACTATATTGTCCACCACCACCACCACCATACTGTTACTATATTGTCCACCACCACCACCATACTGTTACTATATTGTCCACCACCACCACCATACTGTTACTATATTGTCCACCACCACCACCATACTGTTACTATATTGTCCGCCACCACCACCATACTGTTACTATATTGTCCGCCACCACCACCATACTGTTACTATATTGTCCACCACCACCATACTGTTACTATATTGACCACCACCACCACAATAATGTCACTATATTGTCCACCACCACCACAATAATGTCACTATATTGACCACCACTACCACAATAATGTCACTATATTGACCACCACTACCACAATAATGTCACTATATTGTCCACCACCACACTGTCACTATATTGTCCACCATCACCACAATAATGTCACTATATTGTCCACCACCACCACCACACTGTCACTATATTGTCCACCATCACCACAATAATGTCACTATATTGTCCACCACCACCATACTGTCACTATATTGACTACCACCACCACAATAATGTCATTATATTGTCCACCACCACACTGTCACTATATTGACCACCACCACCACAATAATGTCACTATATTGTCCACCACCACACTGTCACTATATTGTCCACCACCACCATACTGTCACTATATTGTCCACCACCACCACCATACTCACCACCACCATACTGTCCACCACCACCATACTGTCACTATATTGTCCACCACCACCATACTGTCACTATATTGTCCACCACCACCACCACCATACTGTCACTATATTGTCCACCACCACCATTCTGTCACTATATTGTCCACCACCACCACCATACTGTCACTATATTGTCCACCACCACCACCATACTCACCACCACCATACTGTCCACCACCACCACCATACTGTCACTATATTGTCCAACACCACCACCATACTGTCACTATATTGTCCACCACCACCACCATACTGTCACTATATTGTCCACCACCACCATTCTGTCACTATATTGTCCACCACCACCACCATACTGTCACTATATTGTCCACCACCACCACCACCATACTGTCACTATACTGCCCACCACCACCACCACCATACTGTCACTATATTGTCCACCTCCACCCCCATACTGTCTCTATATTGTCCACCACCACCACCCCCATACTGTCTCTATATTGTCCACCACCACCACCATACTGTCTCTATATTGTCCACCACCACCACCCCCATACTGTCACTATATTGTCCACCACCACCACCCCCATACTGTCACTATATTGTCCACCACCTCCACCCCCATACTGTCTCTATATTGTCCACCACCACCACCCCCATACTGTCACTATATTGTCCACCACCACCATACTGTCACTATATTGTCCACCACCACCACCATACTGTCACTATATTGTCCACCACCACCACCACCATACTGTCACTATATTGTCCACCACCACCACCATACTGTCACTATATTGTCCACCACCACCACCACCATACTGTCACTATATTGTCCACCACCACCATACTGTCACTATATTGTCCACCACCACCACCATACTGTCACTATATTGTCCAACACCACCATACTGTCACTATATTATCCACCACCACCACCATACTGTCACTATATTGTCCACCACCACCATACTGTCACTATATTGTCCACCACCACCACCATACTGTCACTATATTGTCCACCACCACCATACTGTCACTATACTGTCCACCACCACCCCCATACTGTCACTATATTGTCCACCACCACCATACAGTCTCAATGTATTGTCCACCACCACCACCATATAGCCTCAGTCTATTGTCCGCCACCACCATACTGTCACTATGTTTTCCACCACCACCACCATACTGTCACTATATTGTCCACCACCACCACCATACTGTCACTATATTGTCCACCACCACCATACTGTCACTATATTGTCCACCACCACCACCATACTGTCACTATATTGTCCACCACCACCACCACCATACTGTCACTATATTGTCCACCACCACCATACTGTCACTATATTGTCCACCACCACCACCATAATGTCACTATATTAGCCACCACCACCATACTGTCCACCACCACCACCATAGTGTCACTATATTGTCCACCACCACCACCACCATACTGTCACTATATTGTCCACCACCACCACCATACTGTCACTATATGTCCACCACCCACCACCATTATGTCAGTATATTGTCCACCACCACCACCATAATGTCACTATATTAGCCACCATCACCATACTGTCCACCACCACCATACTGACACTATAATGTTCACCACCACCACCACCATACTGTCACTATATTGTGCACCACCACCACCATACTGTCACTATATTAGCCACCATCCACCACCACCATGTTGTCCACCCCACCATGTTGTCCACCACCACCATACTGTCACTATATTGTCCATCACCACCATACTGTCACTATATTGTCCACCACCACCACCATACTGTCACTATATTGTCCACCACCACCACCATTTTGTTACTATATTGTCCACCACCACCACCATACTGTCCCTATACAGTATTGTCCACCACCACCACCATTCTGTTACTATATTGTCCAACACCACCACCATACTGTCACTATATATTGTCCATCACCACCACCACCATACTATCACTATATTGTCCACCACCACCACCATACTGTTACTATATTGACCACCACCACCACCACCATACTGTCACTATATTGTCCACCACCACCACCACCATACTGTCACTATATTGACCACCACCACCACCATACTGTCACTATATTGTCCACCACCACCACCATACTGTCACTATATTGTCCACCACCACCATACTTTCACTATATTGTCCACCACCACCACCACCATACTGTTACTATATTGTCCACCACCACCACCACCACCATACTGTTACTATATTGTCCACCACCACCACCATACTGTCACTATATTGTCCACCACCACCACCACCATACTGTCACTATATTGACCACCACCATACTGTCACTATATTGTCCACCACCACCACCATACTGTCACTATATTGTCCACCACCATACTGTCACTATATTGTCCACCACCATACTGTCACTATATTGTCCACCACCACCAACATACTGTTACTATATTGTCCACCACCACCACCATTCTGTCACTATATTGACAACCACCACCATACGGTTACTATATTGTCCACCACCACCACCATACTGTCACTATATTGACCACCACCACCACCATTTTGTTACTATATTGTCCACCACCACCACCATACTGTCCCTATACAGTATTGTCCACCACCACCATCATTCTGTTACTATATTGTCCAACACCACCACCATACTGTCACTATATATTGTCCATCACCACCACCACCATACTATCACTATATTGTCCACCACCACCACCATACTGTTACTATATTGACCACCACCACCACCATACTGTCACTATATTGTCCACCACCACCACCACCATACTGTCACTATATTGACCACCACCACCACCATACTGTCACTATATTGTCCACCACCACCACCATACTGTCACTATATTGTCCACCACCACCACCACCACCATACTTTCACTATATTGTCCACCACCACCACCACCATACTGTTACTATATTGTCCACCACCACCACCACCACCACCATACTGTTACTATATTGTCCACCACCATACTGTTACTATATTGACCACCACCACCACCACCATACTGTCACTATATTGTCCACCACCACCACCACCACCATACTGTCACTATATTGACCACCACCACCATACTGTCACTATATTGTCCACCACCACCACCATACTGTCACTATATTGTCCACCACCATACTGTCACTATATTGTCCATCACCATACTGTCACTATATTGTCCACCACCACCACCATACTGTTACTATATTGTCCACCACCACCACCATTCTGTCACTATATTGAAACAACCACCATACGGTTACTATATTGTCCACCACCACCACCATACTGTTCTATATTGTCCGCCACCACCATACTGTTACTAATGACCACCACCACCACCATACTGTTACTATATTGACCACCACCACCATACTGTTACTATATTGACCACCACCACCATACTGTTACTATATTGTCCACCACCACCACCATACTGTTACTATATTGTCCACCACCACCACCATTCTGTCACTATATTGACCACCACCACTATACGGTTACTATTGTCCACCAATACTGTTACTATATTGTCCACCACCACTACCATTCTGTCACTATATTGTCCACCACCACCATACTTACTATATTGTCCACCACCATACTGTTACTATATTGTCCACCACCACCATCATACTGTTACTATATTGTCCACCACCACCACCATTCTGTCACTATATTGTCCACCACCACCATGTTGTCCACCACCACCACCCATACTGTCACTATATTGTCCGCACCCACCACCATCTGTCACTATATTGACCACCACCACCACCATACTGTCACTATATTGTCCACCACCACCACCATTCTGTCACTATATTAACCACCACCACCATACGGTTACTATATTGTCCACCAACACCACCATACTGTTACTATATTGTCCGCCACCACCACCATACTGTTACTATATTGACCACCCCATACTGTCACTATATTGTCCACCACCACCATTCTGTCACTATATTGACCACCACCACCATACGGTAACTATATTGTCCACCACCACCACCACCATACTGTTACTATATTGTCCACCACCACCATACGGTTACTATATTGTCCACCACCACCACCATACTGTTACTATATTGTCCACCACCACCACCATTCTGTCACTATATTGTCCACCACCACCATACTGTTACTATATTGACCACCACCACCATACTGTTACTATAATGTCCACCACCACCACCATACTGTTACTATATTGTCCACCACCACCACCATTCTGTCACTATATTGACCACCACCACCATACTGTTACTATATTGTCCGCCACCACCACCATACTGATACTATATTGACCACCACCACCATACTGTTACTACATTGTCTGCCACCCCCACTATACTGTTACTATATTGTCCACCACCACCACCATACTGTTTCTATATTGTCTGCTACCACCACCACCATACTGTTACTATATTGTCCGCCACCACCACCACCATACTGTTACTATATTGTCCACCACCACCACCATTCTGTCACTATATTGACCACCACCACCACCACCATTCTGTCACTATATTGACCACCACCACCATACTGTTACTATATTGTCCGCCACCACCACCATACTGTTACTATATTGACCACCACCACCATACTGTTACTATATTGTCTGCCACCACCATACTGTTACTATATTGTCCACCACCACCACCATACTGTTACTATATTGTCCACCACCACCACCATACTGTGACTATTGTCCACCACCCCCACCATTCTGTCAGTATATTGTCCACCACCACCACCATTCTGTCACTATATTGACCACCACCACCATATTGTTACTATATTGTCCGCCACCACCACCATACTGTTACTATATTGACCACCACCACCATACTGTTACTATTTTGTCTGCCACCACCATACTGTTACTATATTGTCCACCACCACCACCATACTGTTTCTATATTGTCTGCCACCACCATACTGTTACTATATTGTCCACCACCACCACCATACTGTTACTATATTGTCCACCACCATACTGTTACTATATTGTCCACCACCACCACCATACTGTTACTATATTGTCCACCACCATACTGTTACTATATTGTCCACCACCACCACCATACGTTTACTATATTGTCCACCACCACCACACTGTTACTATTTTCTCCCCCACCACCACCATATTGTTACTATATTGTCCGCCACCACCACCGTACTGTTACTATATTGTCCGCCACCACCACCATACTGTTACTATATTTTCCACCACCACCACCACCACCATACTGTTACTATATTGACCACCACCACCACAATAATGACACTATATTGTCCACCACCACCACAATAATGTCACTATATTGACCCACCACTACCACATAATGTCACTATCCCACCACACCACCAATAATGTCACTATATTGTCCACCACCCCACAATAATGTCACTATATTGTCCACCACCACCACCTGTCACTATATTGTCCACCATCACATACTCACTATATCCCACCACCACCATACTGTCACTATATTGACCACCACCACCACACAATAATGTCACTATATTGTCCACCACCACACTCACTGTTGTCCACCACCACCATACTGTCACTATATTGTCCACCACCACCACTCACCACCACCTACTGTCCACCACCACCATACCGTCACTATATTGTCCCCCACCATACTGTCACTATATTGTCCACCACCACCACCACCATACTGTCACTATATTGTCCACCACCACCATTCTGTCACTATATTGTCCACCACCACCACCATACTGTCACTATATTCCACCACCACCACCATACTCACCACCACCATACTGTCCACCCCACCATACTGTCACTATATTGTACCACCCCCACCATACTGTCACTATATTGTCCAGCACCACCATCATACTGTCACTACATTGTCCACCACCACCATCTCGTCACTATATTGTCCACCACCACCACCATACTGTCACTATATTGTCCACCACCACCACCATACTGTCACTATACTGCCCACCACCACCATACTGTCACTATATTGTCCACCACCACCCCCATACTGTCTCTATATTGTCCACCACCACCCCCATTACTGTCTCTATATTGTCCACCACCCACCACCATACTGTCTCTATATTGTCCACCACCACACCACATACTGTCACTATATTGTCCACCACCACCCCATACTGTCACTATTGTCCACCACCACCCCCCATACTGTCTATATTGTCCAACACCACCACCCCATACTGTCACTATATGTCCACCACCACCATACTGTCACTATATTGTCCACCACCCCCATACTGTCACTATATTGTCCACCACCACCATACTGTCACTATATTGTCCACCACCACCATACTGTCACTATATTGTCCACCACCACCATATCGTCTCAATCTAATGTCCACCACCACCATATAGTCTCAATCTACTGTCAACCACCACCACCATACTGTCACTATATTGTCCAACACCACCACCATACTGTCACTATATTATCCACCACCACCACCATACTGTCACTATATTGTCCACCACCACCATACTGTCACTATATTGTCCACCACCACCACCATACTGTCACTATATTGTCCACCACCATACTGTCAATATTCCCCCACCACCACCATACTGTCACTATATTGTCCACCACCATACTGTCACTATATTGTCCACCACCACCACCATACTGTCACTATATTGTCCACCACCACCATACTGTCACTATGTTATCCACCACCACCATACCGTCACTATATTGTGCACCACCACCACCGTACCATCAATATAGTGTCCACCACCACCACCATATACTATCAATATATTTTCCACCACCACCATACTGTCACTATATTGTCCAGCACGACCATACTGTCACTATATTGTCCACCACCACCACCATACTGTCACTATATTGTCCACCACCACCATACTGTCACTATATTGTCCACCACTACAACCACCATACTGGCACTATACTGTCCACCACCACCATAATGGCACTATACTGTCCACCACCACCATAATGTCACTATATTGTCCACCACCACCATACTGGCACTATACTGTCCACCACCATACTGCCACTGTATTTTCCTACACCACCTACTGTAACTATATTGTCCACCACCATACTGTCATACAGTGTCCACCACCACCACACCTGTCACTATATTGTCCACCACCACCACCATACTGTCACTATATGTCCCACACTACCACCACCATACTGCCAATATATTATCCACCACCACCATCTAGGATCTATCATTAATCTGTCCCAACTAGCCATCCAGCTACGCTTACTTCGATTTAACCCACCTTTTCTCGTATACACCCCTTCCTTCCCTTCCCGGTCTCCACCCTTTCCTTCTCTCCCAGTCCTTCCATCTCCACCCCTTACGTTCCTTCACTTCCAGTCACCACCCCTTCCTTCCTTCACTTCCAGTCCACCACCTTCCTTCCTTCCCGTCACCACCCCTTCCTTTCCTTCCTTCCAGTCACCACCCCTTCTTTCCTTCAGTCCACCACCCTTCCTTTCCTTCACTTCCAGTCACCACCCCTCCTTCCTAACCTTCCAGTCTCCCTTCCAGTCTCCACCCTTCCTTCCGTCCACCCTTCCTTCCTTCATCCTCCACCCCCTTCCCTTCCCTTCCAGTCTCCACCCCTTCCTTCCTTCCAGTCTCCACCCCTTCCTTCCCTTCCAGTCTCCACCCCTTCCTTCCCTTCCAGTCTCCACCCCTTCCTTCCCTTCCCTCCCACCCCTTCCTTTCTTCCAGTCTCCACCCCTTCATTCCCTTTGTCCACCCTTCCTTCCCTTCCCAGTCTCCACCCTCCTTCCCTTCCAGTCTCCTCCCCTTCCTTCCCTTCCAGTCCTCCACCCCTTCCTTCCCTTCCAGCTCTCCCCCCTTCCTTCCTTCCCGTCTCCACCGCTTCCTTCCCTTCCAGTCTCCACCCCTTCCTTCCCTTCCAGTCTCCACCCCTTCCTTCCCTTCCAGTCTCCACCCCTTCCTTCCCTTCCAGTCTCCACCCCTTCCTTCCCTTCCAGTCTCCACCCCTTCCTTCCCTTCCACTCCCCACCCCCTTCCTTCCCTTCCAGTCCCACCCCCTTCCTTCCTTCCAGTCCACCCCTTCCTTCCCTTCCAGTCTCCACCCCTTCCTTCCCTTCCAGTCTCCACCCCTTCCTTCCCTTCCGTCTCCACCCCTTCCTTTTCCGTCCAACCTTCTTCCAGTCTCCACCCCTTCCTTCCCTTCCAGTCTCCACCCCTTCCTTCCCTTCCAGTCTCCACCCTTCCTTCCCTTCTCCCTTCCAGTCTCCCCCCTTCCTTCCCTTCCAGTCTCCTCTTCCTTCCAGTCTCCCCTTCCTTCCCTTCCAGTCTCCACTCCTTCCTTCCCTTCCCATCTCCACCCCTTCCCTTCCTTCCAGTCTCCACCCCTTCCTTCCCTGTCTCCGCCCCCTGCTTCCCTTCCCAGTCTCCTTCCTTCCTCCAGTCTCCCCTCCTCCCTTCCCAGTCTCCACCCCTTCCTTCCCTTCCCAGTCTCCACCCTTCCTTCCTTCCAGTCTCCACCCCTTCCTTCCCTTCCCAGTCTCCAACCCTTCCTTCCCTTCCCCTTCTTCACACCTTCCTTTCCCTTCCAGTCTGCACCCCTTCCTTCCCTACCCAGTCTCCACCCCTTCCTTCCCTTCCCAGTCTCCACCCCTTCCTTCCCTTCCCAGTCTCCACCCCTTCCTTCCCTTCCCTGTCTCCACCCCTTCCTTCCCTTCCCTCTCTCCACCCCTTCCTTCCCTTCCCCCTCTCCCCTCCTTCCTTCCCTTCCAGGCTCCACCACCTTCCTTCCCTTCCCAGTCTCCACCCTTTCCTTCCCAGTCTCCACCCTTCCTTGTTCCACCTTCTCTTCCCAGTCTCCACCCCTTCCTTCCCTTCCCAGTCTCCACCCCCCTCCCTTCCCCCTCTCCACCCCTTCCTTCCCTCCACCCCTTCCCCTTCCCAGTCTCCACCCCTTCCTTCCCGTCCCAGTCTCCACCCTTCTTCCCTTCCCAGTCTCTCCTCCCCCCTTCCCTTCCCAGTCTCCCTTCCTTCCTTCCCTTCCCAGTCTCCACCCCTTCCTTCCCTTCCCAGTCTCCACCCCTTCCTTCCCAGTCTCCACCCCTTCCTTCCCTTCCCAGTCTCCACCCCTTCCTTCCCTTCCCAGTCTCCACCCCTTCCTTCCCTTCCCTTCCCAGTCTCCACCCCTTCCTTCCCTTCCTTCCCTTCCCAGTCTCCACCCCTTCCTTCCCTTCCCAGTCTCCACCCCTTCCTTCCCCTCCCCGTCTCCCCCCCTCTCCTTCCCTTCCCAGTCTCCACCCCTTCCTTCCCTTCCCAGTCTCCACCCCTTCCTTCCCTTCCCAGTCTCCACCCCTTCCTTCCCTTCCCAGTCTCCACCCCTTCCTTCCCTTCCCAGTCTCCACCCCTTCCTTCCCTTCCCAGTCTCCACCCCTTCCTTCCCTTCCCAGTCTCCACCCCTTCCTTCCCTTCCCAGTCTCCACCCCTTCCTTCCCTTCCCAGTCTCCACCCCTTCCTTCCCTTCCCAGTCTCCACCCCTTCCTTCCCTTCCCAGTCTCCACCCCTTCCTTCCCTTGCCAGTCTCCACCCCATCCTTCCCTTGCCAGTCTCCACCCCTTCCTTCCCTTGCCAGTCTCCACCCCTTCCTTCCCTTTCCAGTCTCCACCCCTTCCTTCCCTTCCCAGTCTCCATCCCTTCCTTCCCTTCCCAGTCTCCATCCCTTCCTTCCCTTCCCAGTCGCCACCCCTTTCTTCCCTTCCCAGTCTCCACCCCTTCCTTCCCTTCCCAGTCTCCACCCCTTCCTTCCCTTCCCAGTCTCCACCCCTTCCTTCCCTTCCCCGTCTCCCCCCCTTCCTTCCCTTCCCCGTCTCCACCCCTTCCTTCCTTTCCCAGTCTCCACCCTTCCTTCCCTTCCCAGTCTCCACCCCTTCCTTCCCTTCCCAGTCTCCACCCCTTCCTTCCCTTCCCAGTCTCCACCCCTTCCTTCCCTTCCCAGTCTCCACCCCTTCCTTCCCTTCCCAGTCTCCACCCCTTCCTTCCCTTCCCAGTCTCCACCCCTTCCTTCTCTTCCCCGTCTCCACCCCTTCCTTCCCTTCCCAGTCTCCCCCCCCCTCTTTCCTTCCCTTCCCAGTCTCCACCGCTTCCTTCCCTTCCCAGTCTCCACCCCTTCATTCCCTTCCCAGTCTCCACCCCTTCCTTCCCTTCCCAGTCTCCACCCCTTCCTTCCCTTCCCAGTCTCCACCCCTTCCTTCCCTTCCCAGTCTCCACCCCTTCCTTCCCTTCCCAGTCTCCACCCCTTCCTTCCCTTCCCAGTCTCCACCCCTTCCTTCCCTTCCCAGTCTCCACCCCTTCCTTCCCTTCCCAGTCTCCACCCCTTCCTTCCCTTCCCAGTCTCCACCCCTTCCTTCCCTTCCCAGTCTCCACCCCTTCCTTCCCTTCCCAGTCTCCACCCCTTCCTTCCCTTCCCAGTCTCCACCCCTTCCTTCCCTTCCCAGTCTCCACCCCTTCCTTCCCTTCCCAGTCTCCACCCCTTCCTTCCCTTCCCAGTGTCCAACCCTTCCTTCCCTTCCCAGTCTCCACCCCTTCCTTCCCTTCCCAATCTTCACCCCTTCCTTCCCTTCCCAGTCTCCACCCCTTCCTTCCCATCCCAGTCTCCACCCCTTCCTTCCCATCCCAGTCTCCACCCCTTCCTTCCCATCCCAGTCTCCACCCCTTCCTTCCCTTCCCAGTCTCCACCCCTTCCTTCCCTTCCCAGTCTCCACCCCTTCCTTCCCTTCCCAGTCTCCACCCCTTCCTTCCCTTCCCAGTCTCCACCCCTTCCTTCCCTTCCCAGTCTCCACCCCTTCCTTCCCTTCCCCGTCTCCACCCTTCCCTTCCCTTCCCAGTCTCCACCCTTTCCTTCCCTTCCCAGTCTCCACCCTTTCCTTCCCTTCCCAGTCTCCACCCCTTCCTTCCCTTCTCGTCTCTACCCCTTCCTTCATTCCCTTCCCGTCTCCACCCTTTCCTTCTCTTCCTATCTCCAGCTCTTCCTGGTCTTCACCCCTTCCTTCCTTCCCTTCCTGGTCTCCACCCGATTCTTCCCTTCCTGGTCTCCACCCCTTCATTATAGGTCACCATAATCATCAACCACCTACTAATGAACTATAACACCGCAAACACAGATATAGTCCAGGGCATCTCTCCACCAGCACCTGTGAATGAGACAAAGCATTATTTCCAGTTCACGACAAGTTTGAATACACCCTAAGCTATTCAAGGGACAGGACAGGGGTAGAAAGAGATAGGCAACTCAAATAGTGGGAAAGAAGATGATTCGTGGTAGAGAAAGGCGAGAAGATTTTAACACTCACAGTTGCGGAAGTGTTGGTTGTGGGTGGTTTGATGTGCACAATTCAAGTAGGTTGACAACTTGTTATGTGCAGCTGGAGTAGTTGGATATTCTCTTGCGACGGCTTGGCTTGAAGTGATGAGGCCTCTCCATTAGACTCCCACTACGACAATTTTAAACTTTCTCGGCAAGATTGAAGACTAGCATCATCCCAGTGAACACAATAGTCAAAGGTGCAGAGACAAGTACACCATTTGATCATTCTTTAAACCCAGTAAAGGCTTTAGAATCCTATTGCCGATAGCAGACAATGTTACAAATACCTTAACCTATATTGCCGATGCCAGACAATGTTACACCAAAACTATGACCCATATTGCCGATAAGACAATGTTACATTATTGCCGATAAGACAATGTTACACCAAATCCTCAAACCATATTGCCGATAACAGACAATGTTACACCAAATTCTCAAACCATATTGCCGATAACAGACAATGTTACACCAGAACCTGAAGTGACCACTGGGATGGTACTTTCAAATTAAAAAAGATATTCCACTCCTTCTGGAGACTAAAGAGAAAGCTTAGATTGTCGTAGCACGGTCTAGCCTCACTACCTGGAAAGGAAAACAAAATTTAGAACATTTATGGTTACTGTGATATCCACTATACATACCATACATATTTTATCAATATATTAAATAGTACTTTATATTCTAATCAGGGGTAAAACCTTGTTAAATAACTTTTTGCAAGGCAAAATAAAATTTTAACTTTAACCCACTGGACCACAGTGACGCTCATTATGGGTCGCCTATGTATGTAACGCACAGTCCCAGTGACGCAACGGTTGTGTCCGCCTTAATTAATCTTGCCCTATGACACCTAGAGGATTCAGATTTGTATGAGAACTACGCTAGGATCCCACGGAACATGGTTGGCAACCATCCAAGTCCAGCCGTGTGAGTGTGGGAGCGTGCGGGAGTGATTTTCCATTATATTGCCTACCCGTCACCCCATGTTAACCCTCTCACGTTCTTGACGCAATTTTGAGCCTATTAGGGATACTTTAACCCTTAACTGGCGGCGCACAACTTATGTCGAGTGAAATAAATTTGAACTATGTGGCAGTGCACGACAGCAGTCAAGTGCCATTTTCAGCACGTAATTTTGCTGAGAGAGAGAGCAGAGCGGTGGGACGAGCGTAGTAACCTTATGACCGCTCCCCACGACCACCGTGGACCTACTGAACTGTATCCCACCCTTCTCCCCCCTTTCTCACTCGCTACACAGGGAATTATGTACGGAAATTACCTTATTTTAGGGTTTTTGCACTAGTGTTGCACGATCGTTGCAAGAGAACCAGCGGTTGTACAAGGATGGTTCGGGTGTCATTGGAAAGCTCTGTTTACGCCCTTTCAAGGATGGACACTTGTTTTACGCTCTGGGTCTTGTTTATGCATGAAAATGAGCACGGAAACAATCCTATTTAGGGTTAAAAAAACGCTGTGCAGTACGGTGTAAAATACACACCACCCGCTCTTAAGGCGTTAAAGCCTTTGTTACCATCAGGGGTATTTAGAAACCTTTAGTTTAGTTACTTTAACCTCTGCAGTTGTCTTTGAGTTAGCTGTGGGCAGAAAACTAATTTTGGAGAGGTAATTATAAGAGTGAGAGAACTCTATTTCTTATTGCTAATCTGGCAACCTCTGCATCATATGGTCGTGAGAGGGTTAATTGTGACTTTTGCACACTCCCCAGGACCCCCAAATGACCAAGGTGAGCAGTTTTCAGTTGTTTTTCCTTCATTACTAACTCATCCCATGTGTTGTCAAGAGATGCAAAAAAAAAAAAAAAAAAAATTGACAAGAGGTTGGCTCTGGATGGTACATTTTTATTAAATCGCTTGGAGTCCAGTGAGTTTTCTCTTTCACCAATTTTAGGTATATATAAAACAGTGAATGGCATAAAATAAGGCTTCTGGAAATTTTCTAGAAAAAATAATCTAGTATTATCGATTACTCTACTTTTGAAAGGGGAGCACCCCCAAAAAATCGAAATAAACTAGTAAGGCCTATTAAAACTTTGATGTTCTCCACAAATTCACAAGTAATTTAGTCTGCAAGAATTAAATTAAAGATCTTACTTTAGACCAATAAAACATTTCCATCTTAAGATTTGTTTAAGCAGTCACAGCGTGGCTTCACAATTTAATTAATCCCTTGCCTTAGCCAAAACTATAGAAAGCATTTTCAGTTCAACTATTTTAATGTTACTTTTTTCATTTTCTTCTTATTATTTTTTGTAGACAAATATGGAATCTAAATGCTCTAAAGCTCATGGAAAAATGTGTGTTTACCTTCGGTAAAGTGGAATATAATATTACGGTAAAAAAAAAAAAATCTGTAAAAAGGTTGTCAATATTCTCCTATAAACAGCGCCTATTTGTAAACTCATCCGCTATAACGCTATAATATTTCTCAGGGTTAGTCCTCTGAATATCTTAAGTGCGATCGTGATTTTAGCAACGATTTGTTTTTGTTTTTTACCGGTTTTCTTCAGATACCGTAGTTTTATACACGGAGGACCGTCGGGAATTCCTACGGTATTTATCTATTATCCAACAATATTTAAACACTTCCCCCACTAGTGATGGGGAAGGCTATTAAGATAAGGGAAAATGTGGGATTGAAGATTATAGTAAAGCAATAATAAACTGTATTTGACATAACCGGTTGCTGTGAGATACACAGTGGATGACATTGAAATTGTCATATATGTTCCCAGTTGTGGGCCAAAAACTTATTTTCCTTATCCGAACCTAGTGTAGGATAATGCTCACTTCCAACGATCCTCTGTATATAAAACCACTAACCTAAGAAAATAAGTAAAACAAAAATAGTTGCTAAAAGCACGGTTGCACCTAAAATTCAGTACCGGTAATACCTAGTGCTCTATCCAATGTCCTAGGAACATATACTAGGTGTTAGGTAAGTGTTAGTCTTTAATCCAACGTACTAGGTACTAGGAACACGTACTAGTTAGGAGACGATTATTCTTATGCAAAGTCTCTCCTGAGTCTAGGTTAGGTTAATGACAAAGGATCAGGTGGTAGGTATGGAATAAACTAGGTAGGCTACTAGGCACACTTACTACCTGGTAGGTAGAGGTTAACCTTGTATCCCACATACTAGGTGTTAGGCGAGGGTTAAGACTTCTATCCTAGGTACTAGGGACATATACTACCTGGTAGGTATGTGTTTGTATCCCACGTACTAGGGACACATACTAGGTGTTAGATGAAGGTTTGTCGTTTATCTAATGTATGGTACCGGTACTAAGTGTAGGTTAACTGATTACTGTTTTTATCGTTTACAAAATCGCAACACCAGAGCCAACTTTTGCCTAAGTAATTGCATTACAACCACTATGGAAACTAGCTAAAAACAAGAAGTATTAGGAAAATATTACCGAAACTACCACTAATCTTCCCATTTTTGTTTCTTAGCTTTAGATACTTTTTACTATACAGTAGATTAAATTAGTTACAAAACTCGGAAAATGTTTTTACCTTTTTATCTAACTATATTATACACACTCAGATGTTCATAATTTTCAGAGTAAAAAAACACAATCATGTATTGCCTTGGGATACAGGATGGGTTGAGGGGCGCTTTCCCCCTCCCCCTCACCCCAATGAATTATTGAAATCAGCATCTATTTTGCCAGTAAGGGGCTTAACTCCCAACCCATTCCAAGAGGTAACAGAAAAAGACACAACCCCAACTTCACACCAGAAATTCAAAACCTCATCAGACAACGCGACATACTGAAACACTCCCCAGCACCCCACACACAAGACATCACACAACAAATTCAAGCACTCAACACCCAAACTAACAATAAAATACAAGAACAACAAAAACTAAATTGGAATAACTTCCTACAAACACTTGATCACAAAACAAACCCCAAAAAACTATACAAAACACTAAACAGCATCACACTTTCCAACAGCAACACAACACAATCACATGCTGCAATCACAACAACAGACTCTACTCCTTCATGTAAACAACAAGCAAACACTCTCATCAATCACTTTTCACATGTCAGCCACCTAAAACCTCACAAAGACGACCGACGTGTCATCCGACGTAAGAGACAATTCCCCACAGACCCTGACTATACACCCTTCACCAATCACCAGACAAAGCATATCATCAACAATCTCAAGCACTCACCCGCCTGTGGCCTAGACAACATAAGCAACATACACCTCAGACACCTGGGACCACAAGGCATACAAGCACTCACTAACATATCAAACTACAGCTATTCACACAACACAATACCAGACATTTGGAAGCATGGTATCATCATCACTTTCCCCAAACCCAACAAAGACCCCACGCTACCCTCCTCGCACCGCCCCATCACACTCCTTTGCTCCCCCTCCAAAGTCATGGAACGCCTAGTATTACAACTAATTACACCTGACCTACCCCTAGCTCCAACACAACATGGCTTTAGGCCACTGCACTCCACAAACACTCTTCTCACAGACCTTACACAAAGAGCTTTCGACGGCATCAATTCAGCTAGACCACCACACAGATCACTATTAGCCACACTCGACATTAGTAAAGCCTTCGATGCCATCCCCCGCCACAACCTAACAAACAAAATCTACAACACAAACATGCACAACAACACAAAACGGTGGCTGGCCAACTTCCTAGCAGGCAGATGTGCACACGTATCTTTTGCCGGTCAGTCATCTAAAATCAGAAACTTTCCAAACGGAGTCCCACAAGGATCCGTCCTATCGCCCGCACTCTTCAATCTGTACATGCACGATATAACTACACCCAATACGCCCCAAATAAACTTAGCCTCCTATGCAGATGACATAACACTCACATGCACACACCATGACCCAAAAAGAGCAACAGATCTCCTTCAACCCTATCTCAACACACTACATGGCTGGTGCACTACAAACAGACTTAATCTAGCCCCAGCCAAATCCACCGCAACCCTGCTCACAAGTTGGACAGGAGAACACGAATACATCCCTCAACTCACCATAAACAACACACCCCTAACACATACACACACACCCAAAATCCTAGGAGTAACATATGATACTCATATGACATTCAAACAGCACACCACAAACATTAAAAGAAACTGACACCCAGACTTAACGCCCTCAGGTCACTTGCTCACACAAAATTTGGACACAACAAAGAAACTACCACCACAGTATATAAACAATACATAAGATCAGTGATGGAATACGCAAGCCCAGCCTGGGCTTCTAACCTAGCTGAAACACATCATAAGACCTTACAGACTATTCAAAACAAAGCCCTGAAGATCATTACAGGCTGCACAGCTACTGCACCCACAGATCCCTACATCAAGAAACCAAAATCCTCAAAGTCAAAGACCATCTGGACATGAGAGGTACTCAATTCCTGGCAGCAGCCTCCACGAACCAAGACCACCCACTAAACTACATGGCAACACACCCACAGACACCAAGAAATATCAAAACAACACCCAGCACACGGTATCACACACAATTATTGTCCTCTCTCCCTCCCTGCCCACCCGAAGCAACTTCCAGAAGCACATCCATACTCATATCTCTCACCGATCCATCCACTCACTCACAGACAACACACAGCTGCATGCACGACCTCCCGAAATCCATCCTTCCGAATCCTCCCTTCCTCGCGAGGACAGAGTCCACCTGGCCAGGCTGAGATGCGAACACCATCCAGCTCTCCTGAGCTATCAGAAGAGACTGGATGACTCCGTTGTCGACGCCTGCCCGGGATGTAACACAGCACCCCATACCATTAAACACATCATAGAAGACTGCATTTCACACAACCACTTACGCCAACAACACAATCTACACTCAATGAGAGCTCTGTGGGAAAGCCCGATCGTGGCCATGGCCTTTCTCAGGGACTCGGGGCTGTTCGGCCAGGCAGCTTAGGGAACAACAACAACAACAACTCCCAACCCGCGTGGGGGGGGGGGGGGGGAATCATGATCGGGCCTGGCGGGCATATTTACCGAAAATTAGCATCATTCCATGCACTTTTTCGCATAAGTAAGAGCCAGAGCATAATACAATTATATATCCGTGAAAGAGCAAAAAACTATATTTACAAAGTTAGGGAGGGTAGCAAGAGAAGTAGCAGGGGTGTGAAAGATAAGAATGGGCGAGTGTTAGCCAATAAGCAAGAGAGTTGAGAGATGGAGGGAGCATTTCAATGAATTGTTGAACCTAAGGAATGAACACCAGCAAACATAGTTGGATGGGGTATGGGAGGGAGAAGAGAAGTAGTGGAGGAGGAAGTGGGGTTCAGTAAGTCAGAAGTGCGTGTAGCCTTGAAAAGAGTAAAGATGGAGAAAGCATCAGGATTAGATGAGTGTGTGGGGAAATGCTAAGGTGTGGTGGCGAGACAGTGATTGAATGGGTATGGAAACGAAACTAGCATGGGAAAAGGGAAGTGCGCCTGATGACTAGAAGACAGGCATAATAGCCCCTCTGTATAAGAGTAACGGGGAAAGAGGTGTGTGGTAATCACCAGTGGGATAAGTCTTCTAAGCGTAGTAGGGAAGATGTACAGTTGGTCAAAGTTCCAGCTGACCCACCCTCGCTCTGGGGCTCTGAGAATTAGCTGGCAATACTGGTGTAGTGGTGCAGGGATACCACTTTCCATTAATGTATTACCTGTGTCTGTCCTATATATTACTGCAAATTAGAGTGTAATGTTCACGTTGAAGACTAAATGCTCGTTCATTAATTAAACAGACATATGTATTCTTATAAAATAGAGTCAAGTATGTTGTGGCAGCCAGCAGATTTTATATGCGTTGCTAATCAGTGGATATAATAACTTTAATATTTAAGCAAATCTACGAACTTTGGGTGAATGTTAGGGATCATACATAGCGATTTATGCATTTGTATTTGAGAGGCATAATTTCCCTTGTTTAGTATTATGTTCTAACAATGATATAGCCGATATCAGATCTACCAATCCCAATCCTTGTAAGACACCTTCGTACACCAGTATTGCCAGATAATTCTGCGAGCCCCAGAGCGAGGGTGAGTCAGCTGGAACTTTGCCCAACTGTACAGTAGGGTAGTGATCGAGAGTGAGGGAGATCGGAAAAATGGGTAAGTGACTAGCAGGGCGGGTTTAGGAAGGGAAGAGGATGTGTTGACCAGATTTTTGCCTATAAATCTATAGATTTATCTATATCTATTTGCAGACGCTGTAATCCCCGAGAGGGGGTGGCCGCAAATGAATCACTCTCATATACTTCCATTAGAGAGGCAACTCACTTTATTATCTAGCTTGTACCTGTTAACGGGGGAGGGTCGCTTAAACCCAACCACCCAATACATTTTTTGAGAAATATCTGGAGAAGGGACAAAGGTTGTATGCCGCCTTTATGGACTTTGAGAAGGCCTATGACAAGAGTTCATAGAGGTCTGTGGAAATTACTGAGAATATACGGAGTAGATGGCAAGTTGCTAAACGCAGTGAAGACATTGTATAAGGGTGCAAAGGCATCAGTATGTGTGGAGAATGAACAGAGTATTACGACCGGCACTACGAAATAAACAAGGGCACTTAAGAATGGACTAGATGATAGGCTATATCTGCAACAACGGTACGCTAATTCCAAACCCTCGAACAATTACGCTGGTGAACAAAAACACTTAAACCCTCCAGAGTTAATCTCCTGGATAACGGGGTATCAATTAACTGGGTTTTAGTGCACTTCTACAAAGGCTTGCCGATGACGGCAAAGCCTACTCACAAAAAGAGTACAAGACGTTAATAAAATGCTCTTAAGTAATAACAATGCTTGAATAAACTATAATAAGATTTAATAAAGGAGTATATGCTTACGTTAACTTTAGTGTGAGTCTGTACTCAACACCAACCTCTACAATGCTCTATGAAAGCACTGGAAGTCTAGTCCTACAGCAATCAGGTATAGAATCTTCTGAAAACGTCTGATGCTCTAAGATGCTCGTTAATACAGAACAGAAATAAATGCAGGGGCAGGACACCAAAGCGTGTATCTTAAATACACCAACAAGTAGGATACATATATATAAAACAAGGGAGTGCCACAACTCTGTGACAGCACTATTAATAGCCACTCAAAATCAGTACTTCCTTAGCCAACGTAACAGCCAAACTGGGTTGTGCACTATGCATCAACCTTGGCTAAAATAAAGCGTGAATAACTCCTAAAGCATACACAATGAAAGTTAATAAACACAATGCTGTCTTTCTCACTAATAAAGTCTAGCAATTGCACAAAAGGTACTAGGAAACTAGGCAGAGCGCAATCATGCTCGTAGCCTACTGTCTCCCCTTGAACAGATTTCCCTTATGTTACGTTACATGACTTGGAGGCTCTCTTGGTAAGTCCAGATCTCAAGTATCTGGTCTTACCCTGGCGCTCCACAAAGGTCAACACAATGAGGTAGCAAGTATGCAGGTGAGAGTAGGCAAAGCCCTTCACTTGTATACTGCTACACTCGCAAAGGAAAATATGCACAAGGGTTACAGGCTATCTAGCTTCGTCGATGTTGTACAGGCTCTGACTTGACACATACATAACTCGGAAAACGACCAAAGATACCTTGCACTGTCTAGCATTAAATAATAAGAGAGAACAGCCCAATAATTAGAAGCACCCCAACACTAGGCTACCATAGGACTGACTACTACTCCCTAAAACTAGTGCAAACATGAATATGAGAGCTGGTGCTGGTAATACGACTGGCCGACTATGGAAGTCGTATGCAGAACCAGAAGGGATAAATAATTGAATAAAGATGGAAGTATGAAAAAGAAGAAGTTCGGAGAGAGAGATAGTAGTACAGGGGGTTAGATTGGGGGGGGGGGACAGATTGCAAAGGACATGTAGGCCCAAGCACGCTACGCCAAGCTCTGCAGGAGAAACGCGGCAGGAGCCCCCCAGCACCAACAAAGGCAGCGGCATCCAATCACAGACGACTACGTCACGAGGAGCAGGCTTCATGTGACGCGTCAGGCCCGCCGACCACTCACAAGCGTGGGAAACTCCTCCGAGCGAGGGAGGCAAACGTACATACACACGCACATACTACCACCTCACTGCCTACCTCTCTCTTTCTCCTTTAACTTCACACAATGCATCTTATATTCTATCTATCTATCTATTGCCTGACGCCGTGATCCCCGAAGGTGTGGCCACGAACGAACCGCCCCCATGCACCTCTGTCCCCAGTCAGTCGACGCCCCTCCCCCCCAACCAGCACCGCCCTCGTTCATGTACTTCCTCACTCCATCCTTCCACCTCATATTCGGTCTACCTCTCCCTCTGTCCCTCCACCTCGCTCTCGTACACCCTCTTAGTCATTCTCTCGCTTTCCATACGTTCCATATGGCCGAACCATCTCAAGTTGTTCCTTTTCACACTTTCCAGCACATGTACCTCCACACCACACCTCCTCATTAGTCTGTCTATCCCTCCATGTAACTCCGTATGCACTCCTTAAGTAATTCATTTCCACTGCTCTCACTCTTGGTCTGAGTCTCTCAACCAACGTCCATGCTTCGCTTCCGTAAGTCAGTGTCGGGATTACCACACTGTCATGCAAGGACTTCTTCACTTCCATACTGACCACCCTATTTCTTGTTATATTCTATGAATGATATAAAATACTTCCAAGTGTCACAGACAAGAATAAAGACCACCACTGATCTGTCTGTGACAACATGAACTCTATAAAAGAAAGAACATCGTTCTACGATTATTTTAGCCCATTTCACTGCCCTGGCGAGCGCTAGCGAGTTACGAGTGCATTCTGGCAAGCTGGCCAGTGTAACAAGAGCAAGTTCTTTGATCTGAATGTTAGGTTAAAGCAAGGGTGTGTGATGTCCCCATGGTTGTTAAATTTATATATTGATGGAGTCATAAAAGACATACAAGGAAGAGCAGTGCATGTTGGTGTACCGCTGATAAGGGAACGAAATGAGTGGAAGTTGCCTGTACTGCGGTTTGCTGATGAGCGACGATACAATTCTGATGAGCGGTAATGAATGGGAGTTGCAGTATCTGGTAAATTGGTTGTGAACTGTGTGAAAAACGGAATCTGAAGATAAATGCAGGGAAGAGTAAGGTTATGGTCTTTGAATGGGGTGCAGTCACAGTGAGGCGAGGTTGAATGGTCAGGCTATGGAGAATATCAGCTCATTTATGTATTTGGGCAGTATGTTGAGTAAAGATGGGAGTATGGATGAAGAAGTGCAAGAGAGGGTGCAACAGAGGAGGAGGGTTGTAGGAACACTGTAAGCAGTAACAAGAAATAAGGTGGTCAGCATGGACGCAAAGAAGTCCTTGCATGATAGTGTGGTAATCTCGACATTAACGTATGGGAGTGAAGCATGGACGCTGTTGGAGAGAGAAACTAATAGCGAGAGTGTTGGAAATGAGTTACTTGAGAAGTGTGTGCGGAGTTACATGGAGGGATAGACAGACTAATGAGGAAGTACGAGAGCGGTGTGGATGTAGATGTGCTGGAAAGTGTGAAAAGGAACACCTAGAGATGGTTCCGCCACTTATTGGAAGTGAGAGAATGACTAAGAGAGTGTACGAGAGTGAAGTTGAAGCACAAACAGGGAGAGGTAAACCAAGAGGTGGAACGATGGAGTTAAGTATATGCGTGAAAGCGGTGCTGGATAGGAGGAGGGGCGTCAACTGACTGGGGACGAGGTACATGGGGGTGATTCGTTCATGTCCAACCCTTCGGGGATCATTGCGTCCGACAATAGAAAGAAAATGCATTTCCAGTGGTTGAAACAAATTTGTATATGACTTTTACATTAATATTATATAATAGGGCTTCAAACGTCAGAACAAATTCGTGGTAGTTTCGGTAATAAGAACCAAATATTACATTCAAAACGAAGTTACTGTGTTACTCCACTGAAAAATTCAAAATCCGAGCCCACTTTAGCCAAAACTTGGCTCGGGTTTTATGGGTTTGCATTTTGAGAAAACGAGCCAAATTTCGAAATTAGGTTAGTCTTCTTCGACTTAAAAATTACAAAATCCGAGCCAAAATGTTGCCAAAACTTGCCTCAGGTTTTTATGGCATTCAAAACCTTTCCCTGATCGCCATAATCCTTGCTACTATCTGAAGACCGTGATGATGGGGAAAATGTTTTCAGAGTTTTTGTAATTATATCAAAACACTATCTCTATGAAAATTACCAGAATTCAAAAACAAAAACTCTGGGAAAATAGCGACATTTAAATAAAACATTTCTAAATTTTCTGGAACGGAATTTTTATTTACGCTTGCTATTTATGAAAATTTTAAGACTAGCCTTAGTTTAAAAACTACCTAATATCACTGCTTCGCCAATCTATCAATTAGGTTATCTGTTTTTGAAGTCTATTTTTCACTGAAACATCAACACTTTTTGGAGCGATTTTAATTTAGTAGCTTGTACTTTACAGGTAGGCTACCACCACAGACTCAAGAGTTTGTTTTAGGTTTCCACGAGAAAATCTTGTGTTGCCTCCTTAACAATCAAGCGACAGTGAACATCATATGACGTGAGAGAATATTGGCCACCTCTACGGTGCCCATCATATGACGGGTACCATTTTGAGGAAGTTATGAGCTCCGAGAGAGTCCGGCCGTAACTCGCGCGACAAGGAAAACAAAAAATGCGAGAATTACCTTATTTTAGGGTATTTTCACCTCCAGTTACCCAATCGCTGCAAGATAACCCGTGGTCATACAAGGAGGATTCAGGTGTCATTGGAAAGCTATTATCGCCCTTTCATGGATATATTACGCTCTGGCTCTTGTTTACACATGAAAAAGAGCATGGAATGAAGCTAGTTTTCGGTAAATATACCCGCCCAGCAATACTGTCATGTAAACAACCATGCCCACTTTTAGAGAGTTATTGAATAATTTGGAAAATCTAACTTTTAGGTGCGATCATGATTTTAGCAACTATTTTATATATTTTATAAGGTTTTCCTTCAGATACAGTGGTGTTACAGGTAACATTGTGTTAGTGGGTGTACCGTCCGCTTTGCTTACATAGTCGCACGCTCTTAGTTACATTCGCATCTAATTTGACTGCTGGTATTTGCCCCTGCTGGTAATATTTATGATTATGATAATAGGTCATGGAGGGGTGAAGCCTTTGTTGTATCGCATGGCCTGTGTTGGGTAAATGGTTTTGTTACCGTCTGTGGGATACAATAATGGTTTGAGGGGAGGGCAAAGCCCCAATGACATTGTTTTCATCGTATAATTATATTACCAGTTGGGGCAATTAACAGCAGTCAAATTATACGCGAATGTAACTGCAAACATGCTACTATGTAAACAAAGTGGAAGGTATGCCAGCTAACAACTCTTACCGTGTTATATACAGAGGATCGAAACTACCACTAATTATTTATCAATATTTGAAGGTTATTATAGAATAAGGATGTGGCAAAGATCATTCAAATTAGTTTCAACCACCGGAAATAAATGTTATGTGCACTGTAAAAAATAAACCCCTCTATAACTCTCCCTATTGATGGCGGTAATACTCTTATTAAGCCCATTACTGGCAAAATAGATGTGGATTTCAATAAGTCATGGGGTGGCGAGGGGGAGACAAAGCCTCTCTTCAACCTACTCTGAAAATTACATAATATGCCAGTGTTTTTAAATTGTTGAATAATGGAGAAAAAACGTGGTGAATATTACCGATCCGATCCGCAACAAAGTAGGTAAAAATGTATTTTCAATGGCATGTGAATATTAATTTTTTCCAAGCTATTCATATTGGTTTTAATTGGGGGGAACAAATTTCATGCATCGTTAGTAAACAGATCTTGGCTATTTTAATCTGGGGGAAAAACCCAGATTCCATGCTGGCGATCACGTTCCCATCTATTTTAACTGCCGGAGGATAGAAAAATAGATTGAGGGGGAGCTTTGCCCTCCTCACCCCCCATGGCTTATTGTCATCATATATATTGCCAGCAGGGGGCAAATAACAGATTTATATAAAGTCCAAGATATATAATAAATCCAAGATTACACAAGAAAACTTTGGGAAACTGAGCTTTTTCCCCCAGATTAAAAAAATCCAAATTTCTTTTACTAATACATTTAATTATATGTTCCTCCAAATAAAACTTATATGAAAAGCTTTGAAAAAAATAGGAATATTCACATGCAATTGAAAATATTGTTTTACCTGCATTGTTGTGGATCAGTATAATATTGACCAATAACATTTTCCGGGGATTGTAACTAATTTTAACTACTGCATAATGCTGAGAACTACCTATAACCAAAGAGCAAAACCATGGGAAAATTATTGGTAGCTTCAGTAATATTTTCCGAAATTATTATTTACCCATTATTAACACTTACGCTGCGGGCATATTTGGGATATTTAGGGAATATTCAGGCACTCCTGAATGATTAATCAAGTGTCTCCATGAAATTAAATGTATTCAGCCGAAAACTAGACAAAAATAGCTTCAAAATGACACTAGTGAGCTTCGTAGGTCACAGGGTTCACCCGCAGCGCCACCATAGACATTGGGGAAAACTCGCTATTTATTAGCAATGTAGCGCTTTTTTGCCTTTGGAAGCACTGCCGAGACCTGGAGCTGTGGTCTCTGAACGGATGGACGTGCTGGCGGTCGGAGGTTGGCCCCTCTTACTCTCGCCCACTGACACTATTTTTACTTCTTTAACAGGCTTTAAAAGCCTGTAAATTGCCATGGCGTTCCGGAACGTCTCCCACAGCGAAAGGATTAATCAATCTTAAAACAGGCTCCCACTGGGAAGGCTATAACGATTAGGAAGATGATTGGGTTGTTGTTGCTGTTCCCCAGGCTGCCTGGCCAAACCGCCCCAAGGCCCCAAGCAAGGCCAAGGCCATTGCCGAGAGCCCCCACAGAACCCTCCCTGCCTACCACAATAAAGCCTGGGTGACCGAAGCCACTCCAAGGCAGGGAGCTGAGGAGGGTGCAGAAATACCCGGGAAACCAAAGCCTCACCCAGGGCCCTGTGCCCCTCAGCAATTATGAAGAGAAAGTTGAGGAGCAAAAGAAAGAAGCGACGCTTTGGCTTACAATCTGCCAATCTCTAGGTTGGCAGATTGGGAGGTCAATCCATGAAAGAGACGCGGTCACTTGCGATCTAGAAAATATATAAGTAAAAGGAACAGTCAGAGTAAGCTATGGGTATGGCAGAGATCGTTCAGCTCTCACTCTGATAGACCAGCCCATCACCACATGACTAGAACCCAATCCTCTCAGCGTCAGCTAAGAAAGGCCCTAGAAAGCTGCCTTTGGAGGGGGGGATAGCTCCCCTATTTCAACCCCTTTAGGGGTTGGGCACCCACCCAAGTTGGGGATGGATGTAGTGTCCGGGGGCATACGGTAGTCATGTCTACATAGGTTGATCGGCGCGGTTAAGTTCGCTTGTATTTTGACAGCAATTTTTTACGGTTATTTGCCCCCTGCTGGCAATATATACTGTATGATTATGACAATATGTTATGGAGGGATGAGGGGGGCAAAACCCCCCTCAACATATTATTGTATCCAATGGCAGTGAAAATAGACGGGAACATGATAGCAAGCATCCGATTCTGCCGCAGTCATTATTACATGGGCGATCGCCGCAGTTAACTTAGTTTGTTTTGACGGCGATTTTTTCGGTTATTTGCCCCCTGCTGGCAATATATATGATGACTATGTCATGGGGAGGGGGGGTGAGCTGCAATAAACAACTTTATGAAACCTGATATTATGTTCCTATAAATCACAGTACCGCACAAACAAATTCAATTTTGTCTACTTTCCTTATTAACCCGTGGAGCCCCGGCTAGTTTTGTAACGTTTGTTCACCAGAACCCGGCCGGTTTTCAAAAAATGGTTTTATTCCAGAAACAATAGCGAATGGGTTAGGAATGAAGGAAAAACCACTAAAAACCGCTCAAAAAGCTTAAAGAATGGTCCTACAGAGCCCCCGAAAACGTATTTTACAAGAGTAAAAAATTGAAGGCAATTACCCCCAAAAAACAGGTTATTTCACGCGCACGCACGTGGACTTTGAGAGTTTCAACCATCAGCATGGTTGCGTGGGATACGTACACAGTTCCCATACAAATCTGAGCCCTCTTGAGTGGCTACACCTGAGGTTACGGTCGGCGCAATTAGGGTGACGCGCCAGGTGCGTCTCTGGGGCTGTGCGTTACATACATCGCCGACGCGTCGCTGGGGCTGTACGGGTTAAGGGTTGTGGTAGCTTTGTTTAAAATACTTTAACGCTCACGGTAATGTTCCCGTCTGGGTTTTTTTTTCCAAAATTATACCACAGCCAGCTGGTATTTGCCCCCTGCTGACACTATATAAGAATATGACAATACGTCATGGAGGGTGAGAGGGAGCAAAACCCCCCTGAACATATTATTGTATCCCACTGCCGTTATATGTAAGCTAATGCAAATCCTCCATTCACTGAACGATAAATAGTAAAACCCTATATTCCTTCAAAAAACTAAATTAAATCTTGGTACGTAAGCCTGCGCAACTGATCTTGAGTGGTACCAGTAATACCAATCCTTTCTTGGCAGATAATACTATCTACTCCCCAATTTTCATGAAAAACTGTTTAAAACTTTTTAAGATAGGCTATCGTATTATAATAAAGCTGGACTATGTGGCGGCGCTCGACATAGGTCGAGTGGCAATTTCAGCACGTAATGTTGCTGAGAGAGAGAGACAAGTGGTGGCAGGAGAGTAGCGAGCGTATGACTGCTCCAGACCACCGCGGCGAACATACTGACACGAATCCCAGCTCCCTCCTCCCTCTCTCACTCGCTATATTAGGAATTGTATCGGGAAAGTGGCTAATTACATGCTTTTTGCACTCGCGTTGCACGGTTATTGCAAGAAAACTAGCCATTATAAAAGGATCGTTATGGTGTCATTCGAAAGCTCTGTTTATGACCTTTCAGGGATAGATACTTGTTTTACGTTCTGGGTCTTATTTAGGCATGAAAATGATCACATAAACAGCCCTATTTTGGCTAAAAACACCCCGCTGGGCGGTACATATAAATAAACCGCATAGGCCGCTCTTAAGGTGTTAAGATAGGCTATCTTGTTTAAACTGACATGCCAGGCAAACACATAACCTCTGTGCAACTTAACTGGCAGAGGTAATAATGGCAGAGAAGAAATATTGACCCCACAATCATATTTGTTAAAAGGGAAAAAATATTACCGAAACTACTACTAATTTCCCCATAGTTTTTCTGTTTGGTTTTAGGTAGTTTTCATCACTATACAGTACTTTAAATTAGCTACAACCACCGAAAAATGAATTTTCTCCATTATCCAACGATCTTAAAACCCTCAGACGTAGGTCATTTTCAAAATACTGTAATAATTTTTTTTTTTTTACCTTGGGATACAAGAGGCTTTGCCTCCCCTTGCCCACAAACCATACGAAGAGCGTCTTAGAGAATTAAATCTATTTCCTTTAACCCAGCGCAGATTAAGAGGGGACTTAATTCAAGTGTTCAAAATCATCAAAGGCATCGACAATATGAATTACGGTCTATCGACCAATCTAATTACACGCGGGAACGGTTTTGCAAAATTATTGTAAATCTTTTAACTCACACGAATCTAAGAATTTCTTCTTCAATCGAGTTGTCAACTTGTGGAATGGGCTTCCCCGAGACGTTATAGACTGCAGCACCGTTGATTCATTTAAACTCCGCTTAGACAACTATCTCGCATCAAACCCGCGACTGACTGCGTTTGTAAATGAATAACTTTATTTTATCCCCCCCTCAGTTACTAACCCATCTGTCCCCTACTAACTTCCTAATCCTGCCACGGACATTAGTTCCAGGGCAGTAATTCCCTTTCCAATGTTCCCTTTCCCACTCTAAACCACTGTTTGGACACTTGATCCTCAGTGTTTTGGAGGACAAGCAACCTAGAAGGGTCACTAGATCTATTGTTGCTTGATTTCCTTTGTACTCGATGACTTATAGAAATCACGGACAATATAAAGATATTTTAATTAAATTCATATCGCGATTTTATCGTGGCCTATAGGTTTCTTATACCATGCATTTCATTCCTATAGGTGTTTAAATGCCCGAAACAATGTATTACTGATCCTGAAAAAAACAAATATCCTCTATATCCCCTACCTCGTAAGAGGCGGGCGCGAGTGTAGCCTTGGCGTCTTGCATTAGGGAAATTGTGTTTTGCTCCCTACTGTTTAAATATGAGGATTTCAATAAATCCTGGGGGGGGGGGGGGCTTATCTCCCCCCCCCCCCCTCAACATATTTTTTATCCCACGCATACGGTTATGGCCAAATAGTTATTTTTCGGGAGTGGAGGAGCGTGTTTTTAGATTGTTGTTTAATGGATAAATATGCATTCCGGTAAAATTCTAGATCCGGTTTCACAGCGAATTTAGCGTTTTGTGTCTGTTTTTCTCAGTTTTCTTTAATATACAGTGTTGTTTTATACCAAGGACTGGCGGATATTAGTATTTACCCATTATCCAAGGGCCCCCATTAGTGGGGAGGGCTATGAAGATCAGGGAAATTGCAGGGTAAAAGACTAAAATAAGGGGTAATATTAGCCTAACCTAACAACCTTACCTAACCTATCCCAATATACAGTAGGTGGGGGCTGCCGCCCCCACCCCCACTGGTTTGGTATTGAAATAATAAAAGATTGACGGTCGCCGAAAAAAAAGTCTACATCACCTACATCATCATCTATTTAACGGGATTACCAACGGAGCTTCCAGCGGCATTGTGTTAATTTGGCTGCAGACCATTATTGTCCAGTACACCAAGGGTAAGGGTTTTATACCGTCGTTATTTGGGTCCAAGCCTAGGCTACGTTTACCACAGAATCTTTAATGAATATCCTCAATACAGACTTATTTCCTTCACTTACCTCGTCAATAATAACCCATATAGGTGGAGAGGGCCTGAATTATATCAAAGAAAAAGTGATTTTGAAACATTATCTGCAATTTAGCCATGTTGATTAACTCTTAGCCCACTTAACCCCTTCAGACTCATATGACGCAGAGCTTGGCAGATTAGCAATAAGAAATAGAGTTCTCTCACTCTTATAATTACCTCTTTTGGCGACCGTCAATCTTTTATGAATTAAATACCAAACTAGCGGGGGTGTGGGGGCGGCAGCCCCCACCTAATATACTAGGTTAGGTTAGGTAAGGTTGTTAGGTTACGCTAATATTACCCCTTATTTTCGTCTTTTACCCATCAATGTCCCTGTACTTCATAGCCATCCCCACTATCGGGGGCCGTATCTTAAGATCGTAATTGTTTAATCGAAGTCCTCTTTTTCTAGTTATTAAAAACGTATTCTATGGTGTATTATATGACATAGAAGCAATAGAACTGTTCAAATTACCTGGGAAGTGTATATTAAACAAAATACAAAACTTTGAATAATGAGGTAAGAGATAGGCTATGTGTTTTTTATCACTTTTCAACCCAAGACCACCGGGGGTCTGGGGGCAGCAGCCCCCATGCCCAGGTTACCTTAGGATAGGTTAGGTTAGGTTAATGACCAGCTATGTAAATACAGTAGTGAACATTTGGTTCAGTCTGTGCTCAAAAATCCATTTTCTTTAGGAGGAGGCCATACACTAAACAATTACCGTGATGTTGAAACATTATCTGCAATTTAGCCATGTTGATTAACTCTTAGCCCACTTAACCCCTTCAGACTCAAATGATGCAGAGGTTGGCAGATTAGGAATAAGAAATAGAGTTCTCTCACTCTTATAATTAACTCTTTTGCCGACCGACCGTCAATCTTTTATGAATTAGGCTAAATACCAAACCAGCGGGGGTGTGGGGGCGGCAGCCCCCACCTAATATACTAGGTTAGGTTAGGTAAGGTTGTTAGGTTACACTAATATTACCCCTTATTTTCGTCTTTTACCCCTCAATTTCCCTGTACTTCATAGCCATCCCCACTATCGGGGGCCGTATCTTAAGATTGTTGGATAATGGGGACAACTTTTTTTCCGGAGATTCTAATTAATGACAACCACTGTATAATGATGAAAACTAGCTAAAACCTCCCAAAAAAATTCACGAAATAAAAATTGACCAGGTTCCTGGATATGTTCCTTAATTTGCATGAACAAATTGTAATAGGCCTATAGAAACCTAATAAATCATAAAAATAACAAATCCACAAAAATACAATCATTGAAAATAGCTGTGGTCCGTCTCCTTAATATTGACCGAAAAAACGCCCATTCTAATAAATCTCAGAGCTCTTTCGGACAGTCACAGTTTACAAACGCCTTCTTTATGCAGTGTAATCAATATTTACCCCCTGCTGGCAACATAGATGACGATTTCAATCATTCATGGGGGGGTGAGGGGGGCAAAGCCCCCCCTCAACCCATCGTGTATCCAACATTGGCATTATAACAAAGACCATGAATAGGGCCTACACTCATTTCTCAAAATCTGGAGGAAAAAACATAACAAATAAGGGTGCGAGCCTATTCCCTATAATAAGGGTGCGAGCCTATTCCCTATAATAAGGGTGCGAGCCTATTCCCTATAATAAGGGTGCGAGCCTATTCCCTATAATAAGGGTGCGAGCCTATTCCCTATAATAAGGGTGCGAGCCTATTCCCTATAATAAGGGTGCGAGCCTATTCCCTATAATAAGGGTGCGAGCCTATTCCCTATAATAAGGGTGCGAGCCTATTCCCTATAATTACCAATATATCAGTTCATCTTGGGACGATACCGCTCTCGCAAATTAACCTTACCGTTCACGAGGCAAATACGGGGGTGGGGGATACTAATTAGTATTGATAAATAGAAACGGTTTGAATATAAAGACGCAAATTACACAGTGCACTAATGACATTATAATACACGTTGTGTGAAACATATACACCGCTGATGTTAAATTAACCGGGTGTAAGATTAAGCGGGTGTAAAAATAAGCGGGTGTAATGACGACATGTTGGCCGAGGGCTGGAATGACGTCATCGCTGAGGCCCGCCTTGGCTGATGACGTCACGATAATCAACAACCAATCACAAGCAAGGATACACAACGTCTTGGCTTGGTTAATCAAGATGGCTATATTCTAGTTAATCTCCGTGTTTCAACCCCTCTCTTTCCCTGATATATTTCATACCCTCCCCAGAGCTATCGGGGTTTAGTATTGTTGAGGTAAGTGGAGAAAATAACGGTCAATATACAGGAGGCGCTACAATATAGGTAGCAAAATTCTAATGGTAGTTTTGGGTTCCTATCATCATATGCTTCATGTCTATATACTTTTTATCCCCAGGAAAAAAAAAAAAAAATCTTGGGGTTTTTTTTTTTTTTTCTTGGATTTTTTTTTTTTTTTTTATTAACCTAACCAAAAAACCTAACCTAACCTAACCTAAATGTATTTGGGGGCTATTAGGTTAGGTTAGGTTAGGTTTTTTGGTTAGGTTAATGACCAAAACAAAAAATCCCAAGAAAATAAATGAAAAATCCCAAGATTTTTTTTTTTTTTTCCCCGGGGATAAAAAGTATATAGAAATGAAGCATATGATGATAGGAACCCAAAAATACCATTAGAATTTTGCTACCTATATTGTAGCGCCTCCTGTATATTGACCAAAATAACTAAGAGATATGAGGATATAAATAAGGATCCTTAGTTAATGGGCAAACAAAATACGGTGACTACCGCTACATAGGATCTTACCCATGACAAATTTATAGAAGCCATATAAATTGACGTGTGCTATGAAACCGGATCTAGAAAAATACCTGCATGTCCTAGTATTATCACAAATCAAAACACCCTTACACAACTCTAAAACAAGATAAAAATCTAAACAAATGTTTAACAATTGAATTAAAAGATCTTTTTATTGACCGAAATCAGCACCTATTTTGCCAGTAGAAAGCTTAAAGAGTTTCACAGTCGTCAATAGGGACCTTTATAGGGAGAGTTTTGTTACAGTGCTTTAAAATAGCGCACATAAAAAGGATTTCCGGTGGTTGAAACACATTTAAATATCTTTGCAACATCCTTATTCTATAATAGCCTTCAAATATTGAGAACAATATTATTGGTAGTTTCGGTAATATGTACCAAGGTGACATAACTCTTACAGTACTGGCGACGTCTTTTTGTTTATATTCCAGCTGCATTTATACGGTGTTATGAAGCTTAGGAAGGATATATGGTAGCTAAAAAGGATTAATTGAGATAATCTGCAATCTGTTAACGGGTAGACATCCTTCCTAATCTGAATAAAACAGTCTAATAGTTGCCAGAATATATATGTTTTTAAATATCACCGGTAATAAATGGGTTAAATGCTTAGCTTTACACATAGGTGTTAACTAAAGTGCCATGGAAGAATAATTGCTGCTATGGGTAAGAAAATGCTAAACTCCAAGAATTCTTGGCTACCCAATTATCAAACTAGTTTATTGTATAATAATCACGCAACCCTTAACAACAGAACACCTCGTCAGCTAGCCTATGTCCTGTGACAAACATATTAGGGTACGTGTAAGTAGGGTATGTTCTAGTATTATGTAGGCTAACATTCACGGGTCGTGCTGTACAATATTATATCCTTCATCCGTCAAGTTATTTGCCATATGGGCTACACAAACTATGTTAGGCCAAATTGCTATGCTCACCTTGTCTGCAGAGAAGGGCAGGCATCGGCGAACCGCTGAATTGGTTCCAACTCTCAGCCACTGCCAACGCCGGCTACGTGGTCCAATCTGCAAATGCAAAAAACACATTAATAACTCCCTTAGACATAAAATAAGAATATATTCCATAAAAAACAAGCTTAACAGACTAATGATCTTACATAATTAAAACCTTTGCCATAGAAGTAAAATTAAGGACACGTACCTGGTTTCCACCACAACACAACTGAACACAAATACGGCGTACAACGAAATGGCTGCAGTAAACTCCTCACACACACGAGTTCGACTGCTGGGGTTCCAAACTTACACCCAACCACTGGAAACTAGCAGTTATTGTCGTTATCGAGTACTTGGAACCCCACCACTTTTTGACGAGATTCTGACGGATAGCAACAACAGATGGCGTTAGCGTCTAGTAGGCCTTAGGGCAAGCTCTATGGCATTTACACTAGAGAGTCTGGTTCCTGACCACTTATTGCCTCCTGGTACACGGAATACAAACTTACCTTTTCGGTCTTTTGCAGACAAGGACAATCGGGTTTGTCATTGTTATAATTGACTTTATATTGCAAAATATTTTATATTGACGTTGGAGTAGAAATAAGGGTAATGTATTCAATGGTATACAATAATTGTTGTGTGGTATTTATTATGAGATAGTTTCTAATTTTACCAGGAATGCCTGAATATGTTAAAAGCCGAACTAGTGATCAGCTTGCAAAACAATACGAAACAGCCACTGGATTTGTGAATGACAAATCAGTGTTTTTTGTGTTCTAAGTCAATCAGTAATCTTCCATTTTTCCACTGGCATGGTCTGAACACATTGTTGCTGTGACATATGCAATATTGATTGATAATTTCAAGTAAATCAGCTGGTAAATAGTGATTTTCACTGGCTCCTGACACAAATCAACTCGTTCCCTAGTCTTTTCGCTATCATAACACAATTGATTCTTTAAATAACTTTAATAAGCAAACCATAACCAACCATATCATAGCCTACGCTATTTTATATTGGGGTAGGCATATGCTTATCCTCTTATTCCGACAGTAATAGTAAAACATCATGAAAAAAGGGTCGGTAATTAAAGTCATTTCCCTGAAAACCGATTTTACGTTTATATTCCACTCGTGTCATTCATAGGGAAATTGAAGAACCTAATCAATCTGGTTTGGGATAAGGTAGGATAGCTGTCCTCTCTGATGATGTATGGATCAATTTTATTTGTAGTCGTTGCCTTTGTCCAGTGGAAGAATGAAATATATATTAATCGAAAAACAGGATGAAATAAGGTATATTGAGTAGCCTATGCTGTTTTTATTTGTCCTTGATATGTATAGACAGCTAAGGCCATATGGTTAGCGTGCATTATTGCATGGAATGCAATTTATGTAATACTTAAACAGCAATTAATGCATCTATTTAATTTATTTAAGTTGGTGACGTGAGCTCAAACAATGGTTTTAATTATATAATAATATGTTCTTTTACAATATAATATATATATAGTTCGTTCATATCAGGGAAAATTACTTATGTACATAGATGTTGTAACAGGATGAATTAGAGGCTACATAATGTAGGTCTTGCCATTACGTCAAATTTGTGATTACTAGACAGTACTGTAGAGTGCACTAGGAGAGTGCACTAGGCTAATGAAAGAGAAGTGCAATCCAGTAGATTTTGTTCACTATTAGTTATGGATAGCAACAACAGATGACGTTATTTTGTGGTGGCATTTGGCAAACTTTAGGAGCACGATTTTATGGTACAGTACATTAGATACGAGGTTTCCCATCTCCTAGTGTAGTATTATAACATATTATGACATATTATAACTTTAATTCTGGCGCTGTCAGACAAAAATTGCTCGAAAAAATTACCGGTAATATCGTTCGCGTGACACCACCATAACTATTGTGTAATGCAGCTTATCCCGTGTGTCTTTCTATGCACAGACGATCAGGCCTTGCCTGTATTAGTTTGTTTCGTCCCTTCATTAGCTATTCTTGCAAGTAGGTTTGTACACAGCCGTAATATACCTTATATCATTTCGTACAGTCGTGATCACTTATAAGGTTACACTAATTGGAATATCTAACCTTTAAAGCCAAGCTCTGGTGCAAGTTTCCTTTGTTTTCCAAACTGATTCATATGAGTGCGTAGCTACATTAAAGTTTAGGGAAGCACTTTAGCAAGGTTGAATACCATGGCGGTTATTGTTGATGACTACACTCAGGAACCTAAGTCATGACATGAACCATTCTGTACCAGAGACGTCTGTTGTATTTTATTCTAGCTATATTTAGACGATTGCATGCAGCTTAGGAAGAATCTGTGGTAGTTGAAAGGGTTGATTGAGAGAAATCGAAGCCTTAGCATTGCTTGCGATCCTTCCTAAACTTAGTAACATCGATTTTAAGTAGCCAGAAGGATATCATAATTATAATGACGATACGAAAGGGGTAAATTAAGTTCTCCAGCTAACCCAAACGGAGTTCAATTTTCTCATTAAGCTTTTCCTTCGTCGGGAACCGACGAGAAACGTATTACCAAACCCCGGCAACTAACAGTTATTGTCGTTATCGAGTACTTGGGACCCCACCATTTTTTGACGTAATTCTGACGGATAGCAACAACAGATGGCGTTAGCGTCTAGTAGGCCTTAGGGCAAGCTCTAGGGCATTTAATGTAAAGAGTCTGGTTCCTGACCACTTCTTGCCTCCTGGTACACGAAGTACAAACTTGCATTCTCGGTCCTTTGCAGACAAGGACAATCGGGTTTGCCATTGTTATAATTGACTTTCTATTGCAAAATCATATATATTGAGGTTGGAGTAGAAATAAGGGTTATGTATTCAATGGTATACAATTGTTGTGTGGTATTAATTAAGAGATAGCTTCTAATTTTACAAGGAATGCCTGAATATGATAAAAGCCGAACTAGTGATCAGCTTGCAAAACAACACGAGAAAGCTACTGGATATGTGAATGACAAATCAGTGTTTTTTGTGCTCTAAATCAATCAGTAATCTTCCATTTTTCCACTGGCATGGTCTGAAAGCATTGTTGCTGTGACATATGCAATATTGATTGAAAATGTCAAGTAAATCAGCTGGTAAATAGTGATTTACCCTGGCTCCGGACACAAATAAACTCGTTCCCTATTCGTTTCGCTATCATAACACGATTGATTTTTTAAATAACTTGATTAAGCAAACCATAACCAACCATACCATAGCCTACGCTATTTTATATTGGGGTAGGCCTATGCATATCCTCTTATTCCTACAGTAATAGTAAGAAATCATGAAAGAAAGGGTCGGTGATGTAATTTCCCTGAATACCGATTTTCGTTTATATTCCACTCGTGTCATTCATAGGGAAATTGAAGAACCTAATCAATCTAGTTATGGATAAGGTAGGATAGCTGTCCTCTCTGATGATGTATGGATCAATTTTATTTGTAGTCGTTGCCTTTGTCCAGTGGAAGAATGAAATATATATTAATCGAAAAACAGGATGAAATAAAGTATATTGAGTATGTTGTTTTTATTTGTCCTTGATATGTATAGACAGCTAAGGCCATATGGTTAGCGTGCATTATTGCATGAAATGCAATTTATGTAATACTTAAATAGCAATAAATGCATCTATTTAATTTATTTTAGTTGGTGACGTGAGCTCAAACAATGGTTTTAATTATATGATAATATGTTATTTTACAGTATAATATATATATAGTTCGTTCATATCAGAGAACATTACTTATGTATATTAAATGTTGTAACAGGATAAATTAGAGGCTACATAATGTACTGTAGGTCTTGTTGTTACGTCAAATTTGTGATTACCATACAGTACTGTGGAGTGGACTACTGAAAGAGAAAGGCTATCCCGTAGATTTGTTTTCACTATTAGTTCTGGATATCAACAACAGGTAGAGTTATTTTGTGGTGGCATTTGGCAACCTTTAGGAGTACATTAGATAGGAGGGTACCAATCTCCTGGTAAGGTAAGTATATAATCTCTGCGTATTACCATTTGTCTCACCCATATAGTAAAGAAGGATAGTGAAGAAAGCGTGACATCACAAATCTAAAAATAATGATCCGCACGTTCGACAGATGGCAGCACGATCGCAAAATAAATTGGGAGGGTCCCCATAATCCCTACCTTGTACTAATAACGCTATTAATAATCAATTCAACGTTATCCAGAGACTGTAAACATGACAGAGTTCAATAGACATAAGTAAAGGCTGCTGTAAAGGCCAGATCATCGTGAAATTGTCGTCATTATGAGGAGGTTCACAAACAAACCTGCTCCAACACCCGCCATTGTTGTTGTGAAATTCGGGAGTTGCCAACGTCAAACAGGCTGGGACAAAATATCCCTAGACATTCATGAGTAAAACTGCATAACCTAAGAACTTATTTCATGTAACTGTCCAGTTTTAGTGCAACTTTACAAATTAACACCTACATAACATGTAACTAATAATATATTCAAAATTATATTTTCATTCTTGTTGTGTTGCTTGGAGTTATACAGCTTACATCACATATAAGTATTTGTTATAGAGTATATGTATACTTAATGTTTCCCTCTTGCTTTTATATATCTAGTTTATATTAAATAACTTACAAGTGTTTTTACCAACATTAATTCACTCTTAACCCCTTCTATACCGGCGACGTCTCTTATATATGATCTGTACCCCATGAATATTCCTTCCTCTCACTTAAACGTTAGGTCTACCATAGCGCGGTTGGGAGTATGAACATGATTAGATTAATATCCAGTATTCGAGAATGGATAATAAGTCGTAGGCGTGTGCATGAACCTTTAACCGTCCTGGTGGTGTAATGGTTAAGGTGGCAAAAATGTGTGTGTGATTACCCGGGTTCGAATCCCAGCGGATCATATATACTTTAATTAATTTCATTGGGGGTGTTTGGTTTTGTGGTGAAATTAATACAATATATATTTTATTCTGGCTTTATTTATACGATTGTTTGCATTTTAAGAAGACTCTGTGGCAGTAAAAAGGGTTAAGTGAGATAGTTCGAAGCCTGTCAATTGCTGGAGGCCCTTCTAAAATTGAAGAAAATCGTCTAACAGTAGCCAGAATTAAGTTTAAAAGACGTCACCGGTACAGAAGGGGTTAAAGACGTTCCCTCATTAATCTATCGCCCCCTCATTTTGCGGACTTTCCCTTAACGTTGGTAACACTGCAGACAAGCCAGGCGCGCAGATATCAAGTATTTAATAAGGAATAACCACTGGGGCCTTTTGCTTATAATATTACGCCCCACGATAGTGCTGACACTCTTAGTTCGCGCGAGGAAATAACCGTGTGACGTCACGCTTTCTTCTCTATCCGTCTTTACTCTATGGGCTCACCTTTGGTGGTGTTGTTATTCTTCTTCCTCTTCTGCTTGTTAGACTGGATCAGCCAAAAGAGTTGTCAGAGGGAAGAAACAATAAAGTCTGTGAGTCCGTTTTTCAAAGGCACAGAAAGGCTAATCTTTGGTAATGTATGGTAATGTTTGGTGAATTTACCAGACAGCCTCCCGAGATTGTTTGATCGTGTCTGGTTTTGTACCAGACACTACCATATACTGTGGGTGTGGCCAACGGTCGAGGGGCAGGGCTCTGGTAACGTCAGAGGGACAGATACAACCAATCAGAAACTTGAAAAAACGGAACGGAATGAAACAATTCAAATATTAAGCAACTGAAAGGGAAGAGCTATTGCCAAAACTGTACCATGCATTTATCTCAAACTTATTATTTTTAATAATTGAACACCATTTATATTCCTATGTAGTTGGAAGCAATCTATCTATCTATTCTATCTATATGCAGGCCCAATCCCCATTTTGGGGGTAGCCGACTCAAGACAGAGCAAGAACAGGGAAAACACAAAAATAACATAAAACAACGAATAAACACAGATAAAAAGCACAAACTCATACACATTCAGGTCACCCAGGAGAAGACCCAGAGACTAGGGTCACCAAGGTCACTCCAGCACTCCCCCGGCCCCCGACCACCCGGAGAGGTTCCGATCTCGGCAGGCAGACATGCAGCGGAGCCAAAGCCACAAGCCCTCCCACCACACTTCCAGGCGCACCCTTCATATTAATCGTCTCCCCGGGCCAGGCGCCTGATGGACTATTATCTAGTCCAACTTGCGCCCGACCCCTTACTCCAAATGACTACGTGTTCACTCAACTATTCACAATCATTCTCCATTCACTCCTGTCCACCACCACTTCCCCAGCCTGATCTATAGTCATACCTCTATCATCCAAAAGCTTTTCTTACACAGTCTCTCCATCTCAATGGGGGTCTTCCTGCCCTTCTATCTCCCCTTGTACCTGACTCACATATTCTCTTTGTAAGCCTTTCATCTCCCATTCGTTCAACATGACCATACCAGCTCAGCACCCTTCTGTCCACTCTGGCTGACAAATGTTCCTGCTGCCCCACTCTCCTACGTATCTCTTCATTCCTCAATCTGTCTCTACGAGTAACTCCACACATACTCCTCAAGCAGCTCATCTCCATCACATCCAGCCCTCTTTTCTCCTGTTTCTTCAGAGCCCATGTCTCAGCCCCATACATCACTGTTGGCACAACAATTCCTTGATACAGTGCACTTTTTACTTTCACTCCGAGATTTCTCGGAGTTGGAAGCAATAATAGCCACAGTCTCTCTTTCACTTCCGAGTTGGAAGCAATAATAATGTTAAATTGACAAAGTTTACACTGAATTATGATTCTAAATTAGATATATTGAAAAATGAAAAGTCCGTTAGGAGCAAATTACCTGTTTTTCAAACCAAAAAAGCTGTATGGTCCACAGTGTCTTTGAAAAAATCGCTATGTCTTTATCCAGATGATGGTAAATTGCTATCTTGCCATCCTGATTACTCGGCTTTTACCAAAATATGATGGTAATTATGAAAACCTAGCAATAATATGACGTAGAGACAATGCAGTATCATAGTTGTCCATTAAGTATGGATAAATGAGATGCTAAGGGATTCAACTTACCATCTGCTGAAGAAAAAATAAATAAAAACAGGCTATAGGAAGAAGGGTATGGAGCAGCTGGGTAATTGACAGCGTTCCACGAAGGCCTTCTGAGCTTTGCAATGCTTGTTTACCTATATAGGATTCTTTTCACCTGACGATAAATTGAATCCTTTGGCAGCTAATATCTCGATACTTAATGGAAAAATGTGAAACTACAATGTCTCAGCATTATAATAGGAACACGTTTGTATAATTAGGATCATATTTCACTAGCCTACAAAATCTGTAAAACTAACTGAGAAATGTTGATGGGAACTTTTCAATTGTCCGCCAGTTGAAAAGAAATAGAGTATAGTATATGCAGTTAGTGGGTTAACTGAAGTAGTTGGAAAGACCCATGACGTAAGTACTAAACTAGCCTACACTTTAGGAAATTCGAGGCCTCAAGCTTTCGAAGCTATCCCGAATTTAATCAAATGATATACTGTTGTTTACCTATTATTAAACATTCGGACGTTCGTTTATTGCTGTTTGAGGGTTCATATTGTGCCTGAATTTATGTTAGAGACTTTACTGTACGGTACATTCAAGAATATCGTGGCCTATTTTTCGAAGGTATCTTGAACTGAACCGAATCTTCTCATTTATTCTTTACCTAATATATTTACAGTACTTCAAATATTAATTTGTGCTGTTCAAGGGTTTGCCAAGATTTCTGTCTTGAAGTGTACATTTAGTTTTGTTGATTTTGGTTAACTCGTACAACATGCTTTGCCCTCTTGTTTTCCTCTGTAATTAGAGTATTAATTAATGTGTTTATATATGTGTTAGTTTGCAAAACGTTCCCTTATCACAGGCGGCTTTCTTCGTCCTTGAGTGCGTGCCTTTTACCTAACAAATTCCATTATTGTTTATGGGGTATACTATGGTGCATTGTTGTTGTTGTTGTTGTTGTTGTTGTTGTTCCCCAAGCTGCCTGGTCGAACAGCCCCAAGGCCCCGAGTAAGGCCAAGGCCATAAACGAGCACCCCCACAGAACCCTCCCTGCCGACCACAATAAAGCCTGGGTGACCGAAGCCACTCCATGGCGGGGAGCTGAGAGGGTGCGTAAACGCCCGGGAAACCAAAGCCCCACCCAGGGCCCTGTGCCCCTCAGCAATTATGAAGAGAAAGTTGAGGGGCAAAGGAATAATGTGACGCTTTAGCTTCCAATCTTGGTAGATTGGGAGGTCAATCCACGGAAGAGACGCCATCACTTGAGATCTAGAAAATATATAAGTAAAAGGAACAGTCAGAGTAAGCTATGGGTATGGCAGAGATCGCTCAGGTCTCACTCTGATAGACAAGCCCATCGCCATGGGTGCATTGTTAGTGGATTCGTCTTACAAGTGATAATACCAGCGTTCCATTTCCTGTGATAAGCCATATATCACTGACTCTTGCAAAATCATTGAGGTTGCCGTAGTGTCTCACAGTTTTAGGGAAATGTAATCCTAACTCAACTTAAGAGGAAGCATTATTTTTTGAACCCTCTTCTACTTCATGTCTAGCCCAATTAGTTTTCAAATTATAAGATTTTCGCCCATTTATTTGTCAATATTAAGACATTTCGTGCCATTTAGGTGTCTTTTTTTTTCCTGGCGAGCGATAGCGATCCTGTAATGTAAGAGGAATCGGCCCTATCGAAAAATGTACATTTTTGTTAAAGCTTGATAGAGGTCTAGGGATCAAACTAAAACACACACATATTATATATATACAGTATATATATATATATATATATATATATATATATATATATATATATATATATATATATTTTTTTTTTTTTTTTTTTTTTTTTTTTTTTTTCTTCTTCTATATTCCAACTACTCCCTCTCGGGCATAGGCTGACAGCTTTTACATTCGACCGTACACTCGGCCGCAATTCCGCGTGGGCCACCTAGTCATAGGGTTTGGGTAAATCCGTGGTGTAGTTTGTTCGCTCTGAATATAGTAAGATCTCACACTCCCCTCCCTGAATCAATCGAAGATTTTGCCCCATAGATGGCGCAGCTTGATGGGAAGGGAGGGAGCTTGTTGTAGTGTTAAAAGGGTTTAGTAGGACACAATGGGAGGAGGTGACATTCTATAACATTCAGTGGCGAATGTTAAACTTATTTACTTCTACTTGTTCATACAATAATGTTCCCGAAACTAATTCGTAATGAACAGTAGATTCCCTGTTTCATTAACTGAAACGTCACTCTCTCTCTCTCTCTCTCTCTCTCTCCACCCACTGTATTGGTATGAATAAAATAATAGTACAGGTCATACTATATAATATATAACATACACCTTTTGTTAGCAAACTACAAACTAGCGACAAATTAGATTGACAGAAGTAGTAAACTATTATTATTTAGATGAGTTACCTTTGTAGTGTCAAAATATGTCGATCTGTGGATGACTTACCTCAAGCATGAGAGTCACAGTTAATACTGAGTCGGTGGGCTATTGATTACATTGATCAGGATTCATTAAGAATGGTAATATCATTATCAAGATTCTAAATTACCTGTGGCCAGAAAGAAAACATTACATATGATCACATTGATACATTAAGCCAAATGGTAGAGGTATGACATGTCTGATTTATATATTTAACAATTAATTTACATCGAGGCAAATTTGTTGATAAAGCATTTCCCTCAGGAATATCAGTATATTTAGAGTAGCTGGCAACAGTGTTTAAACTTAGATACAAAATTCCTCTCTGTTTATGGCGATTTAAAGTCGATTTTCCTGTGCATCAAGTTAAACTACCCATTCCCTCCCCCAAATGGATAGTTTGAGTCTCGTTTCACCTTTATTGCTCTCTGACATTAGGTTGAAATTAGTATGGATCTTCATAAAGAGCTCCATACCAAAACTTCTGCTGAAAATACACACTTCCTACTCGACAGGCTTACCAACATTTATCAGGGTAAATTCTATGACCTTAACTATTCAGCTATAGTACCAATCTAATTCTTTCTGATTAACTTGCTCTATAGACGAATGCTAATAATTGATGTGTGCTAACCTAGACACAATAAATAAAATAATGACTAAAGTATATGAAAAATCTGTTGGTATCACGGAAGAGCCAAATCTGGTTTCTCAGAGAGAGAGAGAAAGAGAGAGAGAGAGAGAAGTTGCACTGTGTTAATCGATTTATGTAGTAAATATGGTATTGATAAATAATGTGTGCATTACCTTGGTAACAGTGAGAGTATGAGTAACTACATGTAAACTCAGGTTATTAGATATCACAAATAGACCAGGGTATACACAGATAATATTATTCCACACATATAGTTATTTATACTGATATGTTATACTCTTTGCATGTGGTTTGTTACATATTGCCAAGTCTGATAATATAAGATAATGTGATACAGGGGGAAATATTTACCTAGAGTAAATTACCCTCGAGAATTGCAATCCACTGTTTCCCCAAAACATTATTCCCTTAATCTATTTACTTTACTATGACTGTCTAATAAATATCAATTAAATAAATATAATTACTGAAGTTAATTGAGTATACCTTTATCAATTGTTCATATTACCGCAAACATAATGTTTATCAACAGGACAATTAATATTTGTCATTGTTATATTGCATTGCGCAATAATCTTGTATGATCAAGCTACACATTTATTTTGAAATTAATTGAAAAAAAGCTAGATAATGGAATGAGTTACCTCGGCATATAGAAGCTTATGAAGGTGATACTTTCACGTCCACCTCCTCTCGGGAGATAAGGTTGTCTGGCAATAGATGGATATATAGATAGATAGATAGATAGATAAATCAGATTAGCGAGTTCACGAAATATGATATGACATCAAGATTTGTGTGCAATGATTAACCGAAGTTGTAAGAGGAAGCATAAACAAGCGAACAGGGGATCGTCCAAAGGGATCCTAATGCATCATTCATATAAACAGAACTATATTTAAGCCAATTAGTGAAATATGCTGAAAATGTGTGCAAAACTATTACAAAGTAAAGAGTAAGTAAGGCCATGCCAGTATAAAAAGATACAATATATAGTACATAAATAAATTTAGCTTTATAATTTTCCACCCGTCCACCAACACAAAACCTCTATGCATTCGTGTCCCGATCGCCCTTTAAGCACACACACACACACACACACACACACACTGAAATATCCTAAATTTAGTTATTATACATTCATCCACCAGTCTAAACAATCCCACCACAACTCCTCCACCTCCACCCACCTTGTTAGTCACCTCGCCACCCTTACGTCCCTCCATCCCTTAGTGATAACTATACTCTATTGTTTTCCAGCTGATCGTAAATTGAATCTCTTATTAGCTGATTTCTAGATACTTAATGGAAATATATGAAATTACTATGGCTGTGTGTCATATTAATGCCAAGTTTTCAGAATAAACATCATCTTTCGCTACAAAATCTACCTTATAGCCGAGTAACAAAGATAGAAACATGACAATTTACCTTCAGCTGGGAAAAAATAGACTAGAGGATAGAAAAAAGTCCGAGCTCGGAGAGGGAGAGGAAGGTGGATAATTATACATGGCCGCGTCAGTATAATGTTACTTCGTGGTGCTACTTCAAAATATATTCTTCTCAAGTTCTCATCATATTGCTGAATAAATTTCATAATGTGATTCATTAAAGGTGTAAATGGATATATATAATAGTGTTACTTTCAACATTCTGTATACCTCTTATAACCTAGAGAGAGAGAGAGAGACGTTTCAGTTACTGAAAGAGGGAATCTACTGTTCATTACGAATTAGTTTCGGGAACATTATTGTATGAACAAGTAGAAGTAAATAAGTTTAACATTCGTCACTGTATGTTATAGAACGTCACCTCCTCCCATTGTGTCCTACCCTTTTAACACTACGACAAGCTCCCTCCCTTCCCATCAAGCTGCGCCATCTATGGGGCAAAATCTTCGATTGATTTAGGGAGGAGAGTGTGAGATCTTACTATATTCAGAGCGAACAAACTACACAACGGATTTACCCAAACCCTATGACTAGGTGGCCCACGCGGAATTGCGGCCGAGTGTACATTGGCGAAGCCTGTGAGGTCTCGTTCCAGTCTAGGGAGTGAGACATATAAAGCACTTTTGGATACAACCAGCCCCTGATATCTTGCCTTCGCAAGATGAACGGTGTCCCACCCACGACTCGACTCAGCCTCATCTCTGAAGCTGCTTCGCTCCAGTGCTTCACTGTATCATCACCTAGACTCGGACCCTCATTCTTAGAACGCCACCTATTGAGCAATGAACTCACTAGGCATTGCCCCCCTTGTGGCATATTTTGAATATGAAAATATTCATACAGTGCTATTTAATCAGGGAACAATGAGGGTAGTTTTTTGGCGTTTCGGTGGGCTTTGTGGTAATGCACTGATACTAGGTACAATCGGGGTATTAAGTGTTGTCATAGATTCCAGTGGTTTTCGCTCAGTAAGTGTTATTGATATCTTTATAATTACTGGGAAAAATGCTTATTCCTTAAAGTATTAGTCAGTGTCTGAAACTTTGTGAAATATATGACAACACTTATTAACCTCGACCGTACAACACAAATTCCATCCCAATAATATCTTCCCATTGATATATCGGGATTCGATCCTGGGACCATTGGATTACATATATATACTGTATATATATATATATATATATATATTTTGATATTAGTGTAGCCAGGGAGGATATTTTCTTTCAGGCAGGTGAGATTAAAATAATAGGCACAGTTTGCATTATTGAGTTTTTTTTTTTTATTGATACTCTCAATTTTTCGTATAGTTTTTCTGGTATTTTCAGGAAGTTGGTAAAGGAGGTTTGCAAATGGTTCCGACGTTTCAATGGGCGCAGCCATCATTATCAAGGAGAAGTGAAGTTAGAAGGTGATAAGTCGAGTTTATATAGGCGATACAAGATCAAGAAAGGGATTATTGTGTGCTAGCTGCACGCTGGTTGGCTAACCTAAGACTAGCTCTGGTAGGCTGGCCGGACGCAGGAGTGGGCGGGGCCTCTGCATCGTTCATCTGCGTGTGTGGAGGGGGCATTCCTGGGGGCATCATGGGGGGCCTCGCTGTGGAAGGGCGTGCCGAGGGTAGGATCTGGCTGTATTCCGCTTGTGTGTTTAAAGTAGGTTGGTATGTTTGTATATATATAGCTTCAAGAATGAATAGGCGGCGTGAGTCTATTTCTTTATCAAGAATAGAGGTGTGTTTATCTAAGTCGGGTCTGGTGAGTTCCTGATGGTGTGGGGATGTGTAGTAGTGGTCCTTGATAGCTCCGGCTTGAAGGTGGAAGGTAAGGCGACGTGACAGACGAGTCCTTGTCAAACCGACATAAGTGTGAGGTCCACAGTCCTCACTGTTACAGGTGTGTCGGTATATGACATGGTCCTCTTGTGACGGTTTCTTAGCGGTAGCCGGGCTGTTGCGAATGACTAGTTGTGATGTTTTCCTCGATTTGTAGTATATGGTGAGTTTAAGGTGTTGGTCAGGGTTCGTAGTTTTAACGTTGTTGCTGATAATGTCTCTCATTATGTTTTCGTCTGTTTTGTGATCTGAGGACATGTGGTTTTTATAGTAAATTTTTATGTATTCAGTGTTTGTATTAGTAGGCATGTCGTTTTTGTACCATGTTTCAAGGTGTTTGTTGATGGTGTGGGCGATGTCCGAGTTACTGTACCCATTGTTTACAAGCACCTGGGTGAGCCTCTCGAGTTCCTTGTGAGTGTCTCGCCAGGAGGTGCAGTGTGATAGGGCTCTCCTGACGTAGGCGGCGATGGTGGATCGTAAATATCGCTGGGGGCATTCACTTTCGCCGTTGAGACATAATCCGTTGTTGGTGGGTTTGGTGTAGACAGTGGTGGTAAAGCCTGAGGTGTTGTTGTTGTTTACGAGGACATCAAGGAAGGGGAGATGACCGTTAGAGGACTCCTCGAAGGTGAAGTTTAGACTGGAAGAGGCGATGAATCGTTGTTGAAGGTCACGTAGCTCCTGTGGGTCCTTCACACGCACGAAGATGTCGTCCACATATCTGCAGTAGACGGAGGGGCGGTTGGTAGTCAGGAGCTCTTCTTCGATGGTGCCCATGTAAAAATTGGCAAAGAGGACTCCTAGGGGACTGCCCATTGCCACACCATCAATCTGCTGATACATGTCACCTCGCGGGCAGGTGAAGGGCGCCTCTTTGGTGCATATTTCCAGCAACGTCTTCAGGGCTGTTTCTGGGAGGTCTAAGGGCGTGTTGTCTGGGCAGTGGTAGACTCGATGTAGGATGAGCTCAATGGTGCGGTCCACAGGCACGTTGGTAAAGAGACTTTCTACATCTAGGGAGGCGATGATATGGTCGTCAGTAGAGGAGGCATCTCTTAAAATCTCCAGGAAGTCAGCTGACTTCGCCTATTATTTTAATCTCACCTGCCTGAAAGAAAATATATATATATATATATATATATATATATATATACACACACCGGTACCGTATATATATATAATCATCAGGACAAGAGTAGAGGTAGAGTTGCGATCATTAATAAATATTAGAAAGAGAACTGGAGACAGGATATAACCCTGAGGAACACCGGAGTTGATAGGTTGAGGAAGTGAGCGATGGCTGTCCACAATTGCAGCCATCGAACGATCAGAAAGAAAATTAGAGACAATATCACAGATAGAGGGTAGAAACTGATGGAGGGTAGTTTGGAAGTTAGAGATTTGTGCCAGACTCTATTGAAGGCATTCTATAAGTCTAGTGCAATAGAAAAAGTCTCACGGAAGTCCTGAAGGGAGGATGACCAAGAGATAATAAGATAAGCCAGGAGATCACCAGTAGGGCAGCCCTTAGGAAAAGCACTCTGGCACTCTGAAAGTAAATTATGGGAAGAGTCCCAGAAGATTAATACTTAAGACATTTTAAATTATGAATAGTTTAAAACACTTTAAAGATGCAGGAAATGAGAGCAATGGGACGATAGTTGGAGGTTTGAGAGTAGTCACCCTTCTTTTTGACAGGTTGAATGAGAGCAAACTTCCAACAAAAGGGAAAGACTGTTAAAAGAAAGACAGAAACAAAAGAATTTGCCTAGGCAGGGAGTCAGCACAGAAGAACAGTTTTTGAGTATGGTCCGGTCCATACGCCTTCTTAGTATTTAGCCCAGAGAGGGCAGAAAGTACATACTTAGAAGAGATAATGATATTAGGCGTAAGTAACAGAGAGGGGGTAGAGAGGGAGGAATAGCATCAGAATCATCCAAGGAGGTGTTTTTAGCAAAACTTTGAATGAAGAGTTCTGGTTTTAGAGGAAGACGTCACATCTTCCCCTGACAAAGTTGAACTCTTCGGTGGTGCCGTCAGAGTGGAAAAGAGAAGGGCATGACGGAGAAGTAAATTTGTTGGAGAGGTTTTTGGCTAGATGCCAAAAAGCTTGGAAAGAGCTAGAGTTAGAAAGTTCAGAATATTTGTTATTGATGAAAGAGTTTTTGGCTAGACGAAGAACAGATTTGGCTTGATTCCGGGCAGAAACATAAGAAGCACAAAATTCTTGAGCTTGAAGGTGACAGTACTGTTTGAATGTTTCCTCCTTTTTGCGGACAGCAGTAGAACAAGCGTGAGTAAGCAGAGAATTTGTTTTGCATTAAACTGATAGGAAGAAAATAGAATGTATGTCTCCATACATTCTGCCTTGCTTGGGCCAATCGGCTTTCTGCAGACTCCCATTTTCTTATGTTCTTATACCCACGAGGATTACCTTGGTTATGCGCCCAGCACACTCCGAGAGTCTCCGGCCACGGAAGCAAAAATCGTTCCATGGGAAATTATATATGTAGCCTACTGCCGAAGAGTTTAGATAAATTTGTACATTTTTCGGTAGAAACATTTTCCAGCCAAAGGCTGATTCCTCTTAAATTACAGGCTCGGTATCGTTCGCCAGGAAAAAAATTGACACCTAAATGGCACAAAAGGTCTTAAAATATTGACAACGAAATGAGGCGAATGGTCTTAAAACCGCCAAACTAGTCGGCCAAACTTCGTAAAATTTGAAAACTAATGGGGCTAAACATGAGGGAGAAGGTAGTCCAGAAAAGGTAACTACCTCCCCTTAAACGTAATAACCAGCAAGGGATTTTTCTTAGGTGTATTTTTTTTAGGAAGACCGATATTACTTTCCTGAGTCTAATGTGTCGTTTGAGAGTTTGTGAGAGGAGGAGGAGGGAGGGTTATATTGGTGTGTAGATTGTACACCCCCTCGGTGCACAATCACTCAGACACTAGGGTGACACTATCTTGTGTTAGCCCCTTCTGCACCGGCGCCGTCATTTTCATTGTAATCTAGCTACATTTAGACAATGGTATGCTGTTGAAGAAGGATCTGTGGCAGTTAACAGAGTTAATTAAGTGAGATCATTCGAAACCTGTTAATTACTGGAAGCACTTTTAATCGTCCAGAATACAGTTACAAACACGTCGTCGGTACACAAGGGGTTAATCATGAAAGATCGCCGGGATTGCTTAGGAAATACATGTGAATGATTTAACAATAATTATGATGTACCGTACCGTATAATGCCCTGCCTGAATATAGCGATTACAGTATTTGAAAAGTATAATTGATTTGTGATGAACAGCGGAGTGCAATAGGATATGAACCAATTAAAATAGGGAAACGAAGAATGACTCAGAAATTGAACTTAATTCGTAACACATATAATTATACTTTACGATAAGAATTAAATTAATGAACACATGACGCAAGGAATGTGTAATGGATATTTGACACGTAACCATTATACATTTCGTTTATATTTTCAACTTTAGTAATTATCACCCACATATCCATCCCTTCCATTGTTATTTTGCTAACCTCTATCATTATGGAAGAGAGGTCTTCATAATTGCTGAGGGGCACAGGGCCCTGGGTGGGGCTTTGGATTCCCGGGCGTTTCTGCACCCTCCTCAGCTCCCCGCCATGGAGTGGCTTCGGTCACCCAGGCTTTATTGTGGTCGGCAGGGAGGGTTCTGTGGGGGCGCTCGGTTATGGCCTTGGAATTGCTCAGGGTCTTGGGGCTGTTCGGCCAGGCAGCTTGGGGAACAACAACAACAACAACAACACATGGACAACGTAGCCTACATTACAGGGGCCCGAAATTGTGGAACACATTGAACGAATCTATTAGACGCTCCGAATCTTTATTTGTATTCAATCAATACTAGGATTTAATTGCAGTCTCTGAAAGCAACAGTTTTGTTTCTGTGTATACTTACCTTATCTTTAATTTTGTTAGCATACTGAGTAGGTCACATTATACATTTTGTAATTTAGTAAGAACCACTACAAATTATTATAGCTTGAATATTTTTGATTACATCTAATAATTGTTAAGCAACTTTGTGCTGTTCAGCTTCATATATGTTATTTATGCCTATGTAGCTAATATGAACTACTTCTTAGCTAGCTGCACTTGCCAAACTAAAACAAAAAATGGGTGTGGTAGTACGTCCTAGCGTTTCACATGATTGCACCCAGTCGTGGTATACCTTGATGACGCATACATACTAATAACACACATAACAAAATCACTCCAGCTTCCTCTCTCAACACTCTTCGAAAAGTAGATACGAGGTGCCGTTGTAAAGGCAAATCCGTCAATACTTTTACCTGGCCTGACCTCAAAAATCTGTGTGAACGATAATCCGATGTCTGCAGGTCATGCTAATAGACTAATTCTTATGTTTTATCTCCGAGAGGGGGGGGGGGGGGAGTCTTAAAGGGCACAGGTCTTAATATTGTGAAAGTAAGTGGCCGAAAGGTCTCAAGATCATCACACTAATAGGGCGAACGTCATAAATTGTCAAGACTATTCTGGCTAAACATGAGGGAGAAGGGGGATCCAGAAAAAAACCTCGAAAACCTGCCCTTTACGGAAATGATGTGACCGTCATTGTAGCCTACACCTATCATTATACCGGTGTAACTCTTAGCCGGTGTCAAACGAATGCATTTTCCAACAATTTTCGATGAGTAAGTGTTTTCTCGTAATCTTTTGAGGATCTTTCCCATTCGAATCGGAAACTAGACTGAAGGTAGATTATGGTAGGTGGCTAATTTCTGATACAACTTAAATTTTTAAATTTGCAGACTATAATTGTCCATGAATATTGACAGTAAAACAGCTCGTGTGACGCCGCCTTCTCAGTCAGTTTGTAAGGAGAATATCTCAATACCATTGGGCGGATTTAAGCGAAATTTAATTTGTACTTTCTCTGTGTGCGCCAACTGAACTTATATAACATGTAATTTTGGAGGAACCGGCATTCGGCTGGTAAATTTTTCTACCGAAATATATACAAAGTGATCATGAAGGGGAGTCTTGAGGATAATATATTTATGTTTATGGAAGTCTGGGGAGAAAACTAAAACAATAATAAATGCATAATAAATACATATATAAATCCTACACCTTTAACTCGTACAGTACCAGTGACGTCCTGTTTTCATTTTATTGTGGCAACTATTAGACAATTGTATTCAGCTAAGGGAGGACCTTTAACAATATTTAGGCTTCAAACTATCTCAACCAACCCTGTTAACTACCACAGATCCTCCCTAAGCTACAAAGTATAGTATAATTGTATCTAAGATACTAAGAGATAACACGGCGCTGGTACTCAAAGGGTTAACACTCCAAGCCATACAAGTGAGGCGTAGATTCAGTTCCCAGTAAGTTAAGATTGAAATATAAATTATGTGAACAACTCGTGGGATAGCCTGCATATTCATAATGGTATTGAACCCCGGACCAGCTCATTGCAACCTGTACACTATTGCCACCCCTCCACCACCATTCACAAGAATGGCAAATCGTGTTGTATAGTAATTATACGAAATAATATTCTCAGGGACTTTAAAATATTCTTCAGCTTACTTGTTCACATTTACAGTACCGGCGACGTCTTTTGGGATTTATTTCAGCTGCATTTACACGATTTTATGAAGCTTAAGAAGATTATATTGTAGTTAAAGCGATTAAATGAAAAAGTGTGTAGCCATTTATTTGGTAGACATCCTTCAGAAGCTAAATCAAATGTTCTAATAGTTGCCAGAGTATAATGAAAAGGACGTCACCGGTACAGAATGGGTTAACTAAATATTGTACATAATTCCCGATGGCCACCGGTAAGGACAAACTAGATTTGAGGGAAGATGGTTGTTTTTTCTGGCCCCCTTCTCCCTCATGCTTAGCCCCATTAGTTTTCTGATTTCAATACGTTCGTTCCACTAGTTTGGCTGCTTTAAGACCTTTCACTCCATTATTTTGTCAATATTAAGAATGTTCGTGTCATTTAGGTGTCGATTAATTCCTGGCGAGCAATAGCGAGCCTGTAATTTGAAGAGGAACCGGCCTTCGGCCGGAACAAATTTATCTCGAAGGGGGTCTAGGGAGTGATATTTTAAGCTTGATGGAGGTCTTGTAAGGAAACTAAAAAAAATAATAAATTAATTATTTAAAGGACCAAAAACAAACCCTACCCCTTTAATCCATTACCCATTATGTTCGTGGTGTCTAAACTTACATGCACACACAATATTTTCCTGTTCAAATAATAATTATCTTTAGGATCCAACTTCGGACTAGCAAAATATTGCAGTTGTACTGATATTATTTACTGATGTCTGGGGCTGAGGAGTGATTGGTGCTTCCGAATGCTTATGTCTGGGGTTGAGGAGTGATTGGTGCTTCCGAATGCTTATGTCTGGGGCTGAGGAGTGATTGGTGCTTCCGAATGCTTATGTCTGGGGTTGAGGAGTGATTGGTGCTTCCGAATGCTTATGTCTGGGGCTGAGGAGTGATTGGTGCTTCCGAATGCTTATGTCTGGGGCTGAGGAGTGATTGGTGCTTCCGAATGCTTATGTCTGGGGCTGAGGAGTGATTGGTGCTTCCGAATGCTTATGTCTGGGGCTGAGGAGTGATTGGTGCTTCCGAATGCTTATGTCTGGGGCTGAGGAGTGATTGGTGCTTCCGAATGCTTATGTCTGGGGCTGAGGAGTGATTGGTGCTTCCGAATGCTTATGTGCTTACTTTTTGTGAGCGTTTCTCGTGTCTCTTGCTGATCCTCCCTACCCCTTGTAGGAGTAAAGGCTGGCTACCGACTGACTGACTGATATTATCTAGTAACCCTTGCATAAAACGAGTTGGCATTTATTTGTATGGTGGTGTAGGAGTGACAAGACATTATTTACCGCGTATGCTGAAGATAAAATAGGTTCCAGAATGGAATATGATATAGTATTTATATATATTACATCTACGTACACGTTAAAATAAACAAGTTAAACAGACATAAATGCAAAATACAGACAGGCTTCCAGACAGACAGACTGATAAGCAGATAGTGCAATAGATACAACAGGAAACATAACAATAACACTGACTCCCTTTCTTATCTCCACATTTCCGACCTTTAATTCCCAGAGACAGCTTCCACTCCCATGATTTTCTGGGTGGATAGAAAGAAATTACCTGTTGGCTAGTGAGAGACTGTGAGGAGATAACTCAGGTGTGCTGGAGAACGATTATATATTGGAAGAAAGGTTCCGGCCTCAGGATTATCTTATTTAATTATCATAAAGTAAGATGTTAACCCTTTGAATACCAGCGACGTGTGCTATATTTTAGTCTAGCTATATGCTGACGATATTATGCAGCTTATGAAGGATCTGTGGTAATTAAAAGGATTGGTTGATATAATATTGAAACCTTATGATGGCTAGAGGTCCATCCTAAGTTGAATAACAGCGTCAAATAGTTGCCAGCATGTGATAACAAAGATGTCCCTGGTACTGAATGAGTTAAAAACATGTGTTGAATCCAAAGTGATATTGAACAAATTAGGAATAGGTCATGCTTGCACATGTGTGATTAATTGTTCCCGTGTGTAAGGAGACAAAAGGCAAAGCTGCCTGTATCGAGTCTCCCTCCTAAATTAAAATTATGACATAGAGCAAAATTCAATGCAAGTAAGTCGTAGGATGAGACAAAGATAGATTAACAGATATATCCAGATTTTACTCGAGTAGAGTTAATACAGGGAAAACCAGTTCACTCTTGGGTGAAAGAGTTGGATAGAAACAGGGGGAGAATGTGTCGAAAGACGGATGCCACCTACTCCCCATAGGGGAGTAGGTTAAGTAGAGCAGATTACTAACCTACTCCCCATAGGGGAGTAGGTTAAGTAGAGCAGATTAAGCAGACCACTGAGTTCCATACGAACTCTCATACGGTTAGGGGAGTAGGTTAAGTAGAGCAGATTAAGCAGACCACTGAGTTCCATACGAACTCTCATACGGTTAGGGGAGTAGGTTAAGTAGAGCAGATTAAGCAGACCACTGAGTTCCATACGAACTCTCATACGGTTAGGGGAGTAGGTTAAGTAGAGCAGATTAAGCAGACCACTGAGTTCCATACGAACTCTCATACGGTTAGGGGAGTAGGTTAAGTAGAGCAGATTAAGCAGACCACTGAGTTCCATACGAACTCTCATACGGTTAGGGGAGTAAGTTAAGTAGAGCAGATTAAGCAGACCACTGAGTTCCATACGAACTCTCATACGGTTAGGGGAGTAGGTTAAGTAGAGCAGATTAAGCAGACCACTGAGTTCCATACGAACTCTCATACGGTTAGGGGAGTAGGTTAAGTAGAGCAGATTAAGCAGACCACTGAGTTCCATACGAACTCTCATACGGTTAGGGGAGTAGGTTAAGTAGAGCAGATTAAGCAGACCACTGAGTTCCATACGAACTCTCATACGGTTAGGGGAGTAGGTTAAGTAGAGCAGATTAAGCAGACCACTGAGTTCCATACGAACTCTCATACGGTTAGGGGAGTAGGTTAAGTAGAGCAGATTAAGCAGACCGCTGAGTTCCATACGAACTCTCATACGGTTAGGGGAGTAGGTTAAGTAGAGCAGATTAAGCAGACCACTGAGTTCCATACGAACTCTCATACGGTTAGGGGAGTAGGTTAAGTAGAGCAGATTAAGCAGACCACTGAGTTCCATACGAACTCTCATACGGTTAGGGGAGTAGGTTAAGTAGAGCAGATTAAGCAGACCACTGAGTTCCATACGAACTCTCATACGGTTAGGGGAGTAGGTTAAGTAGAGCAGATTAAGCAGACCACTGAGTTCCATACGAACTCTCATACGGTTAGGGGAGTAGGTATACACTGAGAAAATTATGAAGAATATTGATTATATTCATTGATTTTTATAAGCGGTAGAAGAGAGAGAGAGAGAGAGAGAGAGTTATACATACATATATATATATATATATATATATATATAAATATATATATATATATACAGAGAGAGAGAGAGAGAGAGAGTTATACATATATATATATATATATATATATATACAGAGAGAGAGAGAGAGAGAGACAGAGATAGAGAGAGATGCAACATTGTGGCGTGTAAAGAAAGATTGTAGAGAATAAGTAAGAGGTGGTAAGTTGATGAGAAAACATTCTGTTGACTCTACCCTTTCGAGAAGTGTGGTATACAGTAGGTGGAACCTCCACACACAAGCGAGCAGTACTCGATACAAAGGCACACAGTACCCCTGAAAAGAGCAAGACGCTGTGTGGGGGTGAAGAACCCAATGAGATGGTTGAGCACATCAAACTTTTGAGAAGCTGTTTTAGCAAAAGTCCAAGAGGGGTCAGAGGAGAAAGAGACACCGACAAAATTGGGAGAGGACACAGGGGTGATTTGTGTTAATTATGTATATACAATTATGTCAGTGGTAAATATGTCTTCAGGATATCTATCCTTGTAATAAACACATTTTCGAAACTAATACACATCCATCTTCAAACCTGAAGATGGATGTGTGAAATATTTAAATAAATTGCCAAATAATACCTTCACTGCAGTAATTCAGGTCTTGAGGATAGAGGAAAAATTGGCCGCTATTTGAGTTTATCAATTTCTTCTTAGTCTAGGTCTAAAGTAGGTGTATTCGGCCTAATCAGGTGGAATGGATGTTTTTGTTTTGTGAGTTAATTATCTATGACGTCAGGATGCATTTGGTGAGAGGCTGCAGGTGAGCAAGATGGTAGCGGAGCAGTACTATACTCTTTTTATGTTCAGCTGACGATAAATTTAATCCCTTAGAAGCTAATATTTCTATAATTAATGGAAATATATGAAACCACTAAGTCTCTGCATCATATGAAGACCAAGTTTGTATAATTAGCACCATGTTTCGCTATAAAATCATCAAAATAACTGAGTTGTTTGAACATTATTGGATTGAAAGGTAGCAGTAGTTGCAGCTGTTGATAATGAAGTGCCGGTGCCAGTTGATAATACAGCATCCCCACCAATTGTTAGGTCAAATATGTGATTTAATTATTAGTAAAAAAGATCTGGTGATGTGGTAGCTTTAACAGCTGGTTAGGTATCATATAAAGTATGTCTGAACATTGGCACAGATATGGGGCGAAAGGTCTCAAAATCGCCAAACTAATGGGCCGAACGTCTTAAAATCTCAAACTAATATGCTAAACATGAAGGGTAAGGGGATCCAGAAAAAGCCACTACCTCCCCCTTAAAATACATGTTATCTTGCCCTCCGTAACATCATATATTATTAACTCTCTTCATCCCCTCTTCCGCTTTTGATAATGTTTCGCTTCTCTAACTTCTGAAGCTTCCTTTGATCTCCTTCAGTCACCCCTAGAGCATCATGCCCCCCCTCCCCGCCTCTCTCTCTCTCTCTCTTTCAGGCAACCGTGGAGTGGTCTGTGCAATAGTTCCTGCACGATTTTCTATTACAGAGTTAACCAAGTTCTTATCTGCCGAGCAGCTTGTACAAGGAGAGATAGTTACATCGAGTTACATAGATGCACAGACCGCACAGACCTTGCGGCTCCTACTAGGCCAGTCTGGACTTAATTCTAACAAATGTGTTACTAATTGGAAGCTAAGGATAGCAAAGCAGAAGGTTCTCTCCCCACTCACCACTCCCTCCGACCAAAGGTCGACATGATATACGGATGGGAAAGAAAGGCCTCCAGTAGAATGAGAACACTTCTACCAGGAAATGTGTAGTATATATATAATCTAATTTGGAAAAAATAATAAGAGAGAGAGAGAGAGAGAGAGAGAGAGAGAGAGAGAGAGAGAGAGAGAGAGAGAGAGGTGGTGAAAATTTTGGAGAGAAGAACATGTACTGATATGGCTATTGACACTAGGTGATTCCTTTGCAATTAATATGGGTCGATATCTAATGTCTTTAACGTTAGCCAATGTAAAGAAAACGGTGGCTCTCTCCTCATTTTCTAACATCTGTGACTATTTAGACTACTGAAAATGGGAAACTGTATCTGTTTGGCAATTCCTTGTAAGGCAATTACAAGAAATACGAGATAAAAGCTTGATATTCCATTTTTTTTTTTTTTTAGCATCTGTCTTTATGATAGTTAACCCAGTACCAGTTCTGTCCTTTTCATTTTATACTGGCTACTAATAGACAGTTTTATTCATTTTAAGAAAGGCCTCCGCAATTAACAGGCTACGAACTATCCTAATTAACCCTTTTAAATACCACAATTCCTCCTGAAGCTGCACAAAATCGTCTAAATATAGCTACAATAAAATGAAAAAGACGTCACTGGTACAGAAAGGGTAAATGGGATATGGAAGAACCACCTATCAATCCTCGGCCGGCGCATAATTCCAGTCAATAAGGGCAAATTCGATATCTAGTCCCCCCCCCCCCCCTCCAATCCACCGGTGCCATTCTTGCCCTCAGGTTAAGGGGGGTAGTACTTGTTTTTTTATGGACCCCTTCTCCCTCATGTTTAGCATATTAGTTTTGAGGTTTTAAGATATTCGTGCCGTTAGTTTGTCGATTTTAAGACAGTTCGACCCATTTCTTCGTCGCAATGTTAAGACCTTTCGTGCCATTTAGGTGTCGATTTTTCCTGGCGAGCGATAGCGAGCCTGTAATTTTAGAAGGAACTGGCCTTCGGCCGGGAAATTTTTTCTACCGAAAAATTTAAAAATTGATCTTGAAAGGGGGTCTAAGGGGTGCTATTTTAAGCTTGATGGAGGTCTAGCGAGGAAACTCAACAATATATATATTAATAAATGCATACCTGCAGACCAAAACACAAGCACTACCCCCTTAAGTTGTGGATGTGGATAATACTAACCCTAACGAGCAATTACACTCAAACACATACACACGCAAGATCTCGTTTCCATCTCTCTCTCTCTCTCTCTCTCTCTCTCTCTCTCTCTCTCTCTCTCTCTCTCTCTTTCATATTGTTCCGCACCACTGCCAACTTCCTGCCTTGCAAGATGGTGTGTGTCACAAGAGGTTATAATGTGCGTGTGTGTGGGTGCGTGTGTGTGTGATCATAATTTGTAGTGCACCAGCGTTGATACCTCCGTCAGCTGGCGGTATTGTTTAATGAAACTCATTATAGTATAGTTGTTCTTGCACTTACGATATGACATAAATAGCCGGTACATCATTATATCTCAACTCTAAATGTATCTGCTATTGACGTATGATTGATATGTATCTGCTATTGACGTATGATTGATATGTATCTGCTATTGACGTATGATTGATATTTTATGTATTTGTATATTTTGGTTTCTTCAGAGGATTTAACACCTATAGGATTGTTACGTATATTTTATTGTATTTTAAATTAATTTGTATTATCCTTTTTGATAAAGTTTAGCATTCCGCATGTATTTTGTACACTTTATTATACCGCCTAATTTCTCCATGCACTATGAAATTTGTTTAATGTCTGTTTATTCTCCAAAAATGTCATGTGTTCAAATGTGTTTTTATTCTTCTTCTTTACCACTCTCCAGGCCACATATTGTTTTGCTGTACCTCTTGTAAAGGCCACACCATCCTTTTCTCATAGATTAACTCTCATATTAGTTGGTTGATTCTTAACCCTCTGGACCCCAAGCGATATAATGGAAAAATTACAATCCAGGACCAGCCACTTTTCAATTTTGTTTTTCCTGAAAACACATGGGATGGGTTAGTAATGAAGTAAAAACAACATAAAACCGCTCACCTAGGTCGTTTAGGGGTCTTGGGGGGGTGGGGTATAATCACAATTTTCATTGGGTGAAGGGTAGGCGGTATACTGGCTAATCACTCCCGCGAGCGCCCACACACACGCAGCTGGACTTGAGGGGTTGCCAACCATTGATATTGTTCTGTGGGATCCTTAAGTAGTTCCCATACAAATCTGAACCCTCTAGGTGCCATTGGACAAGAGTAATTAAGGTGGTCACATACGTTGCGTCGTTGGTACTGTGAGTTACATACAGTACATAGGCGACGCATAACGTGGGTCCATGGGGTCGGAGGGTTAAATAATTTAAGAATCAACCAATGTTTATATGTTTAAATGTTTTAATTATTAACCAAGATTTGTGGTTGCATGAAGCTATGTTGATAACTTACATTATACTGTATAAATCCAAGTGGTTAACCCTTACTATAACAGCGACGTACAATAGCAGACAGTAAGAAAGTCACTCGCCAGTACCAGCGCCGTAAGACGTACGTCAGTAATATTCGGTCCTTGTACCGAGCGGTATGTGGCACCATGACTTGTAAACACTGCTTTGAGACCTTGGCAACATTTCTCAGAGTGTATCTAAGGTCCCACGGGCAGGATGGCTCAGTACTCGTCCAGCTTTCGGGTTGAGAGGTTGCGCTCTCTCGTCTTTGAAGCCTTTTTGGCCACAATGCTTGGTACTGGAGGTTACATTTATAGTAATACCCTCTGGTACAGTAGGGGTTAATGAGTGAATAAGCGGCCATCTTAAACGTATGTAACTAAAGAAATACTTGTAACAAGAGTTTATGAAAGTGTATTAGATGGTGAGATTCAAAGTGCCAATAAGATACTTGATATTATACTGTGGATGATTGTATGTTAATAAAGGGATACAAGAAGCAAGATCACTGTTTTACAGATATGTTTATATTAAGTGTTCAGTTGAGCTTGCTGCAATTGTACCACCTCTTCTTATCTTTCCCCAGGGTACTAGGGCATCTGTTAACGCATGTGACTTAACAATCACTTCTCCTCATTGCAGAACTACTCCATATCATAATTGATTTATACCCCAAACCACATCTCTTTGAAATTCCCTTCCTCAGAGTACATTTCCAACAACTTTCAATCCACAACATATCAAATCCATATACCTTTCCTAATCTAAACCAAATTGCCTAATGATAACCAGAATAAACTGTCAAAATGCACCATAATCTTCAAGGGGTTAATACCATATTGTTTCCCCTCTTCACCCTCTCCTGCCCTCTAACACTTAACCTCGTTATCTTCTCTTTTGAATACAGAAATGTTCTTTAACTCCCCTCTCCCCTCAATGCTGTATAGTTTTACATATATATATTGTTTGTTGTACATCTCTTGGCCTCCCCAACACTCCTTGCACTCTTTTTCCACATGTTTTTCCCTTACACTTTTGTTATTTGTTATCGTATCCAGTTCACCAGTTTCTTAAATTTAACCTCTCTCTCTCTCTCTCTCTCTCTCTCTCTCTCTCTCTCTCTCTCTCTCTCTCTCTCTCTCTCTCTCTCTCTCTCTCTCTCTCACACACAATCGGCCCTAGCCTTAAATATGCAGTACAGCATTGTTGGTTTGAGAATTTATGCTTTGCTCACAGGAATTTTATATATCCCTGTGATATTTGACTTAAATTACCTAATCCCCTGGTGAGATATTTTTTCAATTTGATTTTTTAATAAAACCCTATACAATGAATGGCACAATACTACTGATACGAAAGTTGTTGATATTAAATTACTATACGAATACAAAATAATGCCAATGGAATTGATACATGAATATTCAAGATATCACAGACATTCGCAAGGTAATGATATACAATAAGGGCTTGACAAAACAAATTATGTCTGTGGCACAAGGATATAAACAGTACACAGTATAATTATGTCTGTGGCACAAGGATATAAACAGTACACAGTATAATTATGTCTGTGGCACAAGGATATAACCAGTACACAGTATAATTATGTCTGTGGCACAAGGATATAAACAGTACACAGTATAATTATGTCTGTGGCACAAGGATATAAACAGTACACAGTATAATTATGCAAACAACTCTTGCTTAGATAAATGCAAACATAGAAGCTATAAAAATAGGCTTGAGGTTGCCTAATAACAAATTGGACTTGGACTAAACCTGGTCACCCACATCAACACCCTTTACCCTTTCAGTACGGGGCACATCATTTACATTCATTTTTACTACTATAAGATGATGTTACACAGTTTAGGAAGGACCTCTAGCCATTAAAGAAACACAAACCATATAAAATACCCTTGTAACTACCGCATAACATTCATATACAACGCTAAATTGTCTAACCATATCTAGAATGAAATAAAAATAAACATCACCCGCACTGAAAGGGTTAAGGGGGGATGGAAGGGTTTTCTTGACCCCCTTTTCCCTCATGTTTATCCTCATTAGTTTTCAGATTATAAGACGGTCGACCCATTAGTTTGGTGATTTTAGGATCTTTCGCCCCATATATTTGTCATAATCAAGACGGTTCATGCAATTTAGGTTTCAATATTTTCCTGGCGAGCGATAGCGAGCTTGTAATTTAAGGGGAATTGGCCTTGGGTCGGCACATTTCTCTTCTTCTTTCCTTTTCATTCCTCCTCCCTTCTTCTTTCCTTTTCATTCCTCCTTCCTTCTTCTTTCCTTTTCATTCCTCCTCCCTTCTTCTTTCATTTTCATTCCTCGTCCCTTCTTCTTTCCATTTCATTCCTCCCCTTCTTCTTTAATTTTCATTCCTCCTTCCTTCTTTTCCTTACATTATTCCTCCCTTCTTCTTTCCATTTCAATCCTCCTCCCTTCTTCTTTCCTTTTCATTCCTCCTCCCTTCTTCTTTCCTTTTCATTCCTCCTCCCTTCTTCTTTCCATTTCATTCCTCCTTCCTTCTTCTTTCCTTTTCATTCCTCCATCCTTCTTCTTTCCTTTTCATTCCTCCTTCCTTCTTCCTTTCTTTTCATTCCTCCTCCCTTCTTTCATTGTCATTCCTCCTCCCTTCTTCTTTCCTTTTCATTCCTCCTCCCTTCTTCTTTCCTTTTCATTCCTCCTCCCTTCTTCTTTCCATTTCATTCCTCCTCCCTTCTTCTTTCCATTTCATTCCTCCTCCCTTCTTCTTTCCATTTCATTCCTCCTCCCTTTTTCCTTCCTTTTCATTCCTCCTCCATTTTTCTTTCCTTTTCATTCCTCCTTCCTTCTTCTTTCCTTTTCATTCCTACTCCCTTCTTCTTTCCTTTTCATTGCTCCTCCCTTCTTCTTTCCACTTCATTCCTCCTCCCTTCTTCTTTCCTTTTCATTCCTCCTCCCTTCTTCTTTCCTTTTCATTCCTCCTCCCTTCTTCTTTCCATTGCATTCCTCCTCCCTTCTTCTTTCCATTTCATTCCTCGTCCCTTCTTCTTTCCATTTCATTCCTCCTCCCTTCTTCTTTCCATTTCATTCCTCCTCCCTTCTTCTTTCCATTTCATTCCTCCTCCCTTCTTCTTTCCATTTCATTCCTCCTCCCTTCTTCTTTCCATTTCATTCCTCCTCCCTTCTTCTTTCCATTTCATGCCTCCTCCCTTCTTCTTTCCATTTCATTCCTCCTCCCTTCTTCTTTCCATTTCATTCCTCCTCCCTTCTTCTTTCCATTTCATTCCTCCTCCCTTCTTCTTTCCATTTCATGCCTCCTCCCTTCTTCTTTCCATTTCATTCCTCCTCCCTTCTTATTTCCATTTCATTCCTCCTCCCTTCTTCTTTCCATTTCATTCCTCCTCCCTTCTCTTTCCATTTGATGCCTCCTCCCTTCTTCTTTCCATTTCATTCCTCCTCCCTTCTTCTTTCCATTTCATTCCTCCTCCCTTCTTCTTTCCATTTCATTCCTCCTCCTTTCTTCTTTCCATTTCATGCCTCCTCCCTTCTTCTTTCCATTTCATTCCTCCTCCCTTCTTCTTTCCATTTCATTCCTCCTCCCTTCTTCTTTCCATTTCATTCCTCCTCCCTTCTTCTTTCCATTTCTAAGCTCTCCTCCCTTATCTCTTTGTTCTTCCTTGTATCACCGTCTCTCCCACTCCCTTCCTTGCATAAATTACTCTACGCTATGGAAATTATCTAAGCTATATGGACATAAATTATCTAAGCTATATGGACATAAATTATCTAAGCTATATGGACATAAATTATCTAAGCTATATGGACATAAATTATCTAAGCTATATGGACATAAATTATCTAAGCTATATGGACATAAATTATCTAAGCTATATGGACATAAATTATCTAAGCTATATGGACATAAATTATCTAAGCTATATGGACATAAATTATCTAAGCTATATGGACATAAATTATCTAAGCTATATGGACATAAATTATCTAAGCTATATGGACATAAATTATCTAAGCTATATGGACATAAATTATCTAAGCTATAGGGACATAAATGATCTAAGCTATATGGACATAAATTATCTAAGCTATGTGGACATAAATTATCTAAGCTATATGGACATAAATTATACTTGCGAATGTAATCATATTTCCTATTGAAAATCACTCTCTGTCTGTCTCTCTCTCTCTCTCTCTCTCTCTCTCTCTCTGTAATGTGTACAAACCAATTCAATTAACCCTTTTGCTCCCGCAGACCCTTATTTATGGGAGAATTTTAGTTTGCTTCCTAGACCACCATCAAGCTTTAAAAATATACCCCCAAGATATGAATGTATATATATTTTGGTAGAAGAATGTTCCTAAATTACAGGAAAACAATTGACACCTAATGGCACGAAAGGTCTTAGAATTGACAGACATTGGATGAAATGTATTAACATTTCTAAACTACCGGGGCGAACGTCTTACATACAAAATAATAATGGGGCTAAGCATGAGGGAGAAGGAAGTTAAAACAAATATCCCCGTAAGTGAAAATCTCCCCTTACCCAAACACAATAGTATATCTTTAACTTTCTTTAAGGAGCACCCTCGCCGTTCAGTCAGTGTTTGTTTGAGAGTGGAGAACAATTAGGCTTGCCCCTGTAGTGCAAAGCCGCCAAAAACACTATTAGCAAATTATGAAAACCTCACATAAAAACTCTTTCTTTTTGATAGTATATAAGTGCAGTATGTTACAGCAAGAATCTAAGACATCCTGTGTTTTTGTCTTAGTAGGCTAGGCTTGGTGAAGCTTGCTCGTTGAGCGTAATATTGTTAAGTGATACTATTATTTTTGGGAAGTGTTGTGTAGATTGTTTGTATATACATTGAAGTGTTTTATGTTTGTGATTGTGCCTTGTTTTCACAACTTGGGGGAGTAGCTGGGTGAGGCGGGGTTGGTGGGCATTCTGTCTGGTCAGATGTGGGCGTTTACCTGTGGTTAAAACGTCCCACATCTTGGGCGGGGTGTTACGCTGGCCAGCTTGCCAGAATGTACTCGAACTCGCTAGCGCTCGCCTGGGCAGTGAAATGGGCTATAATAATCGTAGAACGATGTTCTTTCTTCTTAGTATTCATGTTGTCACAGACAGATCAGTGTTTGTCTTTATTCTTGTCTGTGACACTTGAAAGTATTTAATATCATTAATAGAGTATAAGATATGTAGGGTGAATTGCAAGGAGAAAGAGAGCAGGGAGGCAGCGAGGTGGTAGTGTGTGCGCGTGTATGTACGTATGCATTCCTGGCTTGGGCGGGATTCCCACGCTCGTGATTGGATGGCGGGCCTGGCGTGTCATATGACGCCTGCTCTTCATGACGTAGTCGTCTGTGATTGGGGACCGCTGTCCTAGCGTGGTGCTGGGGGGCTCCTACCCGCGTGTCTCCTTAGACCTTGGTATGTTGTGCTTGGTCCTAGACGTCCCTTGCAATCTGTCCCCAATCTAACCCTCTTTACTACTGTTTCTCTCTCTGAACTTCTTCGGTTTCATACTTCTCTCTTTATTCAATTACTTATCCCTTCTGGTTCTGCATACAACTTCCATAGTCGGCCAGTCATATTACCAGCACCAGTTCTCCCATATATGTTTTGCACTAGCTTTAGGATTATTAGAGTCATAGTCACAGGGATATATATTATTGGGTGCTTCTAATTAATTGGTTGTTCTTTCTTATTATTTAATACTAGACAGTGGAGGGTATCTTTGGTCGTTGTCTGAGTTATGTACATGGCAAGTCAGAGCCTGTACGACTCCGACAGAGCTAGGTAGCCTTTAAACCCTTGTGCATATTTTCCTTTGCGAGTGTAGCAGTATACAAGTGAAGGGCTTTAGCCTACTCTTACTTGTATGCTTGCTGCCTCATTTTGTTGACCTTTGTGGAGCACCAGGGTAAGACCAGATACTTGAGATCTGGACTTACCAAGAGAGCCTCCTAGTCACATAACGTAATATAAGGGAAATCTGTTCAAGGGGAGACAGTAGGCTACGAGCATGCTTGCGCTCTGCCTAGGTTCCTTGTACCTTTTATGCCACTGCTAGACTTTATTAGTGAGAAAGACAGCATTATGTTTATTAACTTTAATTGAGTATGCTTTAGGAATTATTGACGCCTTATTTTAGCCTAGGTTGATGCATAGTGCACAACCCAGTTTGGCTGTTACGTTGGCTAAGGAAGTACTGATTTTGAGTGGCTGTTAATAGTGCTGTCACAGAGTTGTGGCACTCCCTTGTTTTATATATATGTATCCTACTTGTTGGTGTATTTAAGATACACGCTTTGGTGTCCTGCCCCTGCATTATTTCTGTTCTATATTCGACGAGCATCTTAGAGCATCAGACGTTTTCAGAAGATTCCATACCTGATTGCTGTAGGACTAGACTTCCAGTGTTCTCATAGAGCATTGAAGAGTTTAGTGTTGAGCTCAGACTCGCACTAAAGTTAACGTAAGCATATACTCCTTTATTAAATCTTGTTATAGTTTATTTAAGCATTGTTATTACTTGAGAGCATTTTATTAACGTAAAGTACTCCTGTTGTGAGGAGGCTTTGCCGTCACCGGAAAGCCATTGTAGAAGTGCACTAAACCCAGTTAATTGATACCCCGTCATCCAGTAGATTAACTCTGGAGGGTTTAAGTGTTTTGTTCACGGCGTAATAGTTCGAGTGTTTGGAATTAGCGTACCGTTGTTGCAGATATAGCCTATCTTCTAGTCCAATATTAAGTGCGCTTGTTTATTTCGTAGTGCCGGTCGTAACAATATACTATTGAGTGCATATTTGTGTGAATATACCACTATTTTCAACCACATTTACATATAATTCACGTTTTATGAATAAAGCGGCACTAATATATTCATAACTTTCTTAAAATACAAAAATTGCAAAAATCTGAAAAAGATGATTTCTAGAAATATATCAAACTACCTATTGTCAAAGTCTCAATCTTGTAACTCGAAAATTACAAAAGTTACTGGACTTTCATATTTGTGACTGAAAATTTCGATTCTTGGCTCAGGGAAGGCGAATTTGGAGAATCTGACACCAGTCCAGCAAAGAAAAAAGTATATAAAGAATGTCTAAAATGATGCGGTAAATCCATTGGTGTAGGTTAGAAAGGTGTAGCGTTATTTTGGGCGTGGTAATTTCGGGCGTTTTAGGCGTTTTTGGGTGACTCAGGCAACCAGCCAGCCCCAGGACCAACGTGCGAGCTACCGTTTTCTATACAACCCAGTTCAGTAGAGACGTTTAAATGCAACTCGTTTTTTTTGTACTGTCAACATATCCCGCAATATTATTGATAATTAGACATAATCATAAAGTTTATAACTATTCCTTTCATTATTTATGCTTGATAATTACCATCGTATTTCGTTGGTTACCTCGCATTACTGAAAAACATTCCATTTGCGAAAAATAGTAGGTTTTATTTATTATTTATGTGAGCTCTCATCTTGGTAATCTATTGCCCAAATTAATTTATTGTTTCTTGTTTTCAGGATCTGTTTGTGGACCCTGCCAGCTCTACGAGACTGCCAACACCATCACCGAATTATGGACTCGACCAACACCATCGTCGAACTATGGACGCCACAACCTACCAAATGTCTGAGGTGAGTTACTGCCCAACTCATTATACTCTGTGCACGACAAGTAGGCCAATAATCAGTTTTCATTTCCACAATTTGAATGTTAAAAAGTTTACTAGAAATATGCATCATAATCGTCGCTTACTAATTAGTAATCATATATCCATATGTTAAGTAACTGTTGAACATTCAAAGACAAAACTAATTACTGGCCTACTTGTCGTGACCAAAGTATTGTTTAATTAAATGATATATGATCTCAGCGCTTGTCAATCTATTGCCCAAATTAATGTTTTGTTTCTTGTTTTTCAGGATTGGGGTAGCTGTCTGTGGACTCTGCCGGTTGCTGCCTTAGGACTCTACCGGTTGCTGCCTTAGGACTCTACCGCCGCTGCTAGAGACTGCCCACGCCACTACGATTCAAGGGGAGTGATAGTTGTGTTTTGTTTGTAGTTAGTTGTAGTTAGATGTAGTTAGTAGTAGTTAGTTGAAGTCGTAGTGGTGGTGGTGAATATTAGGTTAGGAGGAGAGGGTAGGTTAGGAGGGGAGGGTTGGTTAGGAGGGAAGGGTAGGTTAGGTTGTAGTCGTAGTCTGTAGTCGTAGTCTGTAGTCGTAGTATGTAGTCGTAGTTCGTAGTCGTAGTATGTAGTCGTAGTATGTAGTCGTAGTTCGTAGTCGTAGTATGTAGTCGTAGTCTGTAGTCGTAGTAGTAGTCGTAGTATGTAGTCGTAGTCTGTAGTCGTAGTAGTAGTCGTAGTATGTAGTCATAGTCTGTAGTCGTAGTAGTAGTCGTAGTATGTAGTCGTAGTATGTAGTCGTAGTTGCATGGTATGAATGGTGTGTGTTAGGTTAGGCTAATCTATTTTTCCCTTTCGGATGAGATAGGTCTTATTACCTTTACTCTAATCTTTGGTATTTTTCTTATTACTTCACAGTTTTGTTGCTTTGATGATGTCCCCTCTCCCCCCCTTCTTCCCCGAGTTGGTTCCCTCCTTCAGCTTCAATATTTTATTTTATTTAATTGCAATAATGATTGTATTTGCCTTAAATGTAACTTATGATATATTCTATCACTTGAATTCATAACTCTGTATTTGCTATTAACTTGATATAATATTGTTATATATCGTCTTTGTCACGCGAACTTTACTTAATAAAACAAAATAAAAGAACTTCTATCTTTTATTGAATACTTTATTATAAGCTATGACTTTTATAACTAATGAAAACTTAGAAAAATAGTTCTCAAAAATAAATAAAGTTCCAATATATGGACTTAGAACAAATATGTGAAAGTATACAAATATATGAGAACTGATAAAATAATAAACTGACTTAGAATATAAAAACAAAACTTATAAAACAAAGTAATTAACTTTGAAAAACTTAGCCCCATGCTAAGAAATAGTAATTATAACTTATACAAAAATAATGAACTTGAAAATTGACTAAATATGAAGAACAAACTAATTAACTTAGAAAAACTATACTTGAAAAACTTAGCCCGATGCTAAGAAAAAAAATCATGAACTTGAAAATTTACAAAATATGAAGAGAACCAAGATCATTAACTTAGAAAAAAAATCATACTTGAAAACGGACTATATAAACTTGAAATATAAGGAGAAACAAAAATATAATGGATATTAAGAAGAGCATATATCAACTTAGTATTTTATTGATCAGATTTAGACATACATATATATCGTACAAAACACTACATACAAAATAAAGAAATCATATAATTTTAATACTTAGTTATTAATTTGGATTACCCTTACTGGTTTTATAGATCTTAACATGAATTTTGCTTTTATATTACGTACCTAAAGTACTTCATACCTAACTTAGCTTTGTGACCATTGTATGTATATGATAAATAGTACCTATCATGTATCTATCATATATCTATGTGCATGAGCATCCATAAATAACACCTCTCTATAATTAATATGTACCATACCATTTACAGGCACTCACCCATAAGAATTGTATCATATAAGCCCATATGGCAATTATGTGAGTTGCTCATGATCCCCGCTAGGGGTATGGTTTACAAACAGATATGGCCACATCTCCACCTTCTACAGGCGTGCCTATCAATGTATCCAACTCTCTCCTCTAATAAGAACTACTTCAAGATTACCAGTTTTTAACTTATCCCACCATTAAGATAAGTACACTGTGGACCTGCATATCAACCAGGACCACCCCTCAACAAGGCGCAGTGTGTATATACGGAGTTATAAGAGTTGATTTTGAAACCACCATCTTCCTTCAAACCAAGCCAGCAACTTTGAAGTGACTACCCAGGATTTTACCTTGGAATGCAGTGTTCAGTGCCCCCTGGATGTACAGCGTGATCAGTGAAGTGTTGTGCATTACTAGTGCACTAGTGCATTGTGTGCATTTATTATGTGTGTAAGCATATCATGAGTGTTGGCCCACATTGGGAAGCGAGAGCGTGAAGCAGCACACCCTCCCCTCACCACAGCCGGAGCAACACTGAGGACTAAGGAGGCCCGGGAGTGAACACACATACGCACGCATACACTGGGACCGTTGCACACACAGTCACACGCACGCACTAGTTACCAGCAACTTTTATGAGCAAGAACCCTGTTATTTCCCAGAAACATTGTTCCAGTGAGGGTTTCTTTCTGTTTTTGTTATCTACCTGTCTGTCTGTCACCCAACCAAGATAATGTCAGACCAGGAGAATGACCAAGCACGACTATCGCCCTGCCCACCCCCGATCATTCAATAAGGAGTGGCAGACCAAAGCCGAGGACTGTGACAAACGTGCTGCCGACCGTGCCGAGCAGGTTAAGACCCGGTATGATGTGCACGCGCAACCCTTCCCCAGGATACGTGTCGATCAGCAAGTTCGGATTCAAGACCCGACATCGCAATGCTGGGACAAGGTGGGGGTTGTCATGAGTCTTGGCAAGTCCAGGGACTACGAGGTACGCCTCCCTAGTGGCCGTGTGTGGTGGCGTAACCGCCGCTTTCTCCGCCCTGTGCCACAAAGTGTTGACCCCCTCCCCCAGTCCCCTGTGGCCCCTTGCAATGACCAGAAACAGATGTCCTTAGATCATAGCCATTTAGATTATAGCCCCCCAGTTGCCCCACGTTGCTCAGTACGACTCAAGGAAAAGAAGTCCGCTCGAGATTGAACTACGAGCGTGAGGGGGGAGGGAGGTGTATGTATATGATAAATAGTACCTATCATGTATCTATCACATATCTATGTGCATTAGTATCCATATATAACACCTCTCTATAATAAATATGTACCATACCATTTACTGTACAGGCACTCACCCATAAGAATTGTATCATATAAGCCCATATGGCAATTATGTGAGTTACTTCATTATCCCCGCTAGGGATATGGTTTACAAACAGATATGGCCACGTCTCCACCTTCTACAGGCGTGCCTATCAATGTATCCAACTCTCTCCTCTAATAAGAACTACTTCAAGATTACCAATGTTTAACTTATCCCACCATTAAGATAAGTACACTGTGGACCTGCATATCAACCAGGACCACCCCTCAACAACCATGGTATAACTTTTGGTTCACATTATAGGCCCAATATTAATTTGTACAGTAATTTTCTTTTAGAAGTACTCCTTTCTATTCAATTAATTTTGCAATAACCATTGGGCTTTCGGTAATTTTTCATATAGCTTTATTTTGAATTTCAAGCCTATAATATAGAGCTTCATTGGCAATGCAATTTGGCATTTTTTATAATTCTTAATTATTGATTTCAGTTTAACATCTGTATTGAATAGCCAAGCTTTTAAGTAATACTTTTCTTTTTAATGTTCGGTCCTTATATAATTCTTATTTATCGGGTTTAATTCAGTTCATCAGCTAAGTTACCATCAAGTAGTCTACACCTGAACTATCTCCGTCTTCCACCAGACAGTACTGAGGTAAGCCTGGGTGTACAATCTTCTAGTTTATAGCCCAACTCTAACCTATTCTGTTTATGAAGTAGTGTTTAATACTTTTGACAAGCTTATGTCTAGTGTGCAGCTTTTGGGGGGAAGTTGGTTTTCCGTATGATTGCAAGTTTTTCTTCCTGTGGTGTGAATGTGTAGTGTTAAGTGGAGTAGGGATGTGAGTAAAATGAGAAAGTCGGTTAGCATTGTGGTCAAGCGTGTATTGTAAGTGTCATGTGATGTGTGGATGTTGACAGTACGTGATCAAAGTAGGCAAGGGATATTTATTTAGGGACTGATTAAAGGTGCATGATTAGGTGTTAATAGTGTATGGACAAAGTAGGGGAAAGTACAAGTGTTTGAGGGCTGGCAAAGTGTTTAGCCTAAATGTGTGTAAGACTGTTGGCAAAGTAAGGTGTGGATTGTTGGCAGAGAGGTGTTGACAATTATTGAACCCAAATATTGGCAGTGTGATATGGTGTGTTGGCTGTGTTCTTAGTGATTACTGGAGGTGTTGGCCAAGTGGTGTAGGTGTTGGTTGATTTGATAATTGAAGGTATTATGCAACTGGAGCCTTGTACAATAAAGAAGCATAAGTGTTGGTAGTGAAATTAGGTGTGTTGTTAGTGTACTTTGTGTGATGACAGTGGCATTTAGAGTTTTGGCGTGTTCAAATATTTGTTGTGTTGGTAGTGTTCGATGTTCTCAATATGACTTGTGGGAGTCTATGAAAGTATTACCTATGCCAAAGTTAATTATTTAAATCTTAAAGTTATCATGTGACTGGAGCTATGTGCAAATTAGGATTCAATCTCTCATATTCCCATGTATTTTTTTTACTGGCCGTATCCCATATAACTGTTAATGTTATTTTAGATTATGTATATTGAAGTTGCATTAGTGTTATGTTATCAGAATTTAGCCGATTTGAATTTAACTATTGTATATATGTAATTGCTGTAATCATAAAGCTATCTATCCATGAAATTTATCTCCACTGATCTATCCCTCCCATGTAACTGCTCCTAGGTGTATATCTACCAATGTAACTATCATGATCTATCCTATGTAACTATTGCTCTCATATCATTCAAGTCTTTAGGAGGCGGCTGCATGTATGGAGACTGAAAGCCCAGCGCTTCAGGGCATTGGGACTCAGTGTAATCCCAATCATCCCTCCTGGACCATGACCATATCGCATAAAAGTTGTTTCTATGAACATATCAGACCAAATAGCATTCCACAGACCAGACTTATGCCGCATCACATGTTCACCTTTTCTAAACCTTGATTGTACCTCCTCAGGAAGTGTCTCCATTGATCGCAAGTAATATAGCCCATACCTCCCATAATTTACATGTCTTGCTGCGAAGAAGTAAGGCATCATTAAACCAACTGCCTGCAGATGCAAGGTCAATTTCTCCTTCTCTTTCTGCTCGAACAAACAGCATCATAATCATTACAGGTTTGATTAAACAATCTAACCAAAGCTTGCTTGTCCTACTATGGTTTGTTCTCTTTTCCAGGACCTCCATCATATCATCATAGGATTCAACATCCTGTAAGACACTGTGTAATACCTCCTCACTAACCATTCTCAAGGCTCTAATGTTTTGGGGAAAGTTCTTTCCACTTAGCATTCGAGTTACTCCTCCAAAGGCAGCTTTCAATATGTCTTCTAAACCAGTGTTGGCCATCAGTACACCAACGCAACCAACAAAGCTCATCAACATGTGCATCCCTCCAAGTCGAGGAACAAAGTTTGGGAACACTTGTGGATGCACCCATATAACATTGACCATGACCCGATACAACTGTTAATCAACAGTGAACACTGTAAATGTCTGGCCACATTTCATTGTGAGTCTTTGAGCTTCACACATTGCTGTCATCATGGTATCTGGGTCTGAAGGAACCATATCTATTAGAGGAGTGTACATGGCTGTGGTTGCAGGTTTCAGTTTCTGACCTTGTTCTCTTGCTAATCTGGTATTGTAACCTCCATATTCTGGGGTTTTCGGTATACAAACTATACTCTTCAAGACCTGGAAATCCAAGTCTTGGGCTCTTCTCGTTAGGACCACTTGTTCACACAACACTTTCAGCTGTACAACACTACGCTGAGCTTCTTGGGCAGGCATGCTTGGCTTTTTCGGCCCATAATAATGCTTTACTTTTAAGTCAGGTGTCACCTCTTTTTTCATGTCTTCTTTTACTATATGTGCTATTGATTCTGCTTCTTCCTGGCTGGCATTTTCATTCTTCTTCTCTTGTGTCATTAATAATGCAAGTGCATGTGTTGATTTGAGTTCATTCTGTGAAGATATGTTAGCGTCAAAGTTGTCGGCTACACCTTGAATTAATCCCTCTGTTGATTTGCTAATGGCCCGAACTTGGGCTCGCCAGGGCAGTGAAATGGGCTACAGTTGTCAGAGAATGTTGTTCTTTCTTTCTTAATAACCGCATTGTCACAGACAGTCCAGTGGTGGTCTTTGCTTTCGTCTGTGACAACGGGAAGTATTTTATATCATTGCTAGAAAATAAGATGCATTGTAGTGTGAAGTTGAGAGAGAGAGAGTGGGCAGCGAGGGGGTACTGAGTGTTGCCTCCCTCCTCCTCCCGGAGGAGTTTCTCCCTCTCTCGCGCGGGCTTTTCCACGCCCTTGATTGGCTGGTGGTTCCTGGCGCGTGCCAGGGGCCTGCTGCCTTGTGACGTATCGGCCCGTGATTGGCTGACCATCGTGCCTTTGTGACTTGCCTCCTGTGTGAGGGTCCACGGGAGCTGTTCTCCTCAGGACAGGCTTGGCGTGCATGCTTCTAACATCCCTTTGCATACTCTCTCCCGATCACCCCCTTTACCACTGTCTCTCTCTCTGACCTTCTTCTTTTCCATTGCTCCTCACCTTTATTCAATTACTTGTCCCCTTGGGTTCTGCATACGGTTTCCATAGCCAGCCCATTGTATTGCATGCGCCGTCCTCTGAGATATTTACATGTACTTAGAATAGGTTTGAAGGTTATCAGTTAGTAGAGGTTAAGAACTCGGTGTGTGTCTCCATTATTGATTTAGTGTTTCTGCTCTTTTATTTAATGCTAGACTGGGATAAGGTAACTGTAGTCGTTGTCCCCGATGTGTGTATGGTTTGCTTATACCTACACGACTTCGACCGGTCCTGTGGTAGCCTGTGTTGTCTTTTCGCTTGCGTTCTTTACGAGTGCAGCATTGTGTTGACTGAGGGCTTTGGCCTGTTCCAGTTCCACACTTTGCTGCCTCTTTGCTTTTCTTTTGAGGGTCGCCAGGATAGAACCAGATACTTGTGATCTGGATCTATCAAGAGAGCACCCCAGTCAATTAACGTAACTTAAAGGATGCAGTCTTAAGGATATCGCTAGGCTACGAGCCTGTCATGCTCAACCCCAGTTCCTTACCTAGAGTATCCCAGCTAGACATTATTAATCGAGTAGACACTTATTAGTATTTAATATAAGCTCTTTGATATGTACGCATTATTATTCACAGCATTTATTAGTCTAGGTTGTTGTTGAGTTGCACAACCATAGCAGACTGTTTCGTTGATGAGGAAGTACTTCTTTTAGTGTCGAGCATTGCTACCGTTGCGCATTTATAGTATTCTCGTGTTCGTTAACATTATATGTCCTATCTTTTAGTGTATTCAGTCTACACGTGTGGTGTCCTGCCTCCTGCCTTTATATAATTTAAGATACGAGCATCTTATGAGCACCAGACTTTCTTCAGAAGTTTCCAGGTCTATGCTGTAGGACTATACTTCACTTTCTTTCAGATAGGAGTGAAGAGTTTATTGTTGTTTAGAGTAACTGTATTGAAGCATCTTTTTATTGTATTAAATCTTGCAGTGATTTAATTGATCTTTCCATAGCTTCCCTTTTATGCATTTTAACGTAACTTGCATCTTGTTTGTTATCAGGCTATACCAGTGTCGGTTAGCCTGAAGTAGAGTACATTTATGCCCAGTTAAGGATACCCCGTTATCGCAGATTAACTCTGGAGGGTATAGGTGTTTTTGTTCGCCGGCATATAAGTTCGAGGGTTTGGATCTAGCGTACCATTGTTGCATAGTGCCCTATTACTAGTCCAATCATTAAGTGCCCTTGTTTTATTCGTAGCCCCGGTCGTAACAAATGGCGACCTTGCCTAGTATCTTATTTTAGTAGAAACCAGGATCCATTTGTTGTTATTGCAGTAATAACAAATAGTGCCCTTGCCTGGTATCTAAGAAAGAATTGCAGGATTTTTGGACATTTGTTTTTTGAGGAATATTTTGGACACGTTTGAATTTTTTTTGGCAACGTAGTATAGCACTTGAGTTGTCTTTGAGCATTTTTTGAGTGAATAGTGCTACATGAGAGATTCGGTACTCCTTTTTTTTTATAAACGTTGAGAATTTTCGGTGGACACTATGTCGAACGACGGATCTATGTACGGTGAGGACACAGTACGGGAAGCAGACTCTGAGGTGCAGCAGCTGGGTTTGATAGAAGGCATTAGAGTAGTAACTAGTGAGGAGGATGCAAGGAAGTTTCTGGAGATGCCTATTACTGTTGACCGGGTGTCGGGGATTGATCGGTATGGTCTCCAGTGTTTGGCCACGGTCATGGGTCATGTGGGCACTAGCAGCATGACGAGAGGTGACCTGGTGGCCTGTGTGCTCGGCGGGGTGCGTGGGGCTTTGGGTGGAGCGGGAGCTGGGGCACCTTCGGCCCAGCCCCCATTCCACTCGACTCCTACCCGTTGGGCTCCGGAGCCGGGTACGTTCCCGCAGGCCGATAGTCACTGGGTGGGTCTCCAATTGTTGCATCTCCTCCTCCTCCTCAAGGTTTAACTGCAGATATGATCTTCCAGCTTGACATGGCTAAGCAGCAGCGGGAATCTGAGCTTGAGATGGCTAAGCAGCAGGAATACCAGCTTGAGATGGCTAAGCAGAAGATTAAGATGGCTAGGATTCAGCAGCAGCAGCGGGAGGCTGAGCTCAGGATTCAGGCTGAGGAGAGAAAGACCATGTACTGTGCAGACATAGAGCTTGAGAAGTCTCGGGTGGAGTCGACAGGGCATCGTCTCGGTTCTGGGAATCGTGGTCTTCATCAGTCTTTATCACACCTTCTTAAGTTAGTCCCTGCATTTGACGAGTCGGGTGTCACCAAATTTTTCCTGCGTTTTGAGAAGAAGTGCCGGGAGCACCAATGGCCCGAGGTTATGTGGGCAGCCCTTGTTTCCTCTAGATTGGTTGGCAAAGGACTCAAGGCATATGATGCGTTGCCCTTGGAATCTTGCATCGATTATGAGGTACTGAAGGAAGCTGTTCTGCGGGCGTACGAGTTACAACCAGAGACATATAGGTTGAAGTTCCGGGGTGTTACGAAGGGTCGTGAGTGCACTTTTCTAGAACATGCCCGGGAACTTTCTGATGCTTTGAGAAATTGGCTGAGATCAGAGAAGGTGACGACGTTCGGAGAGATTGAGCAGTTATTCCTTCTAGAGCAATTTTTCAAGTGCACAGGCGGCGACCTGACTTTGAACATCAAAGAGAAACGTCCTAAAACTCTACGAGAGGCAGCTGAGATGGCTGACCTGAGAATGTCACTGATTCGTGGGTGCGGGTCTGCACAATGGACCGATGCAGTTAACAAGGGGCGCAACACTCCCCCTCCCCCCCGAGTCAGTGATGCACAAGTTAATAACGAGAGTAAGAGCAATGATACCAATTTTGATCACAGACCTAAAACCGTCCCGTTTAAGAAAGGTCAGGGCCCTTCCCCAGCTCAGGGGAAGTCCAAGGGTGAAATAGAGTGTTTTAAGTGTCATAACAAGGGGTATTTCGCACGTTCCTGCCCTAGTAACCAACCTACAGCAGTCGTGTCTTTGGCTAGCAACATTAGGGTGTCTCTGAGGTCTTCTGCATTTACCCGGGGTGATATGTCAGATGCGGGGGCACAGCCAGTGAAGAAGTGTCCGGAAGGCTCGATACCTGTCCGCGATGCTTTTTGCGACCATAGAGGGCGTGGCTGCGTGAGTTGGGCTGGTTGCAAGAATGGGTTGGAGTTGTTGCGTCATACAGGTGCATCCCAGACTCTGATGAAAAACTTTACGGGCAAACCTATAAACGAGGCACGGGTGGTTGTGGTGCAGGGTATTAATGCTACAAGGTCATACCCGTTGGTTCGAGTAGAGCTGGAAGTTGAAGGTGTGACACGAGAGTTGGATGTCGGAATCGTGGAGGAACTGCCAGTAGAGGGCGTCGACCTTCTTCTCGGCAACGACATTGCGGTACTTGCTTCTGAGGTTCCACCCTTAGTCGGTGCCGAGAGGGCGGCCGACATGAGTAGGGAGGGGCAGGAGTTGGTCGAGAGGTGTCAATCACAGCAGAGGGCGTGTGTTGACACCCGATCTCGTGCATCTAAGGTGTCACAGCCTATTCCTCAGTCTCTAGACCAGCGGAGGAATGGTCGAAAGGAGAAAACTAAAGTTGGGAGTAGTTTTGTGAGTTTTTCTCCAGCGGCTCTCCTTAGCGACTTAGTACTTGACCCAGAGGTGAGCTCCGGAGTGGCCCCAGAACCTGTTACCCCTAGTGACATGGTTGGGCGTAATCGCACTCCGCGACTTAGTAGTTCCCAGGTGGAGGAGAGATGTGAGAACGGGGCTATTGAACACGAGGACGGGGAAACATGTCATGTGAACCTGTTGGAGGAGTTTGTGAAGCAATCACCTGAGCAGCCTACTGTCCCTGCATTGGTCTGCAGCGGCCAAGGTGGAGAAGGATAGGGGGGCAGTAGGGCACAGGTGGAGGAGAGTTGGGATTGTCATGTCTCGGCGGAGCAGTGGGCGGGGGACACGAGTCTGGTGGCTGTGGAAGCGCTAGAGCACCTGCCTGAGCAGCAGTGTGCAGCGCTCCAGCACCAGCTTGGTTCATACCCCACTGGTCGTGCCGAGCACTCAAGCCTCACAACTCATGCGGTGCAAGATGTTCCGCGGGAAGGTCATTTGAATGTTTGTAGACCGTTAGCCTCGTTGTTTCGGTGGTTCAAGGTGGGCGACGAGGCTTTGGTATGGTTGTCAGGTCAGGGTCGACCCATGGCTGCCAAGGGTGGTGGTCAGAAGGAGGACATTGAGCAGATTGGTGAGGTTGGCTGTGGAGTAGATGTGCCCGGTCGTCGCATAGCCTCCCAATGCTGCTCTAGTCGAATGCAACAGCCCTACCATAGACCGACTATATCTGGCCATGTCGCTGAAGGCAGTGGTGCTGCGCAGGCAGATGTAGCCGTAAGGAATGCGGGGGTGCGCATGTACGGTATCGGCGGGGAAACCTTAGCAATTATGATCTATGGGAGTGACTGCACAGGTGGTACTGATTGTCCCTCTCATGACCTGGCTGTTCTAGGGACGAAGGTGGAGAAACAGGGAGACTATAGTTTAGAAGCTGCGGTCTCGGCTGGGTTGTGGGAGGGCACTAGGCATGTTGTTCTGCGAGATAAGTTGTTTACTAGGCTGTGGCAGTACATCCGCATGTTTGTTGCTTCTCCAGGCCTGATGTACGGGGTAGAATCCGACATGGAGGCTGGAGACAGTGCAAGGCTCAAGTTAGTTCCCTACCGTATAAATCCTGCTCAACAGCCTGTCGTGAAAACAGAGCTAGACGACATGTGGAAAAAGGGTCTGAGGGATAAAGGATATCGTGAGTGGTCGTTGCCAGTGAGTTTGCAACCTGAGTTGAGTGGCAAGATCCATGTGTATGGTGATTGCAAGAGTGTGGAAGCATTATCCCTGACAGACGCCTATCTATTACCTAGAGTTGACGATACCATAGACCGCATCGGGGCTGCCTCGCTGGTCACGAAGGTAGAACTAGTGAAAGGTTATTGGCAGGCCCCGTTGCCGGAAAGAACGAAGAGAAGTGCCAGTCTTGTGATGAACTGGGCAGTTTATCAGTGTCAGGTGTTGTTTAGCTGCCAGAACACAAGTTAGATGTGTGGCATGCTAAGGGCACTGATAATGTTTTGGCTGATTGTTTGTCACGGGATGGTTTGTTTGCAGGAGAACCCTCGCCGTTCAGTCAGTGTGTGTTGAGAGTGGAGAAAAATCAGGCTTGCCCCTGTAGAGCAGCCATCAAAAACAACATTAAAATTAAATAAAAAAATCACATAAAAACTCTTTCTTTTTTATAGTTAATTGTAAGTTGCCAATGTTATAGCTAAAGCCCTATGTTGAACCTGTCTTTCACTTAGTAGGCTGGGCTCTGTGAAGCTCGCTCAGGGAGCATAGCAGGCTAAAATTATACTATTGTGTTTGGGAGGGGTTATAAGATTTTCTTTATGCAAAAATGTTGTTTTATTTAAGATTGAGCTTTGCATTTCATTTCTGGTGGAGTGGCTAGTTGTGGCGGGTCTTGTCGGCATTCTGCTTTGTCAGATATAGTGCTCGCCTAATGTTGAACGTCCCATATCTTGGGCGGGGTGTGACGTCTACCAGCATTGGAAGAATCGCCTCTCGTTAGCCACTGGCGCTCGCCAGGGCAGTGAAATGGGCTACAGTTGTCAGAGAATGTTGTTCTTTCTTTCTTAATAACCGCATTGTCACAGACAGTCCAGTGGTGGTCTTTGGTTTCGTCTGTGACAACGGGAAGTATTTTATATCATTGCTAGAATATAAGATGCATTGTAGTGTGAAGTTGAGAGAGAGAGAGAGAGCGGGCAGCGAGGGGGTAGTGAGTGTTGCCTCCCTCCTCCTCCCGGAGGAGTTTCTCCCTCTCTCGCACGGGCTTTTCCACGCCCTTGATTGGCTGGTGGATCCTGGCGCATGCCAGGGGCCTGCTGCCTTGTGACGTATCGGCCCGTGATTGGCCGACCATCACGCCTTTGTGACTTGCCTCCTGTGTGAGGGTCCACGGGAGCTGTTCTCCTCAGGACAGGCTTGGCGTGCATGCTTCTAACATCCCTTTGCATACTCTCTCCCGATCACCCCTTTTACCACTGTCTCTCTCTCTCTGACCTTCTTCTTTTCCATTGCTCCTCACCTTTATTCAATTACTTGTCCCCTTGGGTTCTGGATACGGTTTCCATAGCCGGCCCATTGTATTGCATGCGCCGTCCTCTGAGATATTTACATGTACTTAGAATAGGTTTGAAGGTTCTCAGTTAGTAGAGGTTAAGAACTCGGTGTGTGTCTCCATTATTGATTTAGTGTTTCTGCTCTTTTATTTAATGCTAGACTGGGATAAGGTAACTGTAGTCGTTGTCCCTGATGTGTGTATGGTTTGCTTATACCTACACGACTTCGACCGGTCCTGTGGTAGCCTGTGTTGTCTTTTCGCTTGCGTTCTTTACGAGTGCAGCATTGTGTTGACTGAGGGCTTTGGCCTGTTCCAGTTCCACACTTTGCTGCCTCTTTGCTTGTCTTTTGAGGGTCGCCAGGATAGAACCAGATACTTGTGATCTGGATCTATCAAGAGAGCACCCAAGTCAATTAACGTAACTTAAAGGATGCAGTCTTAAGGATATCGCTAGGCTACGAGCCTGTCATGCTCAACCCCCGTTCCTTACCTAGAGTATTCCAGCTAGACATTATTAATCGAGTAGACACTTATTAGTATTTAATATAAGTTCTTTGATATGTATGCATTATTATTCACAGCATTTATCAGTCTAGGTTGTTGTTGAGTTGCACAAACATAGGAGACTGTTTCGTTGATGAGGACGTACTTCTTTTAGTGTCGAGCATTGCTACCGTTGCGCATTTATAGTATTCTCGTGTTCGTTAACAATATATGTCCTATCTTTTAGTGTATTCAGTCTACACGTGTGGTGTCCTGCCTCCTGCCTTTATATCATTTAAGATATGAGCATCAGACTTTCTTCAGAAGTTTCCAGGTCTATACTTCACTTTCTTTCAGATAGGAGTGAAGAGTTTATTGTTGTTTAGAGTAACTGTATTGAAGCATCTTTTTATTATATTAAATCTTGCAGTGATTTAATTGATCTTTCCATAGCTTCCCTTTTATGCATTTTAACGTAACTTGCATCTTGTTTGTTATCAGGCTATACCAGTGTGGGTTAGCCTGAAGTAGAGTACATTTATGCCCAGTTAAGGATACCCCGTTATCGCAGATTAACTCTGGAGGGTATAGGTGTTTTTGTTCGCCGGCATATAAGTTCGAGGGTTTGGATCTAGCGTACCGTTGTTGCATAGTGCCCTATTACTAGTCCAATCATTAACCCTTATTTAGCGGCGAGCAACATAAGTCGAGTTAAATAAAGCTGGACTATGTGGCGGCGCTCGACATAACTCGAGTGGCAATTTCAGCACGTAATGTGGCTGAGAGAGAGAGACAAGTGGTGGCAGGAGACTAGCGAGCGTATGACTGCTCCAGACCACCGCGGCGAACCTACTGACACAAATCTCAGCTCCCTCCTCCCTCTCTCACTCGCTACATACTCAATTATGTACCGAAAGTACCGAATTACCTGCTTTTTGCACTCGCGTTGCACGGTTATTGCAAGAAAACTATCCATCATACAAGGATCGTTATGGTGTCATTCGAAAGCTCTGTTTATGCCCTTTCAGGGATAGGTACTTGTTTTACGTTCTGGGTCTTATTTAGGCATGAAAATGATCACGTAAACAGCCCTATTTTGGCTAAAAACACCCCGCTGGGCGGTACACATAAATAAACCGCATAGGCCGCTCGTAAGGTGTTAAGTGCCCTTGTTTTATTCGTAGCCTCGGTCGTAACATATGTATATCTTGTAGGATGAAGCTCTTTACATTCTCGCACCACTTGTTTGGCTAGAGTATCTATAACCTGGTCATCTTCATGTGATTCATCTAATGTCAGCAAACTAGAGGCAGTGGAGCGAAATAAAACAATGTTGGCAAGGCCAGGTGATGAAAACACTACCAAATCATCACCAAAGAATTCAGCTATGCCTTTTAGAAGTGTTTTCCTTGACAAAAGTACCCCCCCATAAGATTTGTAAGTTTCAAAGAGTTGCTTAGACGACCATACTTGCAATTTATTAGCACTCATGTTATTCACAATATAATCCAAGGCAGGATATTTTTTCTGGCCATAATCATCTTTGGAGGCACTTGCAATAGATCGTTGAGCCATAAAGTCTTTCCTACAGTCATCATGGTAACGAGCATCAGCTGCATGTAGGTCACTAATGGATCCCATGACATGTATTTTGACTACATTAGCATGGTGATCACTACGTTTTTTTTACAAACTTCAAGGATTGCCTCTTTAAAAGATTGACTTGGCCGAACTGCAGTTCTACACAAATAAGCTTTATGCCACCGAGCTGGGTTCTTGGGGTCAGGGAACATGGCAAATTTTTCTCCACAAAATAAGCAATGTTCACGGAAGTTAAAGATATCAGAATGAGATCGATGGCTACGTTTCAGTGGACGTAAATCAGTGGAAGATGTTTCAGCCCCCCTTTTTCTCAGGTGGCGTTTTATGTGATATGTAGGACGAGACGCAAGTTCTATGGCAATTCAGTGTTAAATAAGAATTTTCTGAAAGCTTCCTCTCAAGATCGTCATGAATGCTATCCTGTCTGAGTAGCTGGCTTCTATAATTTTTCTTACACGATCAGGGCCACAGTCAGTTAATTCCTTGCCTGAAGCTGCACAGTCAAAAATGTCAGACAGATAACAGCATGCCATTTTCAAATTTTGTCCACAAACACGATATCACACTCTGAAACAAAAGAAATGTTTGTTTTAAATTTCATTAAAATAGTTACTTTATAACGTGATATTTTATTTTATGAGTAAGATAATAGTTCAGCATTATTCCTCAGCATCAAAAACATAGAAATTGACACTTTTTATCTTCACAGCACAGTTTAAAATGAAATTCCATATATTCGGTCGCCATATTGACCGCCATCTTGAATACCTTAAATTGCTCAAGGGTGCCAAGGTGGCATCAGTCAGATTCATCATCTAGACACCCTAACCTTGCAAAATATGCAAAAATATATTGTGCAGACCACATTTCCAGGTTTTGACCCCTGCCGCCAGACTATAATCATTGGCTATATTGATGATGATTTACCTTTCTAACCTTGTATAAGTGGGTTTATTACCAATATACCTTTAAATGGGTATATTATTAATCATTGGCTATATTGATGATGATTTACCTTTCTAACCTTATATAAGACGGGTTTATTACCACCAATATACCTTTAAGGGGAAATGGGCTTTTTTATTTCCTCATTTATATATCTTTTTATATATATATGTTTGTATATTTTCCCCTCTAGACCTCCATCAAGCTTAAAAAAACACCCCACAAGATTGACAGAAATGGGACGAAAGGTCTTAAAATTGCCAAACTAAAGGGAGGAACGTCATAAAACTTCAAAGCTAATGGGGCTAAGTATGAGGGAAAAGGGATCCAGAAAAACAAAAACACAAGTACAAAATCCACCTTAAAGGTATCTTCCCCCCCCCTCCCCCCCACACACCCACCCACACCCCTGAGCCTCCAGTACAGTTTCAAGTTTATATAATGTTTTCCGACTTCCCCGGGATTCAACCCGTGGTCACTTTCTCTCTCTTAAGGCTTGTTTTTTGTTCTATATAAATATTTATTTATTTATTTATTTTAGAGTTTCCTCGCTAGACCTGCAACCTGTAAAAATCACCCCTAGACTCCCCTTCAAGATACACTTGTAAATTTTTCGATAGAAAGAATTCTTGACCAAAGACCGGTTACTCTTAAAATTACAAGCTCGCTACCACTCGCCAGGAAAAATCGACACCTAAATGGCACAAAAGGTCTTAATATTTACACAGAAATGGGGTGTAAAATCTTAAAATCGCCAAACTAATGGGCCGAACGTCTTAAAATCTAGAAAGTACTGGGGCTAAGCATGAGGAAGAAGGTGGAGCAGCAAATGGACCCCTCTCCCCTTTAACAATACGGTACTGGTGGATGGCAACACTCTTGTATATTACCGTATTAACACTAGCTCATCCTACATGTTGGGGTTAAGGGAGCTCACCTGCTTTTTTGTCTTCTTTTCTCTCTCTCTCTGGGTTGTATCCATTCAGCCCCATTCAGCTTACTGTTTTAAAAAGCTGATCCCCAACCAGGTGGTGAATTTTTCTTGGCGAGCGATAGCGAGCCAGCATTGTATGGAGAAATCCGGCTTCGCCGGAGAAATTTTCTATCGAAAAATGTACAAATTTAGCTTGCTGCAAAATATATATATACTGTATATATATATATATATATATATATATATATGCTGGCTCGCTACCGCTCGCCAGGAAAAGATTGACACCTGGATGGGGGTAAACGTCTTAAAACAGTAGGCTGAATGGGGCCGAATGGATACAAGCCAAAGAGAGAGGGAGAGAACGAGAAAACAGCGAGGTGGGCTCCCTTAACACTAGCTCATCCAACATGTTGGTGTTAACCCTTTGAGTACCAGCGACGTGTGTTTGTATTATATTCAAGCTATGTTAAGGCGATATTATGCAGCTTAGGAAGGATCTGTGGTAGTTAAAATGGGTTGGTTGAAAAAGTTGGAAGCCTTATTTACAGCTAGAGGTCCTTCCTGAGCTGAATACAATCATCTAGTAGTTGCCAGAATATGATACAAGGGACGTCCCTGGCACTGTAAGGGTTAAAAGGCTACACACTATCTCAATTAATCCTTTTAGCTACAATATATCCTTCCTAAGCTGGATAAAATCGCATCAATGTAGCTGAAATATAATAAAAAATACGTCGCCGGTACAGAAGGGGTTATAAGGGGGTGACCTGCTTTTTTCTTCTTTTTCTCTCTCTCTCTCTCTCTCTCTCTCTCTCTCTCTCTCTCTGTGTTATCCATTCGGCCCCATTTAGCCTACTGTTTTAAAACGCTTATCCCCATCCAGGTGTTGATTTTAGCTTGGCGAGCGATAGCGAGCCAGCATTGTATGGAGAAATCCGGCTTCGCCGGAGAAATTTTTCTTTCGAAAAATGTACAAATTTAGCTTGCTGTCTAAATATATTTAAACATAAGAAAACATCGACACCGGGATGGGGATAAACGTCTTAAAATCGTAGGCTGAATGGGGCCTAATGGACGCTACTCAGAAAGAGGTTTAGGAAGGATCTGTGGTAGTAAAAAGGGTTAAGTGAGATAGTTCGAAGCCTGTTAATTGCTGCAGGTCCTTCTTAACTTAGTAAAATAGTGTAATAATAGGGGGTTAATGATGATGATTGTTGTATTTCGAACATATACAATATTTATCTATTATTTAGTAACTAAGCTTCACAAAATCGTCTAAATGCAGCTGAAATACAAACAAAAATACGTCGCCGGTACTGTAAGGGTTCAAGTTAATATGTGGTGGCCTGTCATGGTGGGAGGGAGGGATGGAGGGGAGGAGGAGGAGGAGGAGGAAAGAGAAAGAGAGAGAGAGAAAGAGAGAGAGAGAAAGAGAGAGAGAGACGGAAAGGAGGTGGGAGCGAGATTTACATTGATTTACATAGATACACTGGCCACACAGACCTTATGATCCCAGCAGGATGGTCAAGAATTAATTTGAGCAAAGATAACAAACCCGATAGTAAGGGAAAGTGGAAGAAAAGGAGAGCAAAGAAGAAGGCTCTGAGAGAGAGAGAGAGAGTGAGGTGTGTGGAGGGGACTGTAAAATTAATATGATTGCATTTGTTCTTGTATAACATAATTTGCAAGATCTGGCTTCACTTGCTTCTAAACAACCTCAGAGGCCGACGGTACCCAGCCTATGATGCTTCCCAGATTAACTCCTTGAGTATTATGACTCAATTTAGCATTAGTTTAGTGATTTTAAGATCTTTCATGCCTTTTATGTGTTGATCATTTCCTGGCGAGCGATAGTGAGCCTATAATATAGAAGGATCCGGGTGTTGGGACCTTTTTCTACCGAAAAATGTACAAGTTTATCTCCAGGGGGAATCTTGGGGGTATTTGTTTAAAGTTTGATGGAGGTCTTGGGAGGAAAAGAAAAATAGATTAATGAACAAGTAAATACACATCTGCCCTTAAGAGGGGAAGGGTCTATTAATTGCCGACTTGCGAGTTTCGTTCTATAAGGAAGTTGGAGCTGTAGAAATCGCTAAAATACGGTCGTAGTACATAATTATATTAATACACAAAACCCAATTCAACATACCATTTATCCATCAGAAACGTATATAATTATTGCATTTCTGTTTAATATCGGTGTTAACGGCTCCAACTTCCTTATAGCCTGAAACTCTCAAGTGGTCTATTGGTTGATTTATTTATATATTAATGATTCTTTTAGTATCCTCCTTAGACCTCCATCAAGCTTAAACAAAATATCCAATATCCGCCATCTAGATAGATTTGTACATTTTTCGGCAGAAAAATGTTACGGCCGAAGGGCGGTTGCTCCTAAATTACAGGCTCTCTATTGCTCGCCAGGAAAAAATCAACATCTAAATGGAACAAAAGGTCTTAATAATATTGATAAAGAAATGGAGCATAGGGTTTTAAAATCGCTAAACTAATAGGCCGAATTTCTTAAAATTTTGAAAACTAAAGTGACTAAACACGAGGGAGAAGGGGGGATATGAAAACCGACCACTGGACTAATGACACTCATGCAAGCAAAAACACACATACGCCAATCGTATTTTATATTGTAGTTACCGGTTAAAGTCACGTTTTCTTATATACGCTTAAGTAAGAAAACTAATATTTTTTATGGGTAACTATATGATAATTAATACATTTAATTCCCGTATATTATTATTATCAATAAAAACAAGTATACCCAGGTAATTTTTGTGTGTTACAATTCAGAATTAATTTAGATACTAGAAACAACGTTAGATATTAACTTACTGTGGATCATAGAAACTAGCAACAATGTAGATAGTTTAGGATTGGATATCTCGAGCGGGCTCACCTAAAGGCTTCATAAGTTTTCAGTTATCGATTCGTGAGGACGTGTTTCAGAAATATCTTAACCGTTGGACAATTTCGAACTATTTTGTGATTTAAGTTTATAATTGTGATTGTTTCATTGGGTTATCAATCGTATTTACTGGTTGATTAGATAACCAGGTTGGTATTTATAGCTTAATTGTGTTTGTTTTAAGAGTATTTTTCTCGGTATTGTAGGCTATATTTACGTTACTAAACTAGGCTAAAGGATAACAATAATGATGACCAAGAAGAACTTTGGCATCATTGAGACTGTTAAGAGTTACGTAACTCTTAACTACAGTATAACTGGCGTTAAGGATAATTTGGTCCTCACTGACCTATTTTATGCAGGATACAAACACTACTGCACCCAAAATAATCATGTTACAGGATCCCGAGTCAATGTGGGCCGGATAATGTCAAAATTGGGTATCCGTGCCAATGTGAGAGTGGGAGGTTCCGCTGGGCCGGGTCAGAGGTACGCCTATTCTGGAATATTGGCCCGTGACCACTCCTTAATAGTCAAATCGGCCAAAAATAGTAAAGTCCCGAAGCCGTCAAAGGTTATGTCTCCAACAACCACGTCTGCCACGGTTCCCAGCTCCTCAAAGGACCGACCAAGGAAGAGCGGATTAACTGGACCGTCTCGGGAAGCGACCAGGAAGAGGGCTGTCCAGGACATCAAGACAAACTTCGATAATTTTCTGAACAATAATTTCGAAGTGTCTTATCTGTCATTTGATAAAGTTCCTATCGAAGATTTATACGCTAGATACCAAAATTATTGTTGCTCAAAAGATATAGTGGTTGGTACTAAAGTTCATATAGGTCGTCTGTTGGGTAGAATGGGAATCCGGGCGAATGTACGAGAAGGGCAAAAATATCTGTACGCGGGTCTGAGGAGAATTGACAGCAGTTGTTATATGTCGCAGCTGTGTACCCTCCCTGAAATCAATGTTAGTTCCTGGGAGTTCTCAATGCCTGAGGATCAGGAGAACGTTGATGATTCTCCCAAGTTTACTGTGGATGGTGATGGAGAAAGCTTGTCTGAGCCACCTGCTTTTTACGAATATTTTGACTGCAAGTTTGCATGTTGGTTGGAGAAGTATGAGCGATTGGCCTAGAGTTGTATTGTAGTTAAAATGTACGTGTTATGAGTATTGTTAACCCCTTAAGGATCATGATGCATTTTGAAAGTATATTTTGGCTATCATTGGACAATTTTATACAATTTAGGAAGGACCTCTAGGAATCTAAGGGGTCAAAGCCAACTCAATCATGCCTCTGACTCCCACAGATCCTTCCTAACCAGAATAAAATCGTCTAACGATAACCAGAATAAACTGTCAAAATGCTTCATAGCCTTCAAGGGGTTAAAAGTGTATACATCTTACTTGATTTTTCAGCTTAGGAAGGACGCCTACCGACGATTATCTCAACCAACCCTTTTAGCTACCACAGATACTTCCTTAGTTACAAAATATCGTCTAAATATAGCTAGAATACAATATAACACACGTCGCTGGTACTCAAAGGGTTAAGGAGAGGTGTATATTTTGTTACCTAGACCTCCATCAAGCTTAAAATTACACCCCCCTAGACCCCCTTTAAAGATATATTTGTACCTTTTTCGGTAGAAAAATGTCCCAGCCATTAGCCGGTTCCTCTTAAATTACAGGCTTGCTATCGCTTGTCAGGATGAAAATGCACAAAATGGCACAACAAGCCTTATCATTGGCAACATAGGCCTATATGGGGCAAATGGTCTCAAAATCACCAAGCTAAAGGGGCGAACGTCTTAATACAGCAAAGAGCGAGCCAAACGTAATGCCAGCTGAGACATGACTTATAAGCGCGACTGTACCTATATGAACAAGTAGAACATATATTATTATCTTTTACATACCGGTGCTGTATATTAGGTGTACAATTGGTATACAATTGGTAAGAAATAGGGGTCATGAAAATGAAGTGTCAGATTTCACTACTCGGTTTCATTTCATCTGACGGTAAATTGAATCCCTTAGCAGCTGATTTATTGATACAGCATAGCAGGAGAGAGAGAGAGAGAGAGAGAGAGATATATTAAACCTGTTCTGCAATGACTAAAAGATTACTCTGTCACAAACTGGGCCGTGTTTGTGTTGGTGGCGGGTATGGAGGTGTTATAATAGACTAACGGCAACTCTCCCACTCTCATACCCCACCACTACGGTACCACTCACTTTTACCACCACACCACTATCTATACCACCACCACCACCATCTCTACCACTATCTATACCTCTACCACCACCACCACTACTACCACCTCTACCACCACCACCATCTCCACCACTATCTATACCTCTACCACCACCACCACTACTACTACCACCTCTACTTCTACCACCACCACCACTACTACCACTACTACCACCTCTACCACCACCACCGTACCATCTCTACCACCTATCTACCTCTACCACCACCACCATCTCTACCACTATCTATACCTCTACCACCACCACCACTACTACCACCTCTACTTCTACCACCACCACCACTGTCTATACCTCTACCACCACCACCATCTCTACCACCACCACCACCACCAGTTTATACCCTGTTCCGAATAAGTAACCCAAAACTCTTGAACGCTGACCTCTTTAACTCACAAACGACTAGAGTAGGCTAATCCAGCAGCCCAACTAGACTAATATTTCTACCATTTGGGAAGGGTTAGCCAGGGAATAGGCTTTAAAATGTACAGCCCAAAACTCTTGAACACTGACCTATATAACTCCGTAACTACTAGAGTAATTAGCTAATAGGTCTACCATTTGGGAAGGGTTAGTCCAGGAAATAGGTGTTGAAATTATAGCCCATTTCTCTTTAAACTCTATAACTCACAAACGACTAGAGTAATCCAGCTAATATGTCTACCATTTGGGAAGGGTCAGTCAGGGAATACGTGTGGAAATTTACAGCCGAGTTCTCTTGAACGTTAACCTACAGTATATACCTCACATACGACTAGAGTAATCGAGCTAATATGTCTACCATTTGGGAAGGGTTAACAATTAGTCCAGGGAATAGATGCAGAAATTTACAACCCATTTGCTCTAGCCCTTTTTGAGTTAGAGAAATTAGGGTACACGATTTCTGGAGTACTAATTTTATGGAGAAATCTGGCTTTGCCGGAGGCATTTTTCTATCGAAAAATTTACAAATTTAGCCAGCTGTCTAACTCATTATCCAAAATAGCCTATGGTTGCTCGCTAGCGCTCGCCAGGAATACATAGACACCTGGATGGGGATAAACCTCTTAAAACAGTAGGCTGAATGGGGCCGAATGGATACAACCCAGAGAGAGAACAAAGCAGGTGACCTCCCTGGGCCAATGCCTTGCCTGGGTCCCCTTAACAAAGCGATCAGTTATTGTGGCAAATGTCATATCTTGGTTGTATTAGATGTGGATATCAGATATATTATTGATGATTTTCCTTTTACCGGGATCCATTGTTGCATCATCATTGCCTATCTATCTATGACGTCATGATGATAGCTATTCTCTCTCTCTCCCTCACACACACACACACACAGACACTCACTCACTCACTCTCACTCTCACTCACTCTCGTTCTCTCTCTCTCTCTCTCTCATTCATTTGGGTGTAGCATATCAACTACTTGTAAACATTAGTGCCGGTATTTATTATATAAGCTAATATTACACAGTCAGCTGAAAGAGAAGATTATGCTCGACATGTTTGTTTGTGGAATCCATACAAAGGCAGTCAGTTAACCCCTTCTGTACCGGCGACGTATTTTTGTACATGATTTTAGCTACATTTTGACGATTTTATGAAGCTTAGGAAGGATATATGGTACGGTAGCTAAAAGGATTAATTGAGATACGTAGTCTGTAGTCTTTTCATGAGTAGACGTCTTTCGTAAGGTGAATACAATCAACTGAATGGGTTAATCAGAAGGTGTCTGTGCTTTTGTAAACCCCTTTCCTTCAGCTTTAGCCCCATTAGTTTGGCGATGTTATGAACTTTCGCCGTATCTGTCAATTTTAAGACCTTTCCTGCTATTTAGGTGTCGATTTTTTCCTGGCGAGCGATAGCGAGATTGTAATTTAAGAGGAACCAGTCTTTTTCTACCGAAAAATGTGCAAATTTATATCGAAGGGGGATCTTGGGGGTATTTGTTTAAAGCTCGACGGAGGTCTAGGGAGGAAAACAAAATCTCCCCTTAATTGACTACGGTACTTGTGAGTTTCAGGCTATAAGGAAGTTGGAGCTGTAGACATCGATATTTAGCAGAATAACCAGCTATAAGGAAGTTGGAGCTGTGAGCATCGATATTAAAGAGAAATGCAATACTAATGTGGGTTTCTGATGGATAAGTATGGTAAATTTGGCTTTATGTATTTATATATGTATTATGACCGTATTTTAGCTGATAATTCTGCTGAATATTGATGGCCACAGCTCCAACTTCCTTATAGCCTGAAACTCGCAAGTGGTCAATTGACTAGGCCTATTGTAGAAGGGGTTACCGGTAACATACATTTAGTTATGAACCTACCCTACACATTATTTAGTTATGAACCTACCCTACACATTATTTAGTTATGAACCTACCCTACACATTATTTAGTTATGAACCTACCCTACACATTATTTAGTTATGAACCTACCCTACACATTATTTAGTTATGAACCTACCCTACACATTATTTGTTTATCGTATGCTTTGTATAGAAATTGACTCAAATGTGTTTCAACTACTGGTACCCGTATGTCGAATTGCCGACTTGCGAGTTTCGTTCTATAAGGAAGTTGGAGCTGTAGACATCGATATTTAGCAGAATTACCAGCTAACATTCGGTCGTAGTACATTCATAAATACATAAACCCCAATTGAACATAACTTTTATTCATTAGAAACCTACATTATTACTGTATTTCTGTTTAATATCAATGTTTATGGCTCCAACTTCCTTATAGCCTGAAACTCGCAAGTGGTCAATTAACAGACTTTTGAAGAGCATTTTACTCTAACGTGCTAGTGCTACTCTACTCTAACGTGCTAGTGCTACTCTACTCTAACGTGCTAGTGCTACTCTACTCTAACGTGCTAGTGCTACTCTACTCTAACGTGCTAGTGCTACTCTACTCTAACGTGCTAGTGCTACTCAACTCTAACGTGCTAGTGCTACTCTACTCTAACGTGCTAGTGCTACTCTACTCTAACGTGCCAGTGCTACTCTACTCTAACGTGCCAGTGCTACTCTACTCTAACGTGCTAGTGCTACTCTACTCTAACGTGCCAGTGCTACTCTACTCTAACGTGCCAGTGCTACTCTACTCTAACGTGCCAGTGCTACTCTACTCTAACGTGCCAGTGCTACTCTACTCTAACGTGCCAGTGCTACTCTACTCTAACGTGCCAGTGCTACTCTACTCTAACGTGCCAGTGCTACTCTACTCTAACGTGCCAGTGCTACTCTACTCTAACGTGCTAGTGCTACTCTACTCTAACGTGCTAGTGCTACTCTACTCTAACGTGCTAGTGCTACTCTACTCTAACGTGCCAGTGCTACTCTACTCTAACGTGCCAGTGCTACTCTACTCTAACGTGCTAGTGCTACTCTACTCTAACGTGCTAGTGCTACTCTACTCTAACGTGCTAGTGCTACTCTACTCTAACGTGCTAGTGCTACTCTACTCTAACGTGCTAGTGCTACTCTACTCTAACGTGCTAGTGCTACTCTACTCTAACGTGCCAGTGCTACTCTACTCTAACGTGCTAGTGCTACTCTACTCTAACGTGCTAGTGCTACTCTACTCTAACGTGCCAGTGCTACTCTACTCTAACGTGCCAGTGCTACTCTACTCTAACGTGCCAGTGCTACTCTACTCTAACGTGCCAGTGCTACTCTACTCTAACGTGCTAGTGCTACTCTACTCTAACGTGCTAGTGCTACTCTACTCTAACGTGCTAGTGCTACTCTACTCTAACGTGCTAGTGCTACTCTACTCTAACGTGCTAGTGCTACTCTACTCTAACGTGCTAGTGCTACTCTACTCTAACGTGCTAGTGCTACTCTACTCTAACGTGCTAGTGCTACTCTACTCTAACGTGCTAGTGCTACTCTACTCTAACGTGCTAGTGCTACTCTACTCTAACGTGCCAGTGCTACTCTACTCTAACGTGCTAGTGCTACTCTACTCTAACGTGCTAGTGCTACTCTACTCTAACGTGCCAGTGCTACTCTACTCTAACGTGCTAGTGCTACTCTCCTCTAACGTGCTAGTGCTACTCTACTCTAACGTGCTAGTGCTACTCTACTCTAACGTGCTAGTGCTACTCTACTCTAACGTGCTAGTGCTACTCTACTCTAACGTGCTAGTGCTACTCTACTCTAACGTGCTAGTGCTAGGGTGATGTGTAGAATGGTAAATAAAGGTAGGTATTCCTAAACAATTCTTTCCCTTGCAGCGGCTGAAAAGAATTGTTTAAGGGGGGTCACCGGCTTTTTTTTATCTTTCTCTCCTTTTCTCTCTTTCTCTGGCTTGAATCCATTCGGCCCCATTCAGCCAACTGTTTTAAGACGTTTATCCCCATCCAGGTGTCAGTTTGTTTCTGGCGAGCGATAGCGAGCCAGCATTGTATGGAGAAATCCGGCTTCGCCGAAGAAATTTTTCTATCGAAAAATGTACAAATTTAGCTTGCTGTCAAAACAAAAAAATATATATGCTGGCTCGCTACCGCTCGCCAGGAAAATATTGATACCTTGATGGGGGTAAACGTCTTAAAACAGTAGGCTGAATGGGGCCGAATGGATACAAGCCAAAGAGTGAGGGAGAGAGATATAAAAATGGCGAGGTGGGCTCCCTTAAAGAATACCACTCTTTAGAATCTGAAAATGTCTGCCCCTCCCCGCACCCTTACCACCCAGCCAGCAAGTCGCCCTGGAGAGAGAGTGGGTCATGATGGTTTTTGTGGGTAATTTTTTTTTTTTTTTTTTTTTTTAAGAGACAATGAACGGAGGAAGGAAAAACACAGATAAAACAAAAAGGTCCATGTGCCTAAAGGCATCCTCCATTCATAACATTTTTGTAACAACTGGATTTAAACATTTGTAGATTGTAAGTTTGTGGAAAGCAATTCGAGGGAAGTGAATTCCAAAGAGTAGTAGCTCTGGGGATAAATGAATTCTGATAAGCAGAAGTTCTGCATTGTGGAGGAGAAAGTGTAAATTCATGGGCGCTCTCAGCTGCCCTAGTTCTACGGGGAAAGATGTGGAGAGGCGGCAAGATAAGTAGGTAGGAGGATGGGTAGGTAGGTAGGTGGGTAGGTAGGTAGGTAGGTGGATAGGTAGGTTAGTACTGCCATTCCAAGGGTGAAGGCCAGAGGTACAGTTGTCCACATAAGTTCTGTCCCTCGTCGTGATGATCTTATGTATGAAAGTAAAATTAGTATGAATGAATTGCCAGTGCGGTTTCTATTCATTATCAGGTCACTATTCAGACGAGTTAACCATTGCGTAAGAAACTATGCACACGTAATGCAATCATTCGCATTATATTTCCAAGTGGATCACGAAGCATTGGTTGGCTTTCATAGTACCGCTTCCTTTAATTATTAGTGTTCTGCTGGATTAGATAATGCTAGACTAGGAGTCTGATATTATAAGGTATTGTTTCCTATGAGTGCTGGCTTTAGTTAAAAGCTGCACGACATACCTGAGAACTGGAGTTGATTGAGTAAATTCTAGTCTGTGTGCCATTGAGAATAGAGCATGCACGAATGAGGGCTTTTTGCCTATACCATTCTGCACTGTTCTAGTCTCGATTGTTTGTCTTTGAGGTACGCCAGGAGAACGCTTAATACTTCGGTATTAAGGTTTCTCAAGAGAGCTACCCTTCCCTATAACGTAATATTTGACGCACAGACTTGAGATTTGCACTAGGCTATGCGGCATGCCATGCGCACCAGTATCTCGTATCATTGACTCTAGCTAGACTTTATCAATCATAGTAGACATTAAGTATATTAACCTAATTACTCTTTTTATGCATACCCGTTTATGATTACACAAGCATTTCGCAGCCTAGTTTGATGTATTGAGACACAAACGACTTAGGCTCTTTTTGTTGATAGGAATACTGCATTGTCGTGGCGATTATTATTATTGTTGTTGTGTTTAGGATATTCTTGGCTCCGACGGCATTATATATATTCTGCCTTTTTGTGTGCATAGCCTGCACGAGCATTGTTCCGCTGCCTGCCTTTTTGGGTTCCATTTCCGATACAAGCATCTTTATAGCATCTAACATTTAAAGAAGATTCCTTGTTAGTGTTGAAGGACTTTAGTGCACTTTCTTTCATGCAGGAGTGCCTGACATTTATTAATTAAAGTAACGTAAGCTGTAACTTCTCTTACCACCTTACTTTGCATACCATAACCAAGCACCTTCGGTTATAGGTAGTAATAGGCTGTTTTCACATAACATTAAGCCTAGAGTAGACGCACATTTATTGAGAGTTTGATAGCCTATTATTGCATATAGAACTCTGTAGACTATTTGTGTTCTTTGTTCACTGGGAATATACATCAGAGGTTGGAGCTAGCGCTTTCCGTTGTAACATGTATGCCATTACTAGTCCAATGAATAAGAGCCCTGATATATTTGAACCCCAGTCGTAACACTATATTCTATGGCAAAAAACTTTTATGAACTTAATGAAGAATAAGTAGATAAAGAAATATTGCTGGACACTCCATACTGTCCAAATATTATGAAATTTCCAGTATGTAACTCTGACTGGCACCAGGAACAGACATTCTGTTTCTGAGAAAATAAGCCTATTCTGCTGCACCCGTCATATGACGGGTGCCACTTTGAGGCTATTAATAGAGATGAGAGAGAGACCGGGCATCGGAGGGACATTAGGCGGCCTTGAACCGCTCGCCACGGCCGCGCGGCATAGACTTAAGTGCTACGCAGACCTCTCTCACTCACACACCCTCCCTCACACGCAAAAAAAAAAAAAAAAATTCCAATAATTTATCGATATTGCCCTTCGGTTGCACGATCATTGCAAGATAACCAAATGTCATACAAGGATTATTCAGGTATCATGGGAAAGCGCTATTATCGTCCTTTCTTGGATATATAATTGTATTACGTTCTGGCTCTTAGCTATGCATGAAAAAGAGCATGGAATGAAGGTAATTTTCGGTGGATATAGCCGCCTGGCACTACGGTGATATACCTCCACCCCTGGTTAATTTTGTTTTGAGGTATTTTAGATATATAAAAGATTGTGATAAATGTTGTTGTTTTGCTATATTCCTCCTAATTCCCTCTTGGGTATATGCTGAGAGCCTGTACATTCAACCTTTATTGAACAGTGAAGCCTGTGAGGTCTCGTTCCATTCTAGGAGGTGAGACATGTGAAGCACTTTTTAGGTGCAACCAGCTGCTGCCATCTTGCCAGGATGCATGGGGCTTAGTTGCTCAGTCACGGCTCATAGCAGCCCCATATCTGAAGCTGCCTTGCTCCAGTGCTTCACAGTCTCACCTCCTAGACTCCGACCCTCACTCTCAGAATGCCACCTATTGAGCAATGAACTCACAAGTATGCATTGCCTCCCTATAGCATATTTTTTAATATGGGAATATTCATATAGTGCTACTTAATCAGGGAACAATGATGGTATTTATTTGGCGTTTCGGTGGGCTTTGTGGTAATACACTGATACTAGGTACAGCACAAATTCCATCCCAATAATATCCTCCCATTGACATATCGGGATTTGAACCCAGGTCCATTGGATTACCAGTCCAGTGGCAAGACCACTCCACCACACCTCTCTGCGTAGATCATTGTATGAGAAAGGGAATATGAATAACCTAAACTCTCTACTCCATAATATTTTCTAACACATGTAACTGCTCTGAATTTAGTACAAGTGATATTGAACATTAATATCAGCTTACACTAATATATACATTATAATTATAATGAAAAATACTATTCCAAGATACACAACCCAGTCACAGACAATTTTAGATATAATTACCCATTGTCCAAATGCAATTTCCACCATGTTTAATCCAAGAACTACAACGTTCCTACTTGAAGGTACGGTATTTATACATGTGTAAAAAGAACCCTTTAGCTACTGTACCATTGCCAGGACATTTCTCAAAATTGGGTGACATAAAGAAAGTAGTGGCATCTCTCCTTACCTCCCCCCTTCCTCCCTCAACTTGACCTATTATTTTGTACAGGTTCTATCAGTTCATGGGTTAAACGGGTTGAGTACCGCAGGTCGCCGCTCAACTGCCAGAAAGAAACTGAGAAGTCGGTCTCTCTCTACCAACCACGAGAGTGGAGGTTGACTGAAAGCAGTGTTGCCATTGTTTTCATTCAACATGTCACTACCAAAACTTAAAGCTCATATATACGCAATTTGAGTGTTCATTTATCATTCAATTGATTTATAAATTATCGAATACATGAATTGTGATTTGCATATCCACATTGATATAAACTCCAACCCCCCCATCTTCTCTCATTAGGATTGAATAACAAGGCAACACATTACCTGTCAATCATCTCAGTGTCGGAGATAAGAAACTGGGAGTAAATTGGTATTGAAATATATATACCCTTAATAATGTGTAGGTGGGATGTTAATGTTTGAAATTCATCAGATTATAAACTAATCAATGATTAAATCCATATCAAACAACAATTATTTCTGGGCATTAATAGGAGATAACAAAGTAACTGATAATACAAAAATTATAATAATAAATAAAGTAAATGTGTGTGAAGCGCGGGCGGTGAACAATGATGCCATTTATAGGGATGACATTAATATTTTTTCTTTCTGGCTATTATTCACCGATTTTATTCAGATTAGGAAGGGTATAGGGAAGTCAGCGGGTTAATTGAGATGTAGTCTCTATCCGTTCACTTCCCACAGATTTTTAATAAGGTGTATAAAAACGTTTAATAATGGCCAGAATAAGGTGTATAAAAACGTTTAATAATGGCCAGAATAAACTGTCAAACGTGTCATGATCCTCAAAGGGTTAAGAAAGCGAACATCAACTGACTTGCCAAACTGATTTTGTATGACGGACTTCATATAGCTTCTAAGCCTTAGGTGTTTGAGTTCAGTGAACACACTGTAAATATAACGCATGCTAAGTTTACAAACTGAACAATCAAACCTGCAAATTAAAAACAAAGAAGGTAGGAAGGTTCTCAAGAATTTCAGATAGCGTAAAGAACGTAATTACTTCGATAAAGACTCTACATGTGTTGTTCACAAGTGTTGTTCACATGTGCTTGGCGAATGAGGGTTTGCTAATCACACACGAGTTTTGCGATAATTACTATAATGATATAGTGTTTTACAATGTTGCATCGTGTACCGTGAATGTGTATAATTGTACTAGCATATGATGTATACATAAACTCTCTCTCTCTCTCTCTCTCTCTCTCTCTCTCTCTCTCTCTCTCTCTCTCTCTCTCTATAATATATATATATATATATATATATATATTCTCTTTTAAACAGACGAGGTTAAAGGCAACAGCAGTTTCAGCATTCAGTATTTTATTGTTACAGCTTTCAATAGTTCTAACAATTTTCCTCTGGGGTTCAGAGATGAGGTACAACAGGTTAGCAAAATTCATGGTGGATCCAACGTTTCACAAGTAAACATCTTGCATCTTCAGGGAATGGGCAGGTAATGATTAGAATAAGGACAAAGCAACATATTTATACAAAATTCGAGGATCAAGAATAGGTAGGTGGGCGGAGCATCTGGGTGTGGGGTGGCTGTTCATTGGTGGAAGGCAGTCTATTCGCGAGACGGGCACTAAATCTTATCGGTGGTTGGTTGTTGGCTGTGGGTGGCTGTGATTGGTTGGTGTTGTCAGTTGTGTGCTGGGCGCGGAAAGGTAAGGGAGGGGGGCACAGGGCGAGAGGAACGAGGGCAGTATGCCTGTAGCGCTTGCCTGAAGGAAGAATTTGAAGGTCTTGTGTTTGGTTGGTGATGCTGGGGTTGAGCGTTTGGATATATAGAGCTTCTAAAATAGCTAGTCTTCTGGGGTCTGATTCTTTGTCGAGTATGGTAGTTTGTTTGCCTAGGTCGGCGCGAGTTAGGGCAAGATGGTGGGGGGCTTGATAGTGATCTTTTATAGCGCCAGATTGAAGGTGGAGGGTTAGTCAACGGGAAAGGCGAGTCTGTGTCATTCCAACATAGGATAGGGGTCCACAGTCCCCAGAGGTGCAAATATACTTCCATACTCGACAAAGAATCAGACCCTAGAAGACTAGCTATTTTTGAAGCTCTTGTTACGACCTGGCACTCGGGTACACAAGGGCTCTCAATCAGGACTCTAATACGGCTCGCTGCCACAACGGAAACACACGATCCCAACCCCTGAGTACTGCCAGCCGAACAAAAAACACCAATACCCTCCAGAGTTCAATCTGCTATAACGGGGTATACAAGAACTCGGTACTAGTGTTCAACAACAGACTAATAAAGAGACAGGAATTCTCTAGTCTGGTCAACAATCAAACAAAGAAGTAAGAAACAACAACACCAAAGAATAGTGTTGGCCGAAGCCGAAGTAATCCACCCTTGACTAAGAACTTAAGAAGTCCTCCACCCTCTACTTCGGATCGGCACTATTACGTTACGTTAATTAATAGTCCTTAAGCATCGAGCAAGGAATCTTCTGAAAAAAGTTAGATGCTTCTCGGATGCTCGTAAGAAGTACGTATCGGATTTTGAACAGTAATTCAATAAGAAAAACACTGGCAATTAAATACTATTACAGGTTTAAATTGGCATAAGAATAATTAAAAGAATATGCAATAGTAAATGGCAAACATTAAAAAGAAGTACTCCGCAAATGCAACGGCAATAGCCTACTCGGATTGTGCTCGTGGGCCACTAATCACTAAAGTAGCCAAGCTTGCAACACATGAAATCAATAGTGCATAAACAATATCATACATAAGGAAAGCTTCAATACTATTCTGTATCTACTAATCGAGTAAAGTCTAGCTGGGGTACTGTGGGCAAAAGGTAGCAGTGACTGAGCAAAAACGGCTCGTAGCCTAGCGAAGTCCTCACAACTGTTTAAAGTATTACGTTAACACTAACAAGTGCACTTTGAGAAATCCAGATCCCTTGTATCTGGTTTTCTCCCGGCTCCTTGACAAAGTAAAAACAAGCTGTTAATAAAATACAGGGTGGTTAGGCTCTTGCCCTCACGCACTGTAAATTATTAACTCAACACAGTCAGCCGCGAAGACAACCTAGGCTTCACTGAACCGAAACGAGTATGCAGGTTTATCGCTTAACCACTGCATCAAACAACAACTCGTAACACAGAAAAGCCTTACCCCAGTCTAGCATTACCTAGACTAGCAGAAACCAGGAATAATAATAATAACACACAGGGAAATGCATAGACAAGTGCAACAAACATAAATCAATCCTATTCTAAGTTAACCCTTCCAAAATAGGCTATCTAATAGGCATGTATCTCATGAGAACTCAAGCGATAATACGTTGGCTGACTAGCTCTGCACCAACGGGACCATGGAAGTTAAAAAGGGTAGGGAAAAGAGGAGATAAGAATGTAAGGTAGTAGAGAAAGTTCACATCAGTCAGAAGAATATATATAGTTAGCAAGGGAAATGAGAAGTCGCTCTGCCTAATGAGTTCTGATCAAAAAATGGCTAGACTTCCCTTTTTATACTCGGCCCTCTAGTGAGCCCAACGTGAACTACTAAGGACCGCCCACTGACAATCATTACGTAATTTCTCTCTCTCCTCTGGGATAGACAAAGGCTTTCCTAGCACTGAGGGGAGGGGGGAGGGGGGGGGGAGTGCTAGTGAGTTAGGCCCACCTCCCGCATGGCGCACCCACTGACCCCCAACTGTGGCTGCCGCTTCTCCCATCATTACAAATAAGTTTTACACACAATACTTATAACTAATGATATAAAATAGAACTCGTTGACTCAGATGAAAACAAAATACATATTCATATTACTTATAGTACAACGGCTCACATGAACTAAGTTAGGAAACTCTACATAGACTACAGCCAAAGTTCCTGCCCTGACGATCCTAGCGAGAGTGGGGCATGACTAGGCGTTCTGTACAGCATGCTCACACTGGACATGCGTCACACTCTATATATCCAAACGCTATATATCAACGCTCTGTTGTACCTCATCTCTGAACCCCAGAGGAAAATTGTTAGAACTATTGAAAGCTGTAACAATAAAATACTGAATGCTGAAACTGCTGTTGCCTTTAACCTCGTCTGTTTAAAAGAGAATCTATTACCTGGCTATACTAACATATATTTATATATATATATATATATATATATATATATATATATATATATACTGTATAAATTGTATATAAATAATTTATATATATTTTGTGTATGCAAAAGAAAAAAAAGGCAAAGCTGCCTGTAACAAGTGTCCCCCCACAATGTTGAAGAGTTGATAGGGAGCCAATATAAAGGCACGTTGGAGAAACATTGTCTGGACATACGTAGCTTGAAGCAGTTACGTTATAGGAGGAAGGAAAGATATACAAAGGGAGATAATTACAGAGTTTACTTCTAGAGTAGAAGAAAGCATGGGAAATTTGGTTTACACTTGGATTAAAGAGTTGGACAAAATAAGGTGCAACATGTGTTGCAAGGCAAGTGCCACCCACTGTCTGTTAGGGAGGATGTATACACTGAGAGAACTCTAAAGTACACTGATTATTGTAATACCTGTTAAAGAGTGAGCAATGTGCAACATGGAGAGAGTAGTGAGATACTGTAGAGAATTCTAAATAGGAGTTGATGAGATGTAAAGCTTTTGCCGGTATGGGTGGAATCTTCCCACACATGTGAACAGTACTTGATGCATGGGCGCATTGGGTCCCTGTACAGAGAAAAAAACTGTGTGTGGGTAAAGAAACCACAGAGACGGATGAGCACAACTAATTTCTAGTTGATAGAAATTAGGTGATAGGGTCTTTCCAAGAAAGATCAGACAAAAAAAGAGTCGCCCATAATATCAAGAGAAGATGAAGGGTTGATTTGTTTGTTTTTGAAGAGTAAGGGTATATTCGTCATAAGGAAGCTTGTGATGGGTAGATCGATTGGTTTTGAAAGCACTGACAGTAACCAGATTTAATCTGCCCTAATAAAAACATATTTGTTAGATCAGAAAATGTGACTGCTGTGGCCTCCTCACGTGAGTTTTAGAGTGATTGTATTGTGGGACGTTGTAGAAAACTTCCTAAATAGAGTACACTCGGATGCCATAGTGGCATAGTCTCTAGCCAACTCATAGGTATTAACAGACTTACCTTCTTTCTAATTATGGACATATATCTCTGGAAACGAATTTATGAATTAAATTAGTTATATATCAACTACAAAACTCAATATAACAGTAATTGTAAAGCAAGTTCTACCCAAAACTCTATCCAGATAGCAGTAATTGCACAAAGAAAAACATAGGTGGTCCACAAATTCTTTTGAGTAGGCTTGATACTATGGTATCCATGTGTACATCAGCATATGAGTGGATGGGTACAGTTGAAGTCATTAATTAATATTAATGGAGATAGGATAGAACCTAGAGAATAACCGGAATTGATATGTTGAGGAAGTGAGCGATGGCCGTCCACAACCGCAGCTATGGCATGGCCAGAAAGGAAATGTATAATTCGATCTAAAGACACAGATAAGAGGGATAGAAACCCTAAGATTGGTAGTTTGGAAATAAGTAATTTGTGCCAAGACTCTATCAAATTATTTGTTGTGTATAGCACAATGAAAAAGGTCCCACCTAAATCCCAAAAGAAGGATGACCAAGTGATAGTAAGGTCAGAAAGATCACTATACTGCTAATATGAAAGCAGATTATTGGTAGACAAATTATCATGAAATGTTTAATTAAACAATAGATTAAAGACTTAGGAGATGCAAGAAATGATCGCAATTAAATGATAGTTGGAGGACAGGACAGGATGGCTAAAGAAAAGCTAGAAATATAACTATAAATGATGGATTGGTTGATTAGGGAGTGGGAATGGAAGAGTTAGGGGTGGTATACATGGGAGGGATTTGGGGTTTGGCTATTAGTAGAAGGTAAAGACTGAAATTGAAAATACAGTAGAAGAATAACAAATGCCCGGGATCAACCAGGCTACTCCATTATTTTGGTATTGATCGTATATTTTTGTATTTATTTAATTTAATTTTATTTTATTTTATTTTTATTTTTTCCCCAAATCATACATTTTATCAATGTAAATACGCCCAAACATAATTATGCAGGTATACACAATTAATTATTTTATGATTTACTCATTTATCCACTCACTCATTCTTCCATTATTTATTATATATATATATATATATATATATATATATATATATATAATTTTTGAATTATTATAATTTGTGTAATGTATTTATTTATTTATGTATCCATTTATTTGTTATTTATTCATTTTTTCATTTAAGAAATATAAAGTGTTTTCACTTTCAAAAAGTGTTGGGCGGGTGCCCAACCCCGAAAAAGGTTGAAATAGGGGAGCTATCCCCCCGCCAAAGGCGGCTTTCTAGGGCCTTTCCTAGCTGATGCTGAGAGGATTGGGTTCTAGTCATGTGGTGATGGGCTGGTCTATTAGAGTGAGAACTGAGCAATCTCTGCCATACCCATAGCTTACTCTGACTGTTCCTTTTACTTATATATTTTCTAGATCTCAAGTGACGGCGTCTCTAACGTGGATTGACCTCCCAATCTACCAAGATTGGAAGCCAAAGCATCACATTTTTCCCTTGCCCCTCAACTTTCTCTTCATAATTGCTGAGGGACACAGGGCCCTGGGTGGGGCTTTGGTTTCCAGGGCATTTCCGCACCCTCCTCAGCTCCCCGCCATGGAGTGGCTTCGGTCACCCAGGCTTTATTGTGGTCGGCGGGGAGGGTTCTGTGGGGGCGCTCGGTTATGGCCTTGGCCTTGCTCAGGCCCTTGGGGATGTTCGGCCAGGCAGCTTGGGGAACAACAACAACAACAACAACAACAACAACTCTTCTTAGGGACAGGTTGAATGAAAGCAAACTTCCAGCAAAAATAAAGTATGTTAGAGGAAAGACAGAGACAAACGAGTTTCGCCTAGGCAAGGATTCAACCCGAAAGCACAGTTTCTTAGTACAACAGAAGTGACACCATCTGGTCCATAAGCCTTCCTAGTATTAAGCACAGAGAGGCCAGACAGTTCATCTATGGAAGAGATTAAGATATTAGCCAGAAGTAATTGAGATGGGGTGGAGAGGGGCCAATAGCACCAGAATAATCCAATGTTGAGTTTTTAGGAAATGTTTGAGCAAAGAGTTCAGTTTATGCCAGAGAAAGACATGAAAGTGGTGCCTTTGAAGTGGAAAAGAGGAGGGAAGGACGAGGAAATCAAATTGTTGGACAGGTTCGTGGTTAGATGCCAGATATCTTGGGAAGAGCTAGATTTAGAAAGTTCATTACATTTGTTATTGATGACAGAGTTTTTGGCAAGTCAAAGAACAGATTTGGCACGATTCTGGGCAGAAACATAAAGACTTCGAGATTCGTTATTTTCAAGGCGTTGGTAACGTTTATATGCTTCCTCCTTATTGTGGACAGCAGTAGAAGAAGCGTGAATAAATCTAGATATTTTTGCATTAGATTTTGTGAAATATAATTAATTGTAAGTCTCCATGCCCGAGATCATCATCTCTGTAATGCGCTGGGCACTCCCCGATCCCCGGTCACGGAAGCAAAATATTCCCAAGGTAAATCAAAGAAGTACCGCCGAAGAGCCTCCCAATCAACAGCCAAGGTGCCACAAGCGCCGCTGGCTGGTGGGATCAGATGGTCGCACCGGAGATAGGACAGCTAACAGAGATAAAGTTATGATTGGAGGAGCCCAACAGAGATAATTAATTTACAATGTAAGTAGAAGAATTAGAGGTTAGAAAAAAGTCAAGAATGCAAAGCCGATCTCCAAGGTGGTCAGGGATACAAGTAGGGTGCTGAACTATATGTGCTAGGTCAATATGTGGTTTGTTCACCAGGTTGGTCAGAGAAATGAGAGGAGAGTCATTGGTGGTGATGAACTTTGAAATTGCCCAAGATGGAAATGTCAGTGAAGGGAGAGATTGATAGAATGTGTTCCACTGTTAAGGTTAAATAGTGAAATATTTTTTGATAGTCAGCAGAATTAGGGGAGAAATAAACAGCACAGATATATTAAGTTTGAGAGTGACAAGATAGCCACAGTGTTGAAAATTCATGAGAGTCAAAGCTGGGAACGCGTGAGCCAGAAACATTTTTGTGCGCATACACACAGCATCCACCTTTTGCTTGAAACTAAGGATAGATATAGTAGGAGGATACAGAGAAGGGATTGTTGTCAGTTGCCTCAGAGAGCTTGGTTTCAGTGAGGAAAATAGGGTCAGGTTTGGCAGAGGAGAGATGATGTTCCAGAGAGTGAAAGTTAGAGGAAAAACCACGAATGTTGCAGAAGTTGATAATGAGAGTTCCCGGTAGTGATCCAGGACATTTTGTGAAGTCGTTACCAGCAAGGGTCAGATTGATGGGGGCAGATTGATGCCCCCACCCAACCCCCTCCCTCCATGACGACAACTTCGAGGCAGGTCATATTTGAGCCATTTTAGTTGCATTTTGACAAGGTAGTGTAGTATGTAATACAAGGTGGTACAAAATTTAGTTACCCACCTGGAAGAAATTGGCAACACCGCCTTCCTATACATCTCTGTAGCCAAGCGTTAAGGGGGCGATGCTTATTTTTTTGGACCCTCTTCTTCCTCCTGGTTAGCCCCATTTGTTTTGAGAATGTAAGACCTTCGGCCCAATAATTTGGCAGTTTTAACACCCTTCGCCCAATTTCGTTGTCAATTTTAAAACCATTCGTGCCATTTAGGTGTCAATTTATTTCTGACGAGCATTAGCTAGCCTGCAATTTTAACCCTTATTTCGCAGCGATCGTCATATGACGGAAGAGAGAAAATTGGCCTATCCTGCGTCACCCGTCATATGGCGTGCGCCATTTTGAGGCTATTATGAGCGCTGAGAGAGAGGCCAGTCTTTGGAAGGAGCATAGGAGGGCTCCAACTGCTCGCCACGGCGTCCAGGCGCACACTGAAGCCCAACATGCGGCTATGTTACTTATGTGCTTATTCTCACACATCAAAAAAGGCCAATATTGGCGCTATTTTCCAATCTTCGCCTTAGTTTGTAAGAAAGTTGTAAGATAACCCGATGTCGTACAAGGATGATTCAGGTGTCATTGGAAAGCTCTATCACTGTCCTTTCACGGATATATAATTACATTACACTCTGGCTCTTGCTTATGCATGAATAAATAGCATGGAATGAAAGTAGTTTTCGGCAAATATACCTGCCTGGCGCTACGGTGATATACACAAGACACCCGGCTCCACGAGAGTTACGATAAATCGGCCTTAGCCAATGACCTTTTTCTACCGAAAAATGTAAACATTTATCTTAGGGGGGGTTTTCTCAGCTTGATGAAGGACTAGCGAGGAAACTAAAAAAATAAATGAATGAATATATAAGAAACCCCAAAAATAACCACTACCCAATTAAGCAGCGTGAAAGTGTCCGATGGATACTTTGTTTTAACAGATGATATCCTCATAAGCATTTAATACATTGCCTTGTATAATACCCTTTAAATGTAGAATAGATACTACATGCTTCCGGTATTTTTGTAAAGTTGCAATACAAATGAACTTATATGAATAATGATGAGAATAAGACGAAATTCTCACAATATCAAATTTCGCGATTAATTATCACGAGAAAAAGAGGATGCTAGTACAAACAAAATAAGTTAACTATAAATAAAAGCAATGTTTTTTGTCTTACTATAACCTTGAATGATAAACTGATACCTTACATTGGATTGTATTAACCCCTTCTGTACCGGCAACGTCGTTTTAATGTATGTTTAGCCAATATTTAGATTAGTTTGTGCAGTTTAAGAAGGATTTATGAATTATGGTAGTAAAAAGGGTTAAGAGGAAATATTTCTTTTCTGAACCCCTTTCTCCTTCAAGTTTAGCCCCATTTGTTTTGAAATGTTAAGACCTTCACCATTGCTTTGCTAATATAAAGACCTTTAGGTGTCGGTTTTATTTGGAGTAGCGATAGGGAGCCTGTAATTTAGGAGGAAACGGTTCTTGGCCGGGAAATTTTCTGGTAGAAAAATGTCCCCGCCGACGGCCTGTACCTCCTAAATTACAGGCTCGCTATCACTACTCCAAAAACAATTGACAGTTAAATAGGAATACAAATCTAAATATTAACAATAAAATGAGGCGAAAGGTCTTAAAATCAACACACTCATGGAACGAACATCTTAAAATCTCAAAACTAATTGGGTTAAATATGAGTGAGAAGGGGGTCTAGAAGAACGACAAAGGTCCCCTTAATGCAAGCCCTCTTTAACCAACCTAAACACCCCGAGGGTAATAGTACATATAATTGACTGAACACAAGGGAAAATATAATACAAAATTTGAACTTTATAATACAATTATATGTAAGCTAAAGGTCAGATATTTTAAAGATGTCAAAGAGAGAACGAGAACAAATAAAAACAAGTCAGAAAACTGGAGTGAATGATGAGACGATAAAGAATTGGAGGAAACCTGTAAATTTCAACCTCCGGGATAACATATAACATAATGTATAGGTAAAACTTACTGAAGGCACACTTTAAGATGAGTATTACCTTCCCATAAATGTAAATAGTTCACCTAACATCTTACATTTAGACACGTACGCACACCTAGTTCAACAGCTGCGCACACTTTACCTTTACCAGCTGTGCTCACTTGATTCCCATCGGACACAGAGGTAAGTTCGTCCTAATATTCTAGCTTTCAGAATTAACCCTCTCAGTAATGGTGAGTCTTATTCATTTCTGCTTTCAAAAAACCACTTTAGTCAGCTTAGGAAAATAGTGAGTTTATTTCCATTTTGGTTCCAATTGGTTTTGCCCAACTAGAAATAAATGATCTAAAGTAATCCAGAATACTGATAATATCCTATTTATATTATGATAATTAGAATTGTAGTTTTACATACAATACAAAGGACATTAGTACAGTGCTTCCCTTTGGGTATATTACCTCATTCACATACACTAGCTGTTAGATGTCCTAATGTTTCAATAAGCTGCCTGTTTGCTGTTCCGCTATGAAGCGCCAGGGGAAACATTACAAATTAAGAAGTTTCAGCATTATATACACGTCTTGGTGCATGATAAAGTTGCATAAGAAGTCCTTTACTAAAATATTCTGTATGCATATCATCACTATAGGTAGCGCCAACGAACTTGACAAGAATCTTGACCCCTTAACTTCTCATAACTCAAAAGGGCCTAGAGCAAACTGGCTGTAATTATCCACACCTATTTCCTGGTGGGCTCTTCCCAAATGATATAAATGTCAGCTCAATTGCATTCATTAATTTTGAGTTATGATAAGTTAAGGAGTCCAGATTATTGTCAAGTTCGTTGGCGCTACTTATAGCTAAAGCCAAACAGTCGAATGTGACCAGCATATAAAACATTCATAACGTTCCTTATTCACACTGCCATGTGTTTTGTCAATCGTTCAAATTCGTAAGTACAGTCTCTCATAACAATGTCCGGACTCCCTATGATTTTGTTTATGCAATTATAACTCTCTAGATTGAGTTTTAGATGGAACTTGCTTTTCAATAAATAGTACATATAGATTTTTAGTTTAAGTATAGTCAATTATAGCCATACATTCTTTTCCAGAGATATAATTCCAATGTCATAAATAGGCGAGGTCTAAGAATTGTACAGTCACTTATAAAAATTCGTGGACCCCCCCCCCCCATGTGAGAGCGTTGATCAAAATTGATTCTGTTTTAGTAGGTACCCTGGAGACAGCCTGGGGCTCAGTACAGGGTGGGAGGGAAGGGAGGGTGTGTGTAAGATGGGGTAGTGGAGGAAACTTTCAACCCCTCATTTTTAATATGTAGCAACATATCAGGTCCAGCAACAGCTCTAGCTAGTTCCTTCCCTCTCCCTCACTTTCAAATGTCATCCTTTCCCCTTCATGGTTTCTTTCTTCCCTTCTTCTAATTTATTGTTTTAACTGTTTTAACTCTTCCCTATTATACTTTCGTAATTTATTAGTAAATGCATATAATTCTCTCGTACTATATTTTTCCAGTAATCTTATATTTGGTAATTATTCTTTACGAGTTCTGATATTTCTTATCCCATCAGTTTCGCTGTTTTTTTATTGACGGTATTGTTTAGCTTTGTTCTATACAACGGATCCCACAAACTTGTCTTAGATAATAACATATATAATGAGTGTCTTTTTAAAGATAACATGATGAATTGTATACTTGTATTTTTAAGTTGCCTGTAATTTTCAAACCAGTTTTCAGTCTAAAAGAAGGGGATAGGGAACCAGTTAAATATTGTATTATGAACAAAAGTATCAATACTTCAAATAGACCCCAACGAATTCTCTGTAGTTTTCTTTGTCCGCCCGTTGCGATAAGTTTCGTCAAATTGTATCCATATTTAACTAATTCAGAACCGGTGATGTCCATTTAACTATATTCTGGCTACTATTAGACGATTATATTTAGTTTAAAAAGGGCCTCCAGCAAGTAATAGGTGTTGAAGTATCCCATTAAATTAACCCTTTAGTTTAAAAAGGGCCTCCAGCAAGTAATAGGTGTTGAAGTATCCCATTTAATTAACCCTTTAGTTTAAAAAGGGCCTCCAGCAAGTAATAGGTGTTGAAGTATCCCATTAAATTAACCCTTTAGTTTACAAAGGGCCTCCAGCAAGTAATTGGTGTTGAAGTATCCCATTAAATTAACCCTTTAGTTTAAAAAGGGCCTCCAGCAAGTAATAGGTGTTGAAGTATCCCATTAAATTAACCCTTTAGTTTAAAAAGAGCCTCCAGCAAGTAATAGGTGTTGAAGTATCCCATTAAATTAACCCTTTAGTTTACAAAGGGCCTCCAGCAAGTAATAGGTGTTGAAGTATCCCATTAAATTTACCCTTTAGTTTAAAAAGGTCCTCCAGCAAGTAATAGGTGTTGAAGTATCCCATTAAATTAACCCTTTAGTTTAAAAAGGTCCTCCAGCAAGTAATAGGTGTTGAAGTATCCCATTAAATTAACCCTTTAGTTTAAAAAGGTCCTCCAGCAAGTAATAGGTGTTGAAGTATCCCATTAAATTAACCCTTTAGTTTAAAAAGGTCCTCCAGCAAGTAATAGGTGTTGAAGTATCCCATTAAATTAACCCTTTATTTAAAAAGGTCCTCCAGCAAGTAATAGGTGTTGAAGTATCCCATTAAATTAGCCCTTTTTACTACCACAGATTCTTCTTAAACTGCACAAATTCGTCTAAATATAACTATAATAAAATTACAAAGACGTCGCTGGTACAGAAGGGGTTCATCCATGTCTAAAGGAAATGGAAATGAACACAAATATAAGTAGTGTTTGATGAAGTATTGTATCACTCGTTCATACAGACATATTAAAACACTCGTGTGTTTTTTGTTATAGTTGACTAATCGCCGAGATGAAAAAAAAAGACATAATTTTGTTTGCTCAATTTGAAGTAATAATACCAATCTTAATCATACGCAACTTAAGATTGTATTTATCCCTTTCCTATAAAGGGTTAAACAGCAAACAAACGCAAACATTTTGACATTTCGGGGCTATAGCTACACATACAGTATGTGCGGAAAGCGTAAGTCATTTTTGTTTGTAATCAGCATGGCAGAATCTTAAATAATTGGTAATATGAAAAGAAAAAACCATCTCGCGGAACAACCACTATCTGTCGGAATACGCATGTCTCCATTCATCTATCCAAAACACCACCCACATTCACTCGTATGTCCGTCAACGTATCCATCAATCTATTTATCCATACAAGCTATTATAACCCGAAGAGAGCAGCTCAGAGAAAACATAATCCTAATGATATATCCACTATCCTAGTTCCCACTCGCCCGTCCTTCCATCTGCAGGCCTATGATGCAAAAAATACATGTCTATCAAAATATCACACACATCAGTGAAAATCTCTCTCTTAGTAAATATAAAAATTTTATTATAAATGAATATACACTATATTCTCTTTCCACTCTTTCACGTCAGTGTATTGTTCACTTTTCATATTGGTCTGCCTTCGTTTTTCTTTAAAAAAAAAATCCCTTTCCCTCTTCACATTTGATTAACTTGAATAATTTTGCTACAATCTTTCTCTAATTTGAATCATTAAATGTATACTATAGTTCTATCTATCTATTGCCTGACGCCGTGATCCCCGAAGGGGTGGCCACGAACGAACCGCCCCCATGCACCTCTGTCTCCAGTCAGTCGACGCCCCTCCTCCCGACCAGCACGGGCTTCATCCATATACTGTATCCTCACTCCATCCTTCCACCTAGATATAGAGGCTGATTATGTGTTGTCTATTATGTGTTGTCTATTATGTGTTGTCTATTATGTGTTGTCTATTATGTGTTGTCTATTATGTGTTGTCTATTATGTGTTGTCTATTCCCCTACCTCTGTTTTAATGTATTCATTGTCTCCTCGTCATTCCTTTATTTAACTCTATTGTATTATATTATGTACATGCATTGTGTATGATATAAATGTAACTGATAATATTTTCACGTTACCCCTACGGTAACTATTATTATTTTTCTGTTTAATCTTTACTGTTTTGATTACTTAACTGTCAAGAATTCCTTTATATTTAGCTTATTTAAATTGTTTCTCTTAATTCTCATTTAGATAACTCCTTTTATCTCCAACTCATACTAACCGTTTATCTGATAAATTCAACTTCCGTAACTTCATTTTGTGTTGTTTGCATTTTTCTTGTGCTTGCTTTTAATTTGTCTTTATCCGCGTTTATAGCTGATCCCCTATCCATAACTATCCATAACTATCCATAACTATCCATAACTATCCATAACTATCCATAACTTTTCCCTTATTTTTTGTTATGCAAATTCGTTTTCCTTGCACTTACACTACATTGTTACATAATTGTAAGCTACCTATAAATGATTCTCTCCTCCTGTTTATATAAATTCAACTATATTTTCTCCTGTCACAAAGAGTTACCATGTTACCACGTTTCACGTTACCAACAATGGAGGACGCCATTTGGTGCATATATTTTGTTTTCATTGAATTTGTGTTCCCTTCAAATAATATTTTATACAACAAAATATTACATAATAAAGAGTGTAAGAACTATATTGAAAACATTCAGAAGTTCAATATAACCAAACTACAATAAGTAGTTTTTACTTATGTGTTAAAATATAATAATACATTTAAGCGTTCTCTTCGATTTGTCAAGGTTATAACAGTTCGCTTTGTAAAAGGCTGAGCCATGTAATGGCTGACTAATTGTTACTATATTATAAAATTATCCATACGGTTGAGCACAAGTACCTGAAATGGATACACCCAACAAGGTTCTATCACAATGGGATGATGTAATTTAGAAGTGCATATGACTATATGTGGTAATCCCGACACTGACTTACGGAAGCGAAGCATGGACGTTGGTTGAGAGACTCAGACCAAGAGTGAGAGCAGTGGAAATGAATTACTTAAGGAGTGCGTGCGGAGTTACATGGAGGGATAGACAGACTAATGAGGAAGTAAGAAGGAGGTGTGGTGTGGAGGTAGATGTGCTGGAAAGTGTGAAAAGGAACAACTTGAGATGGTTCGGCCATATGGAACGTATGGAAAGCGAGAGAATGACTAAGAGGGTGTACGAGAGCGAGGTGGAGGGACAGAGGGGGAGAGGTAGACCGAATATGAGGTGGAAGGATGGAGTGAGGAACTACATGAACGAAGGCGGTGCTGGTTGGGGGGAGGGGCGTCGACTGACTGGGGACAGAGGTGCATGGGGGCGGTTCGTTCGTGGCCACCCCTTCGGGGATCACGGCGTCAGGCAATAGATAGATAGATAGATAGATAGATATGACTTCTCTTTATACAGGTTTATTGATCACGAGCCTCTTAACCCGAGAAATGCACAATTTGTGTTTCCAAAAAAGCTGTATATGCTAATTAATTACCTTTGATTCTGACAGTATTCATAATATTTACCATATAAAGCATTATTTGTGCTCCATGTGCATATATTATACTTGTATGAAGAACATGTGAACAGTGAAGACCAGAAAGTAGGTGTAAACAGCAAATATCTTATGAAAAAAGTATATTTGTGGCGGGAGGGGGTGGATGGAGATGAGAGAGAGAGAGCGACATAGGTGTACTTTCTGGGCCCGCTTGAAGGGGGTATCACACTAGGCCAATTTTCGCTCTTCTACCGCAAGAAAACGGAGATACCGCCCTTCTCTGGCACAAATATCGCCGTTTGACGGAGCTCAGGTGCAGTCCGCACTGGGTGGAACTGGGAAGCGACATCTTTTGACGGAGGTAAATTGTCAGCCTCAATACGGTATGGAGAATGCAATACTAGAAATTTAGAGAAAACACTAAGCATTACAATATTGCCTACATCAAATGGTAGATGTAACCAAATATTCACTAAACAAATGCATATAGTTAAAACAAAATCTGGTTAAAGCCCATTTGAGACAATATTTGTTTTATGTCGACCTGTAGCTACGTATTGAGACTGGTAAATGCACGTCTGATTTATAGAGGACACAAGAGATGGTTTGGGGGCTCGCATTTATTCTCAATGATATCTCCGAAATTTGACACCAAAATATATATTTTGCTACAAAATTGTGTGTTGTGATTGTGTAGTTTTTACTTGTGTGTTAAAATATAATAATACATTTAAACGTTCTCTTCGATTTGTCAAGGTTATAACAGTTCGCTTTGTAAAAATATGGGGAATTAATGCTAAAATTGCTACACCACTTGTAGCTATCTAACCACTGTTTCTATGCCACGGCGATTGGTATGAAATGAAAACATTCGAAAACCTCCAAAAAAATTCAAAATATTTCCTCTTATAAGCTCCAAATTTAAAAAAATAACAAAGCTAACGTGTAAATTGAGTCATATTGTATTATAATTATTGATATAAATCCATATTACTCGACATTATAGGTGAAACAGCACATTATAAGGATCGCTTGTTGCTGCGGAATTAATTTGGGTTGCTGTCAGGCTGTATATATTGCGAAAAGCTTCCTCGTGGCTATTTATATAAGCTTCAAACGCAAAACATAGCAACCTTAGCATATACAGTAGATTGGGTCCTGTTACACCAAATTTGTCAATATCAATCCATATTATTCTATAGTTTAGGTGAAACACCACAATATAACTATCGCTTATAGCCGTGGTAAAGCCTATTCGTGTGTGCTAGGAGTTGCCTGTGCTACCGGCTGAAAACGGAGATCGAAGAAGGGAGAAAAGCAAAAATGTGGCCTAGTGTGATACTCGCTTGAGGCAAACTGATAGTCCCAGCTGTATTCCGTGCATGTGAAGGGTAGGAGAGAGTGTGGAAGATCGTGACTCATATTTTGTGCAGGGAAAGGGAGGAATGACAAAAATACGAGGAATAATAGCTAATAATTGAGGAGGGCAGAAATGGGGGAAAGGAGAAAGAAAGAGAGGGGGGGGGTTGACACATGTGGGGGAGAGCAAGGAGGAAGTGGAGGGGGAATTTTCCATCTAATCACATATTACTTCCATTTGAGTGCTTGTGGGACATTTAAAACAAAATATTTTCATAGGCTTCCTCCCATGAGGCGTATAGCATTCGCAATACAGACACTTCTTACAGACAGTTTTGTGAGGCCTATCGCACTCCTCGGGTTAATAACATTACTTAATATTAACATTATACAGAAGATGGACATTGTGATTTCAAACAACATAGCGGCTGTTGCTCGGCCTACTCTCCAAAGACTCGCCCTCTCCTTCAGATTTGTATAATCTTTACCAACAATTCAAAGCCTTTACATATAAACCTATAATACTTTTTATATGGGATCATGCTATTTCTACTTTTGTTTTCCGGCGCACGATCTTCAGTCACTCCTTAATCAAACATCTTAATTTGTGAGGTTGGTATACGTTGCTCACCAAAACACAATCCCTTAGTTTACAACATTACAGGGATTTGACTCGGTCATCTCTGCTCTTAAGGTCACACAGACACTTGGCTATAATACGATATATGAAGGGTGAAGCGATAGCTCAATATATAATTATAGTGCCAAACCGAATTCTGATTAGCAGCACACTCTAACACTTTTAGAAATACAGAAGGGTATTGTAAGGGTTAATGGATGAAGTTCATTCGTCCATGATGTATTTTATAATCGCAACATACTATCCGTTATGGATTTCCATGACGCATCTGCATTACGGACAATATTCTGTATGCAATACATTCGGTGAAAAAATCCAGTTATCTTGAGTGACTCACAAACACTCGAGTCTCGGGTAAATGTTCGTGCCACATCGTTGTCAGAAGAAAGCAAAACTCGTAGCCTGACTATTGTTCATCGAGTAAATTCTGAAAGACTTAGACAAATCTGTTATAAGTAGCTACTGCATTTGCCTGAATTCGTGCTTGTGTTTCATAAGATTTTCACAATCATTATGAAGCATGTGTCATTATGTTGAGCGATTGTGTTTAAGGAAGCGGCATAGTATGTTGTCAAGAAACTTTCTTGGCTAGATACCAACAAATACCATTTTATACTCCTTTTCAATTGGTTCCTTGGGAGGGACCAGCCTTCTCAAGTTAATTGCCAAATATACCCACCAAATATATGTCCGTAAGGTAAACGATGATCCCTTGTCTGGTAAATTTTAGTTAAACCCGTGACTTTACTGCCCAAGTGTGTTGCTGAAAGAGAAGGGAAGATCACCAGGTGGATATACAGTATATTGTGGCTAACAAACAATGCTTTATACCTGTTGTCAGTCCGAAATTACATTTTCGCATTCATTTTCGACATTCCAGCGAGTTGATAAGACATGTGTCTACAACTTTCAAGATGATTCTCCTTATTTGAATATAACTAGTGTGAATAGAAAATGTTTGTTCTTGATTACCATATTACAATAAGTAGAATCAACATATGACTCACGTAAAACGTCTCTCAGATAGCTGGAATGTCGAAATTAAATAAAAAAACGTGATTTCGGACTGACAAGATGTATACTTATTCAAAATCAGTTGTTAGATATAGTGTGGCTGAGTGAAATGTAATCCATATAAATACATAAAGGTGGATAGTTTACAAATGATGCAGTATGGAGGTGAATGGCTAATTATAGAGACAGGTGGATATGTGGGTGCATAGTTAGACAAATCAATAATTACACAGACGGATATATAACTAGACAAATGGATAGATAGACAAAATAGTTAAACAAATGGATTGGTGAGTTTATAGTTATATAAATGGACAGCTGCATAGGTGGATAGATAATTAACCAGATGATACCGGTAAATGGATATATAATTGAGCATAGTGTATTCGGTATACACTAACAAATGGCATACGTTGTCGATTGATTTGGGAAAATGTATTAAAAATCCATCAAACAGTTGTAACCTTTCTTTAGTTAATGTTATAATACATCTGGAAAATATACAGAATGTTGCATGGAAATAATGAAAAGAACGTTTAGCAACAAACTTATTTGTATTTTTAAAGCGTAGAGCGATGGTTATCAGATATACGTAAATAAACTTATACGAGTTGTGTGTGAAAGTAAAAGGGAATTTTGCAATATCAAAACCCGTACTGACTCCCTGCCTAGGTAAACTCTTTCATCTCTGTCTATCCTCAAACGTCTTCCCTTCATGATGGAAGTTTGCTCACATTCAACCTGTCCCAAAGAAGTGTGACCACTCTCAACCCTCCAACTATCGTCCAATTGCTCTCATCTCTTGTCTTTCTAAAGTTTTTGAAACTATTCTTGCTTCCAAATTTCTTAAGCATTTCTCTTCTCATAATCTGCTCTCAGATCGCCAGTATGGCTTCCTTAAGGGTCGCTCTACTGGTCATCTTCTTTCATATTTTACTAACTCTTGGTCATCCTCCTTTCGGGACTTCGGTGAGACTTTTTCTATTGCACTAGACACATCGAAAGCTTTCGATAGAGTCTGGCACAAATCTTTAATGTCTAAACTACCCTCCTTCGGTTTCTATCCCTCCATCTGTGCCTTTGTCTCTAATTTCCTTTCCGGGTGTTCCATAGCCGCGGTTGTGGACGGCCATTGTTCACTTCCTCACCGTATAAACTCTGGTGTTCCTCAGGGCTCTGTCCTATCCCCTATTCTCTTTCTAATTTTTATAAATGATCTCCTTAACTGTACCTTAATTCCCATCCATTCATACGCAGACGAGTCAACCTTACACTACTCCATTAGTTTTTCAGAACGCCCCAGCCAGCAATCCCTTAACGACAAACATAATGAAGCCATAGAACTCTAAAATTCTGATCTAAATACAATCTCCAATTGGGGCAGAGAAAACCTTGTTACCTTTAATATTTTAATGCTTTAATGCTTTAAGGCAGAACTTCCTATAGCGAGTACCTCCCCCATAGTTAAAAGAGTGACAGGGCCAAAATCAAGGAACGTTCGTGCCAAAATGCCTGGACACACAGAGTTTGAAGCAATTTAAGTCATAGGAAGAGGGAAAGACTGATTCTGGGAGAGAGTTCCAGAGCTCAGCTGTTGAGTAGAAGAGAGTTTGAGAGTAATGTTTCACTCTCGGGTTGGAGAGTTGCACAGAGTAGGGGTGGGATTGAGTTGCAAGACGGGTACCACGTGCCCTACGTAAAGGAGGTGGTATACACTGGGAAAGCTCTGAGGAACACTGATTATTATAGTAGCGATAGAATAGCGAGAGAGATGCAACATTGCAGCAGAGAGAAAGAGATTGCAGAGAGTTGGTGAGTGGACGGGAGTTAATGATACGAAAGGCCTTCCTTTCAACTTTGTCTAGGAGAGCGGTGTGAGAGGAACCTCCCCACACATGTGAACAATACTCAATACAAGGACGCACTATGCCCCTGTACAGAGCAAGAAGCTGTGCAGGGGAAAAGAACCCCGTAAGGCGGTTGAGCACACCCAGCTTCTGGGAGGCTGCCTTAGCAAGACTGGTAATATGGTCCTTCCAACTGAGAGCAGAATAAAAAGAATAACAATAAAAGTGTTTTCTTATCAACATATGACAAATTTCTAATTACTGTATTAAACTTGAATACAATGTGTTCAGCCTTAAATAAACATCATCACTGTCATGTAGAGAAGAAGAGATCACATGGCCCAGATATGTAAACGATTTTACTAGCTCTAGTTCATCATCATGTAATTGTATAGTATTACCCGAAGCTTGGTTTCCTTACCTTTTGAATGTCATGCATTTTATCTTGTTTTTATTAATAATCAAGCCATGTTTTTCAAATTCAATTTTCAATTTAATATACAATTTTTCCATATCATCATGATCGTGAGCAATCAAAGCTATATCATTGGCATAGGCCAAATTATTATTTTTTGTTATTCCCATTTGACACCCTTGATTGATATTAGACAATTCTTCTTAAATATGATCTATATATAGTTTTAATAAGAAGGGGGATAGTATTCCTCCCTGCCTTACTCCCCTCTCCACATAAGAAAAGGATCCCCGGTGTCCCTTCCATGTCACATTAGCTATTTGATTTCTGAGGTAATGCATAAGAAAATACACTAAGTCCACTGGGACTCCCTTAGTCAATCATTTTTCACCCAATAGAAAATGATTCACATAATCAAATGCCTTGGACAGATCAATAAATGTTATGAATCCAGAGTCATTTTTATGAGTGATTGAACATCAATTATTTTAAAACAAAACTTGCATCAGTACCAATGTAAGTAGTGGGGTACCCCAGGGATCGGTACTAGGACCAATTCTCTTTCTAATTTACATCAACGACATAGATGAGGGTCTCACCTGTACAATCTCAAAATTTGCTGACGATACAAAAATTGCAAATAGCGTACTCAACACATGCGATATGCAACACAATCTAGATAAATTGTCATGTTGGGCCCAAATTTGGCAAATGAGTTTCAATGCGGATAAATGTAAAGTACTACATATCGGATACCTAAATGAGAAAGCAAACTATTCGATGAATGGCACTCAGCTTAAGAATGTAAACAGAGAAACCGATATGGGAGTAACAATATCGAGTAACCTAAAACCGAGTCAACAATGTTCAGAAGTTGTTAAGAAGGCAAACAAAATAATTGGCTTTATAGGCAGGTCATTTGAGCATAAATCCAAAGAAGTTATCCTAACCCTTTACAATTCCTTAGTCCGCCCTCTTCTGGAACACTGCGTTCAATTTTGGTGCCCTTATTACCAAAAAGATATAAACAAGCTAGAACGAGTTCAACGTAGAGTTACCAAAATGATACCTAGCCTAAAGAACAAACCATACGAAGAGCGTCTTAGAGAATTAAATCTATTTCCTTTAACCCAGCGCAGATTAAGAGGTGACTTAATTCAAGTGTTCAAAATCATCAAAGGCATCGACAATATGAACTGTAGTAAGTACTTCACTATCGACCAATCTAATTACACGCGGGGAAACGGTTGCAAAATTATTGGTAAATCTTTTAACTCACACGAATCTAAGAATTTCTTCTTCAATCGAGTTGTCAACTTGTGGAATGGGCTTCCCCGAGACGTTATAGACTGCAGCACCGTTGATTCATTTAAACTCCGCTTAGACAACTATCTCGCATCAAACCCGCGACTGACTGCGTTTGTAAATGAATAACTTTATTTTATCCCCCCCTCAGTTACTAACCCATCTGTCCCCTACTAACTTCCTAATCCTGCCACGGACATTAGCTCTAGGGCAGTAGTTCCCTTTCCAATGTTCCCTTACCCACTCTAAACCACTGTTTGGACACTTGATCCTAAGTGTTTTGGAGGACAAGCAGCCTAGAAGGGTCACTAGACCTGTTGTTGCTTGATTTCCTTTGTACTCCTTTGTACACTATGACAAAGGGAGGAGGGCGATATCACTCTGATATTTAATGTTTTCCTCTATTCCTAAAGGTAGGCTAATTACACAACTTTTGTGGTCACGACGTGGTTACCTGTCATTACTGCCTCGGTATTCAATGTTACTTGAAATTCTGCCCATGAAACTTACACTTAGCTTATGGTAGTCCATTGTAGTCCGATGATGACGTTCCCTTCCTGCAAAGCAGGAAGAGAAAACCTGCGCATAGAAGATTTAGAGTGCCGAGGGAGGTGCGCAGTTCTGACTTCACTATCTTGGTACTTAACAGGGGTTGCTGATGACATGGGGGTGACCCAAGACGACCAGCTCCTGCTCAATACTGCAGGGGACTGCCGGGATTCCAGTTTGTCGGAAACCGCCAGGACATGACCCCAACGTCTACTTTTCTCTCAGGGTGTGCTCCCCTAGCCTTTGTCTTACTAGACAAAAACCGCACTGTAAAAGTGCGGTTGTTGGTGGATGACAAGGATGCACATCACACCTCTGGGGGCCACCGCATGTCCCGAGATCCCCTATTGATTTAGCCTGGGGTCGCAAGACACCCAGTTACCGTGTGTGGCCCCGGGGAGGCACAATAGGAGTATTGGTGATGGAGAGGCTATGTACTGGCAGAGGGAGACTTACGCACTCGGCTCCCCTTTTCACTACAGTATTGCAAAACTATAGTTTAGCTATTCATATTTTATATACAGCTTGCTGGTGGTATATCGAGTAAACTCTTTATATATTAATGTAGCCTGAACACATTAGAATGCTGTATTATGATAATAAATGTGCAATATATCACCTTAAACAAAAGCCCAGCTTGCTTTTTGCGATATCATTAGTAGAAGAGGCCGTCAGGCTGGCGATACTGTAACTTAAATATGACCAGTATTATTAGGAATGTTTTCTTGTATGAAACAGTTACGGTTTGGTTTTATCAGGAAAAATTAACTATTTATAACATCCAAAATATCTTATTCAAATATACCAGTCATCAATATTTGTATTACAGCTATCATTGGGTGAAATCAAGGACGTCTCGTAGCCAATGTGTCGAAGACACAGCAGGAGAATCCTGCTGTAAAGACTATAACTATGAAACCTCTGTTGGTTTATGGTGAAACCACACACGATATGGAACCATCTATGACATGGTGCTGCCAGGATATAAGAGGGAGGGTAACCTTATTCTTTTGTATACCAAATTTAGGTTTGCACATAGTGGGTCATACCGAGATTGGTTAGCCAGCACAAATGTTGATGTGGTAATAGTATTGAAAGTTGCAGTTAACAGCACATTTGATATATTACAGAATAATGAAATCAAACCATGTATAAATTATGCGTGAAAGCTTTATGCCTAACGAGTCGAATGACGAGGCTAAAGATACTTTGAAAATATATGAAGAATCTGTTTCTTACCTACCAGAAGTAAATCAATACAGCGTACTGTTGCCATGGAAAAGTATTAAGAGCAATTTACTAAATAACTATGGTCTAGCACTGGGTAGAGTTCAGAGGATGCAAAAGAAATTTATCGCGCAGCTCGAGTTTTGTCAACAATACACTATAGTAATGAAAGATCAACTAGAATGCCGTGTTGTTGAATATATTGATGAGGAGATAGACACAGCAGACATAATGCTCGTCTCTGAAGATCTTCAACTTGTGACTATGAGTCTGTGACTGACAAAGACACCCTTGATTCATATAGGTCCTCGTATCTTCACCTGTAAGTGTGTCATGTGTGTGTGTTTTCCTTTGTGTCGCCGGACAAAGCTGCATGCGAACTTACCTTGACTCAAACATCTCTGACTTACTCTGGTTCAATTGAAAGACTGTTCCACAGCTCCCAGTGTTTCATCAACACTTGCTAGATATTCAGTTATTTTACTTCCCTAACCAGACCCAGGTGTCCCTTGTTTGTCTAGACTCAAGAAATGTAATTCATGCTCACAGGATGTATCAGGTAGCCTACATGATCACTGCGAAATAATGAGTTCAATCATCCACACACTTCCTTCACATCAGCACCTTGCCCTGATTACTAACATCTCCTCAGAGTTCATCCCTATTAACATTTCTTTCACAGGTAATTCATCGGACCTCATCATCAGACCAAGAACACTAAACCTCATGAAATCCTTAAATTCTTCAGAGTTTACTAACCTAGTTGGTTCATCTCTTCCCATGTTTATTAACCCGGAATTAATTTATCCTACTGTACTAACCCCTACCTTGACTCTCCTGGTCATCATCCTTTTCCTAGTAGGTTGTCTCTGTCGTCTTTCGTTCAGGGTTGATCGCCTGGTTCGTTGGCGTAAGGTAAAAATGGCTACTGCTGATGAAAACGTGTAAGTTGGTCCTCACCTTTATCACACTTTCTTTGGCATTGCAATACACTGGGAACAGGGTTATTTAGGTTATAGGGATTAATAAATTGTGTATATATACGTTAGTTTCTCTTTATTTTAGCTTCGGTGGGCCTCAGCTGACATGGCCGAGCGGTGTAAAATCGCATCTATAGTCGACTGTACATTGTAATATAACCGTAGTAGAACATATATATCTCACAACACTACATCAGTTACACACTTGTTTTAGTATACAACTGTACATATTTAGTTGGTATGAGATAGAAGATCAAAACCTCACCTATAAACTGCCTTGGTCTAAAACTACGAACGTAGGCATAATTTCCACAGCTCTTGCAACATGACTCAAAGACAATTGCCAGAACACCCAAGGGGATTGCCAGCAACTACTAAGTAACACACGACACTGCCACACCAGTGCCTGAGCGTCAGGGCTCAGTAGCAGATAACATACAGCCATAGGAAGGTTGATACCTTCATCACTCTCGGTATTAATCAGTGTTAAACAGTGCGCATTCAGTATCGATACTGCAACGTACTTAAAGCGTTTGTTAATACTTTTTGTTCTAAGACTTGTCCTAATATATTATTTTCTTTACAGAGATAACAAATACAGGAAATATGGCTCAAGTCTTAGTTGCTTTCTTTTACAGTTGTTTAACCCATGGAATCCGGGAGGCCTCATATGAGGCAAAACGTATTTTGGTTAGGAGTCCGGGAGGTCTCATATGAGGCAAAATCAAAATCAAAGGGTTTAAATCACGCGGGCGGATTTTTGTTTATGCGTGGGCTACCGCAGCGCCACCAAGCACAAACTAACATGCAGCATCAGTTCTCGTCACGCATCCAACATGGATGGAGCTAATCCAAAAAAAATAGCTGTGTCCGAATCGATGCCCGCCGCCGCGTACCGTACGCCTAACAAAAGCAAGGCTGAAACGACCAAGAAAACAGTGCTTAGTCAAGATGGTGTTGCACACACTCTGGAAGAACTAAGTGAATATAGTGAACTGAGTGAACTTGCGAGTAACTTTGACGAAGAACAAGTGGTTAGTGAAGATGAGGGTGAAGTGGCGGATGGATTAGAGTTTCTGGGCTTTATTAGTACCTATGAGGACGATAATGACGAGGATAATGACGATGGTGAATGCGGTGCTCGTGAATATAGTGAACTGAGTGAACTTGGGAGTGACTTTGACGGTGAAGAAGTGGTTAGTGAAGATGCGGTACCGTACGCTCGCCTAGCCTAGCCTAGCGTAGCCTAGCCTAGTAAGTGAAAGTGACACACAAATGTATAACAAATAATAATAACTCAATAATAACAGTGAGTGACAATAATTCATAACAAGAAGAGTAAGAAGAGTGAAAGTGACACAATAAGATCCAATAACAATGAAAGTGCCGAAAATATGTTATATAAAGTTTCACATAACTCAATAATGGTTGTAAAAGAAATAAATTACACAATAACTATGACATTATCACCATAGAAACATAATATCGTCTACCGGTACCAAAGCTGCCGAAGCAACGAGTGACTTAGTGCGTGCTAGCCAGGGCCTCTGCGAAGCGTTCGGACACAGGCAAAAATATGCGGGAAATTACCTCCATTCCCATCATCATATCTCGGCAACCACTTTTCGTAGCGATGTCAACTCAACGCCAGTCTACAGGCGAAGCTTGGTTCTACACTATACAATTTAGTTGACTGCTCTAGGTGATCTCAATCAGTAGATATCGAATTATGAAGATAGCCATTTTTCTGGAATACCCCCGGACACGACGATCGCCTCATATGAAGGCCCCCGGATCCGGAGGGTTAAAGGTACAGGTAATTCCTACAGGGTCGCTACAGTACCTTCACAAACCTTACAGTTAGAGTTAGCACTCTATTGAATTTAACTGTTATCAGAACTCTATTTTCTTGGTAGATAAATAAGAAAACCAAAGGTATTTACTTAAAAGAAACCTCTATATTAAATTTCCTAATTAATATGTTTCCAGCCTTCGCCAAACTACAACTATAACAAGGAAATAGTAAAGAGGTAAGAATCCAAATAGACAGCCTGATAGATGGGGTTGAACGCGATAGCAGTACTACGCCTATTAAAATTGTGTTTCGCTGTTCAGGGAAAACTTCGCATTCAGGTTTTTGCTGGATCGCGGTTGTGGCAGGACGGCCCCGGTGCCTGGCGCAATCTGTGTCTTTATTTGGGGGAATTTCAGTTGGTCCAGGTGATTGCCTGCCGCGTCGGAAGTTTAGCGGCCTCTCACGCCGGCTTCCTCCCCTTCCACCATGCTACCCTGCTCTGCCTTCGTCATCCTCTGGTCATCCGACTGTGCCGACTTCACTCTGCGCCATCATGACTCCTTTCTGGTTGGTGGGGGCCGGCAATTCCCTGGACCTGTGACACGTGGCTTGCCCGCTGGAGGGATGCTGCACCCATGGTGGTCGGCTCTGGTATTGGCAAATCCTCGGCTTTCTTCGGGGTTCCATAGGGGGCCCCACCTTTCCATCGGTGCCAGGGCCGCCTTCAGCTTCTGGGGTTTGTGTTGGCCTCTCCGTCCTCGCCTTTTCACTTCACCACATGTCTTCTTCCTGCCGGGTGCCATCGTTCATCACTTCATCTTCCCTTCCATCCTCGAGTCCTGGGAGTGTTGTTGCCCTTCTGCAGCCCCTCCTGAGTCCCTGACGTTTGAGCTTCCTTAATGGGGGGCCGCTGCAGCTTTGACCAACACTGCGTCAGGGTTAATAGGGCTCTGCCTTCAAAGCCCTTAAATCAAGAATCAATCAATCAATCAAAACCTTTGCATTCAGCGGTGAGCTTGAATGATTGTTTGTATACCGGTCCTTCTCTGGTTCCAGACCTTGCTGAGGTGATGTTGCGTTTCAACTGTAATTCATTCGCCTTCATCATTGACATAGAGAAAGTTTTTCTCATGTTACAGTTGGATAGACGCGATAGAGATAGTGTTAGATTTCTGTGGCCTTTCAGTCCTTGTGACTTAAACTCGCCCTGTGACACAATCCGGTTCAAAGTCGTTCTGTTTGGTGCCACCTGCTCCCAATTCCTTTTGAATGCCACCATTTTGAAACATTGTTATGTAACCTTCCATATTTTATACATAATATATACATATAGCATGTATAATAGTAGGTTGTGTATGAATAATTATTTTGTTAGATAGCAGGATATTTGTTTAGAATTAAGATACTGTCCTAACGAAAACGCAATATTTAGCAGATGCTCTGATCAATTAAAATATTAATGTTTAATTAATCCAATGTTTAAACAATAAACTTTGAATTAGTTTTATTTGTATTTGTTATTTCTATATTCCACAGTGCTGCAATATTGCCGTATAGGTAATGACGTCACATTTCCGCCATCCTCTTGACAATTGATTAAAGAAAACGGTGTCATTAATATAGGTGACTGTAGAAATATTTATACCAATTGATTGCCCTACCATAACACACTTTCGACCTCCTGGTAATCTGTATAATGCCTTTTGTAAATATCTCATTACTCACCCAACAATATTAGAAGATATTTTCCGGGTTCATCCTGCTTTTCTTCTTTAATAATATTAAGCGTATGTACCATACTATTTGTCTATGTTCACAGGTGTGGCATATACGTGCATGTATGCATGCACACATGCATGGGAGTCACACATGTGCATTACTGTATTTATATAAATGTAGGAATACCACAATGTGTGAGGACGAACAGTCTAACTGTCGTCCTCACAATGTGTACCATACCAGATAGGGTCCCTTATTCCTGTACCGTACGGTAATAATTATATAAAAACGCATAGCCCATATAATGGGGGTTGCTTTCCTGTATAGTTCTGCTTATATTTGTATTAACTATGTACTATAAACTCTGAACATTGTATAATATGATGCATGGCCTTCAGCAACAACGTTCCCCAAAGTGTTGGGGCTTGTACTGAGTGGTAAATAAAGAATATGAAAACAAAATAGAGGCCTCATAATTTCTTATGAAAAATATATTTTAATATATAACCTAGGCCTATAACTTTTAAATCGTTTTTGAATTATGGAAGTAATTATACACAATGGCTATATATTATATTTTAATACATCTAGGTAATAATGTATAATTATAGAGTGTATCAGTACCAACAAACTGTGCCTCATTTAAACAGTATTAGATAAGCATAAACTGCGTTTTCTGTCACCTACAAGTCTGATAGCCCACCCTCTTATCAGTGAGACCTAGGTTAGACATTAGGAAAGTTTCGTTTAGATATAGAGTTGTAAATGTATGGAACAGCCTGCCCGAATATGTTGTACATTCTGAAAATGTTAGGAAGTTTGAGATAAACCTTGACCGAGGATGGGAAGGGCAAGACCAAAAATTTAATTATGCAGCGCAGACACATGCAAGTCGTTTAAGCAATAGTGAACCAAGAACCTCGAAAAAAAATTGAAATATCATGGAGTTAAAGCCCCTTAAATTGGCCTTCTTCCGGAAATTGTCTACGGTATTCTACGGAAAGTGGTGCTGGATGGGAGGAAGGACGTCGATTGACTGGGGACAGAGGTGCATGGGGGCGTTTCGTTCGTGGCCACACCTTCGGGGATCACGGCGTCCGACAATAGATAGATAGATAGATAAATTGAAAGGTAAATCAGAACCCAAAATAATAACATGTTAAGGTGTACAATAATGATGTAGAAATTGTGAACAGCAGTGAATTCCCCTAAAAGATCGAAAGTTTTTGCAACACTTATTATACAAAACCGCACCAGTAACAACATTTCTACAATTGGAATGTAAATGAGCATCGAACATATGGAAAACAGACTGGCAGAGATAAAAAAATCACACACACCATGATAATAGTGGGAACGCCTGCAGAAGAATACACTGGACCAGCATAACTCCACGAATACATGGACATGGCGTAAAATATTGCTAAAAGCAACCAAAACCAATGAAGTATCCACACTTGGGAACTATGGAGTATCCACACTTGGGAACTATGGAGTATCCACACTTGGGAACTATGGAGTATCCACACTTGGGAACTATGGAGTATCCACACTTGGGAACTATGGAGTATCCACACTTGGGAACTATGGAGTATCCACACTTGGGAACTATGGAGTATCCACACTTGGGAACTATAAACTCGAACAAATAGTTCGACAAATTATAGGAAAGAAAAGTAGGCCTATGTAACAGTGATGGATTGTAATCAGAAGTTGTATGGAATCACTGGCAAATCTATAACATTAAATATATTAAGAGAAATTCCATAACAGCACAAAGTCTATAAATATAAAACACAAATAAGCCTTTCGATCAAGATATAGGCCTATGTGCTATACAAAGGAGTACAAAGGAGTACAAAGGAGTACAAAGGAAATCAAGCAACAACAGATCTAGTGACCCTTCTAGGTTGCTTGTCCTCCAAAACACTGAGGATCAAGTGTCCAAACAGTGGTTTAGAGTGGGTAAGGGAACATTGGAAAGGGAATTACTGCCCTGGAACTAATGTCCGTGGCAGGATTAGGAAGTTAGTAGGGGACAGATGGGTTAGTAACTGAGGGGGGGATAAAATAAAGTTATTCATTTACAAACGCAGTCAGTCGCGGGTTTGATGCGAGATATTTGTCTATGCGGAGTTTAAATGAATCAACGGTGATGCAGTCTATAACGTTTCGGGGAAGCCCATTCCACAAGTTGACAACTCGATTGAAGAAGAAATTCTTAGATTCGTGTGAGTTAAAAGATTTACCAATAATTTTGCAACCGTTTCCCCGCGTGTAATTAGATTGGTCGATAGTGAAGTACTTACTACAGTTCATATTGTCGATGCCTTTGATGATTTTGAACACTTGAATTAAGTCACCTCTTAATCTGCGCTGGGTTAAAGGAAATAGATTTAATTCTCTAAGACGCTCTTCGTATGGTTTGTTCTTTAGGCTAGGTATCATTTTGGTAACTCTACGTTGAACTCGTTCTAGCTTGTTTATATCTTTTTGGTAATAAGGGCACCAGGATTGAACGCAGTATTCCAGAAGAGGGCGGACTAATGAATTGTAAAGGGTTAGGATAACTTCTTTGGATTTATGCTCAAATGACCTGCCTATAAAGCCAATTATTTTGTTTGCCTTCTTAACAACTTCTGAACATTGTTGACTCGGTTTTAGGTTACTCGATATTGTTACTCCCAGATCGGTTTCTCTGTTTACATTCTTAAGCTGAGTGCCATTCATCGAATAGTTTGCTTTCTCATTTAGGTATCCGATATGTAGTACTTTACATTTATCCGCATTGAAACTCATTTGCCAAATTTGGGCCCAACATGACAATTTATCTAGATTGTGTTGCATATCGTCAACTTGTTCTTTTGAGAGTACGCTATTTGCAATTTTTGTATCGTCAGCAAATTTTGAGATTGTACAGGTGAGACCCTCATCTATGTCGTTGATGTAAATTAGAAAGAGAATTGGTCCTAGTACCGATCCCTGGGGTACCCCGCTACTTACATTGGTCCATTTTGATGCCTTACCGTTTATGACTACTCTTTGCTTTCTGTCGCTGAGCCAATTTTCTATCCATTTCAACACACCGTCTTGTATTCCATGCGCTTTTAGTTTTAGCAGTAAACGTTTGTGGGGAACTTTGTCAAAGGCCTTTTGAAAATCAAGGTATATAATATCTACAGCTTTACTCTCATCGTAGAGGTTGAGGATATCGTGGAAGAAGTCTAAGAGGTTTGTTAAACAGGAACGTTTTTTACGAAAGCCGTGTTGAGTATCTTTAAGTATGTTATTTTCCTCTAAGTGATTTACGAGTCTGTCTCTTATGACCGTTTCTAGCATTTTACATACAACTGAGGTTAAGCTAATTGGACGATAGTTACTGGGTAGGGATTTGCTGCCTTTTTTTAATATCGGTGTTACGTTGGCTAGCTTCCACTGATCGGGCATAGTTCCAGACTGCAAGGATTTATTGAATAGTAATGTCAGTGGTTTAGAGAGCTCATCCTTAGCTTCCTTTAGAACTCTAGGCGAGATTGTATCAGGTCCAGGCGTTTTATTTACCTTGAGTTTATCTAAACAATTCAATACATCTCTCTCTGTAACGGTGATATTGCTTAGAACATCTGAATTATCAATCTGAATCGGCGATGGTGTAGGGATATCACTGAGGTCTTCTGTTGTAAAAACTGATGCAAAGAAGGTATTGAGGGCATTACTCATTTGTTCTTCGTCTTTGGTGTATTCTCCATTTTCATCGACTAACGGTCCAACAGTTGAAGTAACGACTTTTTTCTTTCTGATATAACTATAGAATTCTTTCGGGTTTGTTTTACTTTGATTCGCAATATGTAACTCTAAGGTCTTTTTACTTTGCTTAATTAACTTTTTGGCTTTGCGTCGTAGCTCTACAAATTTCAGCCGTTCTTCGTCATTTTGTGAGGATTTTAATCTATCATTAGCAAATTTTTTAGCAAGCAGGCAGTTTGAAATATCTTTATTCCACCATTTGGGCTTATTATTATGGCCTGGACGCCGAGTTTTCGATGGTATGCAGTCTTGCACTGCTTTTAGGTAAGTGGCTTCGAATAACTTCCAAGATGTATTTATGTCGTTATTGTGAATTAAAAAGCTCCAGTCAGTTTCTTTAAACATAGCTCTAAGTTTATGGAAGTTTGCTTTCTTGAAATTAGGGACTTTTTCGATGCTACTATTTGGTTCGTTACTAGTAAACTTTAAAGTGAAAGTTATCGTACGATGGTCGCTGTTACTCAATTCATCACCAACATTCAAATTCTCTATTAATTCTTCTTTTGTTGCAAGTACAATGTCAAGAACGTTATTACCACGGGTCGGCGTTCCAACAAATTGATAAAGCGAACTCTCTTGTAAGTTCGTATACAAGTCATGTCCGGAGTGTGAAGTAAGAGTATCGCCCCACTTGGTCACAGGTAAATTAAAGTCGCCAAAAATTACGGTATCTTGTGAGTTACTTACGTCTGCAATTTGTTCGTAAATTTCTCGGTCAGTTTGCACTGATTGAGCTGGAGGTCTGTATATTAATGCAAGTATTATTTTGGTACCTTTATTATTCTTTATTAGCACAAAAGATGCGTCGACGTTCACAATTTGAGGTTTTGACAAGAGGGTAGGGTTAAGACTTTCTTTGATATAAAGTAAAACGCCACCTCCATTTCGATTTATTCGGCTTTTCTCAAACATTACATAACCGGGAAGTGAATACTCTGCTAAAAAGTCTCTATCTTCTGTATTGAGCCAAGATTCTGTTATGCCAATCACATCATAATTTTCTGTAAACACTAGCTCCTCTAAATCTGAAAATTTATTGCGTATGCTACGAGCGTTTGCATAGAAAACCTTTAAATTTGTTATTTTAGAACTCACGGAACGCTCTTTAATAATATTTTTGGTTCTTGTCGGATCTACATTTATGTTCATGGCTGTCCTCGGTCCTCGCTGTCTTCGGTCCTTATCGCTGGTGGTCCTCGGTTGCCTCTGTTTTTTTCTTGGCGTTGGATGATTTATGTCACTGCTGCTTCTTCTCGGATGGCGTTTTTTGATCCATGGCTGCGGACTGCTTCGTGTAGGAGACGACCCATGCGTGCTGAACCCACAGGGTTTAGATGAGTGCCATCCTTGCGGAACAGAGTAGGCTGGTTGTAGAAGTTGTCCCAGAGGTTGATGAATTCAACTTCTTCCCTCAGACACAAATGTTTTAGTCGGCTATTTGTGCTGAAAGCCTTGTCGTAGAATTTGTCAGGTGCGTCGATCTTGGGGAGAATGCTTGAGATGATGATATTCCTTGACTTGTTTTTGTAGTGCTGGATCATCTTACGATATTTCTCCATCAACTCTTCGGATCTGGTGCGCATGACGTCATTTGAACCAGCATGGATGACAAAAAGGGTATTTTCATTTGCATCCTTTGTGGTATCTTCGAAGGCTTCCACAATGTCGTCCAGTCCAGCTCCTGGGATGCAAAATCTTTTTCGTTGATTTGGGACTCTGTCGCAGAACTCTTCGACCTGTCCTCGTAGGATGGAATCCCCACAATACAATACAATATACAATCATTATGGGAATCAATAAATCAGAGCTAGAACAAAACATAAGAGTACCGGGTGAAATGAATGAATTACCGCCATATTTATAGAAGAAAGTTGGACCTTTATTACCATTTCCCGTTTTTTTATTTACATAGAGAATTAATTCTTGTGGTGGGAATCTTCTCTATACCTGTATATATTATTATCATAAACACAAGTATTTAGCACAAAAGTAATGCAGTATTTGGGAGTATTACCAGGGAACAAGCACATAGGTACCACATGGAACCTCGGACGCACCTGTGTTACTGTGGATCACTACAGCACCTACTGAAATGGCAGGAATACATTGCCAGACTGACGAATTCCGTATGCCTGCTTCAAATATTGCTTTTGTACATGTCATCAGCCATGGTTCTTATGTTAAGTGGATAGGCCGTGGTGGTCCCATCGCCTGGCCACCTAGATCACCGGACCTAACTCCACTTGACTTTTATCTTTGGGGACACTTGAAGAGCAGGGTGTATGCTACACAAATCAACACCCGTCAGCAACTGTGGCAACGAGTTCAAGAGGCATGCAGAGAAGTAAGAAACACACCAGGGATATTTGAAAGAGTGAGACAGTCTCTTATGCGCCGAGCCCAAGCCTGTATTAACGAGGGTGGGAGAAACTTCGAGCAACTATTGTAAATACTGTAAAATACATTGATGTTCAAACATTTATGACAAAATAAAGTAATTGAGGTGATGGTAGTCTACTGATCGTTTTCATCCCCTAGACTTTCCCATTTAAACTAAAATGTGTAATATCCCGGTAAATATGAGAAATTTCCAAAACCGTCACATAGTAAAGTATATTTATTATTGCTAGGTCTATTCATTCTGAAATTTATGAAAGGTATTTATGAAACACGTATTATAGCTTCCTGTCTATACATATCTGTAATGGCATTAATTAATTTTATGTAGATTTTGGTTGGGTCGTCTCACTATAAATCTCACCTGCAAATACTCGTGAGTACTTCATATATTGCTTGACACGTTTCAGGAATTATGCGACACAAACTATGCTTGGATAATCTTGTAGTATACTGCAAATAAGTTTAGCTGCATCCATTTGAAACAAACATGAAGGGTTGCCTCCAGTCGAGCTTCTGCTGATATACACTCCCTCATATTGGCGTCTGCTTGGATATAATAACTATAGGTTATATAACTGTCCTGCGATTATTGTTGATGTGGCCCATGGTGATCGGTACCGGACCTAGCCTTACCGAGCACCCACTCTGACCATGGGCAGACTTTGACTGGCCAGTGCACCGTCGTTTGAACAACAACACAAGCGTGTTTGACAGACTTTGCCTGGTGAGGGGGCACAGCCCTCCAGACACTGCTCGATCGTGTGGATGGGGCTTAAGGGAGATATGAATCTTCCTATGCCTCCCATTAAAATAAATGATACCATAGATAACGAGTCTGGCATCGATTTGAGTATGCAACCAACGCCATCTAGTGTATGGACGCGGTACTAATATTTGGGAACAAAATCTAGGGGATTTGTCTTCATACTTCACACAGCTACTGTATTCAATATTGTTCGCTTACCTTAGGCTAAGCAATCCTTAACCCCTAACTATCGGCGCGCAACATAAGTCGAGTATAATAAATCTGGACTATCTGGCGGTGCGCGACATAGGTCGTGTGGCAATTTCAGCACGTAATGTTGCTGAGAGAGAGAGACAAGTGGTGGCAGGAGAGTAGCGAGCGTATGACTGCTCCAGCGGCGAACCTACTGACACGAATCCCACCTCCTCCCTCCCTCTCTCACTCGCTACATACTGAATTGTATGGGGAAAGTACCAAATTACATGCTTTTTGCACTCGTGTTGCGCGGTTGTTGCAAGAAAACTAGCCATCATAAAAGGATCGTTATGGTGTCATTGGAAAGCTCTGTTTATGCCCTTTCAGCGATAGATACTTGTTTTACGCTCTGGGTCTTATTTAGGCGTGAAAATGATCGCGTAAACAGCCCTATTTTGGCTAAAAACACCCCGCTGGGCGGTACATATAAATAAACCGCTAGCCTGCTAATAAGGTGTTAATACACACTTTACTAATGTCAGAATCGCAACTGTTATTTAACATACTAAATGATAGTACCGTATCATTGTTTATTCGTTATGAAAATATTTACCAACTTAAAGGTTTCATTACCTCTACTATAATAAGTCTATTACTCTTCCATGATATATACAGTACTCGGCCTCTAGTCTGGTCAAAACTACATTTTCGCAGTTATTTGATTATCAAGCGGTGCTCAGGTTGATTCTACGCATTTGAATATGGCATTTACTGTACAGATACATTTTCTATTCATAAATGATTAAGAGAAATGAACACATTAAAATCAATTATAAATGTTTATTCGCTATCAGGATATTCAAAATTAACTGCGAAAAATGTAATTTCGGGCTGACGAAGTATGTATTGTAGTGACCAATGACTGCATTAATATGCTATAGGCTGATATTGCATTTAACACATCATTAAAAGTAGTCTCATGTCGGATCCCTATTATAATATGCTATAGGCCTATATTGCATTTAACACATCATTAAAAGTAGTCTAATGTCGGATCCCTATTATAACATGGTTAAGGATAATAACACATAATACATAAATATTGTTCTGTTGATTTAGATTAGTTTATGGATATATGATGTATGAACTCCTCGGCTGAACACTGGCACAAATCCACAAGTTACACCGATCTATGGATAACAAAATAAAGTATTAGGTAAACATGGATAATGTTAATACAGAACAGCGAGATATAAGAAAAATTACTGATCGAGATATGCGCCACCCTGGTTATTTCACGATTAACCTAATGTTTACATTGCCTACCTTCCGCTAAATCTACCTTTCACTTGTTGTAGGGAAACTATAATTATTGGGTCGTTTCTTTCCTCATATACATCTAAGAGAGGGCCTTGGTTTTCGGTGAGACATAAGGACCAGCATTAATCCCTCTTTCAGGCGAGATCAAGAAAATATTAACTTATCATCAACATCAGCCCTACCTCCGTGAGTCCGAGTGGCGTCTGCTGAAATGAATGGTTCTTATTTGTCAACATTATTATATTTGTCTCCCAACATAATTTATCAATATTAGTACGATAGTTATCTTAATAGGGAATCCAAACTTATGTGTGTGCATTTCAAGCTCAAACGTTATGCATTGCTGAATTAATTAGCTAAGCTGATGACATGCAGACAATGCAGATCGACACTAACGCCATTAAGCATATGGACGCGGCGTGAGCTCGACAACAACGAAAGTGTTGTAGTTATCCTACACTTGGCAGGCCCAGGTATCACTATTCTTGCTCGGTTACCTCTCATGGTTCTAAGCTCGTTGCCACGGTGTCTGCTAGACACGACCACACAGGCTTGGGACGGGAGTGAAAACTAGACAGGTGCCACGTACCTAATATTTTGTCGCACAACTTAGTTGGGCTACTGTACACTAGATCCTGCTGCAGACCCGTCGCCAGCATCCATGTAGCATATGTGTGTCGTGCCTCCTTTACTGCGGCAGACTTCCTTTCTGCTGGGGCATCACGGGACATTTTAAGCGATATTTGCTCACCCGCCAAAGCACGAGAAAGCGTCACCTCATTGAAATGTTGTTTTGTGAGAAATACGTGCCGGCCTTGCTCCTTCATCTCTCTTAAGGTCATCATAGGGTTTGCCTCGAGCAGCATCACAATCAGGTCTGAAGTTTCATTGTCGATAACCTTGCGTCTGCCTCCTGCTTGAGCCGCTTCAGTCCTGTTATGGCATTGATAGTTTCGTACAATGGAGTATGCCGTGGTGCGCTGAGCTCCTAGGGCTTCTGCAACCTTGAGGAAATCGTGTTCTGCTCTGTAGGCTTCGACAATGCGTGCCCGATCTGCGTTACTTGTTTTTCTGTATTCACGTGAGGAAGATACTAATGAGCAACTGTCACACCGTCTATGGTTCTGTGATTCATTACAGTATTTTGCACTATAGGTAGACAGATATTAGGAATACAAAAAAGCGGTCACCATTAATATCACAGAGTCCTGACCTATACCACTACAGCAATAAAGTTTGACATTCACGCAAATAAGTTTAACAACCTAGTTTGCCATTCAGACGAAATAGTTTGACATAGTTGCAGGCTAAATAACACCAAAGCTACAAAATACATTGACATGGAGCTAAATCAAAGACAATAGAAGACATGATAATCACAATTGTATATTTTATTTTATCAATCCAATATACAGGTATAAACATGATTAAACCATTTAATGTTTACAACGCAAGATACCAATCTATTTATAATTACTAGCATACACTTGTATGCAGTGTTAAATGCAAAGAAAAAAATAGTTAAATTGATAAGTTTTATACCAAGTATTACGTGCACATCTCATTAGTAGCAGTACAGTCTTTTCAAAACCGTTTAATGTTTGTAACGTAAGATACCAATCTATTTAAAAGTACTTTCATACACTTGTATGCAGTGTTAAGTGCAAAGAACAAAATAGTTAAATTGATAAGTTTTGTACCAAAATATTACGTGCACGTCTCATTACAGTAGCAGTACAGTCTATGCTGGATACCATTAATCCCATACATCTTCCTTGTGTAGGCATTTCATCAGATAACTGTTACTATTCACATAATTTGCTTGCGTTAGTTGTGGTGTTATCACAACTAAAGCCTCCTCCATCGCCCCACGTAGTTTTTCCTCGCGGTAAGCCCTGAGAGTCTGGCCCACTCTCCTGGCTGCAGCAGCATCACAACCTCCTGCAATGTTATTGAGGTGACGCTTCAGGGTAGCTTTGAAAACCCCAAAGCAGTTCTCTATGGGGTTAAGAAAAGGTGAATATGGTGGGAGATACTTTACTACATGGTTCGTCATGGACTGTGCAGCACGACGATGGCATGGAGCGTTATCCATGACGACAACAGCGTCTTCGCCTTCAAGAATAACCTCAAGGTTAGTTAGAAAATCGTGAAAGATCTCCTGGGTAACACTCCGGACATGTATTTCGTGGTAGAGTAATCCCACAGCATCAGAGATAGCGGCTATCAGCGTTATGTTTCCACCTCGCTGTCCCCCAACGGTTCGCACGACACGCTCACCTCGTGCCGCACGACCATACGTGCACTTTGTGTACATATTGTATCAAGTCTCATCCACATAGACACGGTGCTTTTGAAGTCCTGTCTCATTCATATAATGTGCATATTCCACTCTAGCATCCTTATTTGAAGGTGAATTTCTGTCCTGGGGAACGTAGTCACATTTCTTGAGAGTTATTAAGGCACCATCCAATGCTCTTGCAACTGTGCTATCGCATACCGGCTGATTTCCTGGCCAGGTATTCCGCAGTGTTTCATTTAACTCCTTTATGGTGATTGTCGGAACAGCCTCAATCATCAACACCAGGAAGTCCAGCGACTCGTCATCAAGTTTGTGCTGTCTACCTGCAAGGAAATGTATACAGAGTCTGTAAGTGGACCTTAGATGTAAAGTAGCGTACAATATCTTAAACGCAACATATTAATTCACATTCCACACATCGGGTACAGTCGTCGGAATCCATTGCCTTCCCTTTCCTAGTTAGTACCACTGCAACAGGGGAGACTCCTCCCCTCCCCTTCCTCCTCTTATAGCACCATGCTCTTAAAATGTGGGAGTATCCTACAGGCATATAAGGACGGAAGAGGGAGGGGAGGTGTCTAACCCGTCCAGTGTTCCTAACAGCTTTGGCCGGGGAAAGGGGAATTTCAACGACTGTACTGCACAACACCTCACACAGCTATATCGCACCATGCCACAGAACCCATGTCACCTCACAAACCACGCCCAACCATGTAACGCCACACCACATCGTAACATTCCACATCAACACATAACATCACGCCATTCACACCACTCCGTACCACACCACACCACACCGCCCATTTCTAGCCACTTTTCTGGCTGGGTACTCTGATACTGTAGATTATATAGCCTACAATTTAACCCTTTCACGATCCTAGGACGCCCTTCCTTGTTTTCTTCTGCCTATTAGTAGACGATTATATTCAGATTTGGAAGGGTATATGGAAGTCAGGGGGTGAATGGTAATACCTTTTACCATTTAAGTCCCTCAGATCCTTTCTAAACTGTATAAAAACGTCTAATGATAACCACAAGAAACCATCAAGAGGTGTCAAGATCCTGAAAGGGTTAACTGCACATAGTGCACAGTACACCATAGTTACCTGCACGGTGACGGTTGTCATGCACGTGGCCTGTGTTTTGGTACTGTCGAATGATGCCATAAGCTGTTGTCCTCTTAATGCCCAGATCAGCTGCTGTGATGAGGAAGTCTTCGTTTGCCTCGTATTTTGCAATTATCCGTAGTTTATCCTCCTCCGAAATGCGGGCGTTGCGACGACGACGAGGCATTGTTCCGCAAGGGAAGCTGTACATATACTGTTTTGAAGGCAGAGACAGGCCTTACAAGGTAAACATGCCATAGGGGAGGGGGATGTAGAGTGTGCGGGAGGGAAGGCATAGATTCGAGGCTTCAGATTCGTTTGTTTCTATGGAATTTCATTGTCTTTAATTGTCAAAGTAATAGTATTTGTTGTTGTTACATTTGTTGCATTGACACATTATTCCTGTGGCAATGTCGTTAGAATTGACATTTGTCCGACTATTTTGCCCTTTGTCTGACAAACTGCTGTACTGATGTAATGTTTTATGCATTAGTTTCGAACAGTTTCCAATTGTTTCAGAACTTTGAGCTTTGTCATTAACCACCGATTAACTGTCTGACTATTAACTGTCTGACTATAACGCAAACTACTGTACTTCGAGTTCAGTTGCTTCAAAGGTTCGAGTTCGGTAAAATACTGCTTCTATCTACAATATAAACAAATATTAACTTTAATTCTTTTCTGCAGTGCCTTTCTGAGTAGTTATGGTATTTTAATGATTGTTATTTAGTTTTACAAAGTGTTAAACGTATTAGCGAATTGTCAATGCAGATTGAGAAAATTGTCATAAGCGAATGGAGACTGTCATACCTTAAACGATTGTTGGAAAGTTGTTGGTGATTGTTGAACGGAAAGTAAAGAAAGTCAATTATCGAGTGCAAGAATGTTGATATATTTTGAAAATGTTGAAACCATAAGTAATATTGTTCAATTGCATTTGAAATAAGGTGTATTCCTCCCTCTCTTACATATGCCTAATATCTTGATCTCTTGTAAGGATGCATTTTCTGCTTTCACTGGGCTTAATGCCAAGAAGGCATACAGGCCAGCTGGAGCACCTCCTGTTCTACTTAAAATGTGTTCTCCCATGCTAACTACCTGTCTAGGCAAACTTTTCCATCCCTCCCTTCACTCTAATATGTTCCCATTGTGTTGTGCCATAGAAGAGTGACGGCTCTCAACCCTCCAAGTATCATCCAATTGCTCTCATTTATTGCAGTCCTAAAGTGATATTTTGTATTTGTGTAATTCCAGTTTTTTAAACATTTGTCAACCCATAATTTACTTTCAGACCACCAGTATGGTTTCCTTAAACTCCGCTCTACTGGTAATCATCTTTCTTATTCTACTAACTCTTGGTCATCCTCATTTCTGGACTTTGGTGAGACCTAGATATATTAAGAGCCTTCGATAGCGATTGGCAAAAATCCCTTCCTTTAAAATGGCATATATAATTATGTTTCTATCCTTATAATTATATGTGCCTTTATTTCCAATTTTATTTTGTGACCATTCAATACCTGCGGTTGTGGACGGCCATTGCTCACCTCAGGAATCTGTCCTATCTCCAGTTCTATTCCTAATATTCATTAATGATCTAATCAACTGTACCTCTAGTCCTATCCACTCCTATGCCGATAACTCTACCTTAAACTTTTCAATTCACTTTCCACGGGCACCCTCCATGTAGTTATTTCAAAGTTCACCGGTTGATGTGATAGCACACCTATTTTCTGATATATCAACTATTTCCGATTGGGGCAGAGAGAATCTTGCTACTTTCAATGCTTCTACTCAACACAATCTTTCACATGACTATCCGTAAACTTCAACAACACATACATCAACCTTTCGTATTCTCTCAATATTCTTGGTCTGTTTTTCCTCTGACTTTTCTTGAAAATACCATATTGCCACTCTTACTAGAACAGCTTCCCAAATGTTTAATGTATTCAACTGCCTCTGTGGTTTCCATAACACAGCTTCTTGCTCTGTACAGAGGTACTGTGCGTCCTTGTATCGAGTACTGTTCATATGTATGGGAAGGTTCCATCCATACCGCACGTCTCCAAAGGGTAGAGTCAGAAGCATTTGTTTCATCAACTCACCTCCTCTTAAGGTGCACCCTCGTGGTCACCTTCGAGGTAAACATCCAATGGTGTTCGAAGAGTAGCCATTTGCCTACCATCCATCAGCACCTCCATCAGCATTTCCATTTTGCCTAACTGCAATTTTCTATGGTGATTTAATAGTGACTTACACTACCGGTATTATTATTAATCTACATTTATATGAGCGGACCTTTTCAGGCTAAGTAGCCTAGAGTAAACTTATCTTCTTTAAATCTGCCATATTGGGTGCCCAGACTCCGGGACTTTGACCCACAGTTTTAAATTTCCGATAGTTAGGCATGAGCAAGGGCAATGTTGAGGGAGGTTGTAGATCGACGGATCCTGGGGGTGCAGGTCTGGGGTTTAACTCGGTGCAGGTAGTGGCCGAGGTAGATCGCATAGCGATATTCGGCCACTCATACGTGACCCGACTGAAGGCAGCAGACCAGGGCCCTGTAGATTACAGGGGAGTGAACGGGGATCGGCGGTTTCAGTTTTGTTACTTTGGGGTGCCAGGGGCTAGCATCGCAAGTCTTAAGTCCTCCGTTGAGTGGGGTACGTAGGCTGGTAGTGTACCGGCCTCTCTACACCTAGTTACTCATCGAGGGCAACGACATAGCCCCCGACACCGACCCATGCTCTGGCTGTGGCCTTGGGGGGCCTGGTTCTGGCTGTAGAGAGGGTCACGGGAGGGAAATGCATCCTGAATTCCCTGGAATACCGCTCTAGTGAGGGGAATGTCAGCAGAGCAATATAGTCGGATTAGGAATTCAATAAACAGAACCCTGCGCTCTAGGCTAGACGTGACACGCCATCGCTTTTTGTCTGTTTCATCCAAGCCGCAGGATCTTGATCTAGATGGTGTCCATCTAGACCTTGACACCAACAAGATCCTGCATGATAAGATAACTGGCATGACAAAACGCTGGCTGGAGCGTGATGCAGGAGTGATAAGCCTGCAACTCACAAAATTCTGCTTCCCTCCCATCACCTTCCCCCGTAAATTACCCTTCTTTCCTTTTTGTTTCCTTTTTTTGTTGTTTACCCTGTATTTGTTTCCCTAATTTCATTATTATTTACTATTTTTTGTCTTATGACTGACCTACCATCACATATTATTTCCTTCATTGTTTCACCATTGTCGTCATATCCCCATCTCTCGTGGTACTGTGTAAGGTAAGCGGTTTATATAGTCATTTCTACCTTTTACTTTAATAACATTAGTCTGGGAAGGGTAGGCTAATGTAAATACAATATTGCATATGAGGACTAAAATGTAAGTTCATATGACAATTATCAAAAGGTGCGCTTATATTTCACGATTGTGGCTTATTATAGAGGTCCGTATTGGCTGACGAAGGGTTAGGCTAATTCGTGTAAATTATTTAATGACTGGTAAACCAAAAGATAAATCAACTATAATTATGTTTATCACAGTCTTGAAAAACCAGAGAGGGGGTTTGAGGGGTCTCATTACTAGGCTAACGTCCGATTTGGAAGACTTTGTGGCTAGTGCAACTCCTGAACAGCTAGAGGCTAGGTTAGAGTACCTACAAACTACCTATGATCGTATAGTTACCCTGAATGAAAGTATAGTATCAGTGTTAGAGGGTGAATCAGATATTCATGCGGAGTACGAACAGCGCGCTGTCCATGATATTGCCAATTTAGAGGCAATACATTTACTGCGAAGAGCGGTAAAGAAGACAGAGATAACCCCGACTAGCAACGCTGCCAAACAAACAGATCCCCGCTGTGAAGTCAATTTGCCCAAATTAAATTTACCGAAATTCAGGGGAAACTTGACCGAGTGGTTAGCATTTTGGGACGTCTTTAAATCAACAGTGCATGATTCAAACCTTGACGATGTACGAAAGTTCCATTATCTTAAAGGCCAACTAGAAGATGAAGCCTTACATTTGGTAGAAGGTTTTTCCATCGTAGGTGAAAATTATGATAGTGTTGTGAGGTTATTATGGAGACACGGACCAGCTCAAGGTAGCCCACGTAAACGCCCTGTTGAACCTAGCACAGCCTAGGTACAGGGTCGATGAACTGACAAAGTTCAGGGCAGACATGGAGTGTCACACAAGGTCATTAGATGGGTTGGGGGTAACCTCACAAGAAATGCTAGTCATAATCTTAAGACAGAAATTACCTCTAGCTATTCTAGATATAGTTAGTACTTTTGATTTGGAAGAGTTCAAAGAGTCATTTAGCAGGGAGATTAGCAACATACAATTGAACAATGGTAGAACGGTGGGTGGGTCAGAAGGGACAACAGCAAGGGGTCAATAAATATGATGGTAGGATCTAAAGGAAAGGTTGAAGAGTCACGAAAGAAACCACAAATGTCATGTAGGCTATGCAACAATCCCAAGCATAAATGGCTAAGCTGTACCAAATATCAAACCAATGAAGCCAAATTAGCTCAAGCAAGAAAGCTAAAGTTGTGCAAGGGTTGTCTAAGTAAGGACCATGGTATGCAGGGTAAATGTACTGCTTCCTATTTGAGGCCCTGTCGCAACTGTGAGGGTCATCACTTTGACAAATTATGCCCCACAGGTAGTCTAGTCAAGGAGGAAAAGGTAGGGGGTACTGCAACACTAATGCTAGGCAGTAGGAAAGACACCACCATTTTACCCACAATCAAGATACCCATAGAGGGTTATGGCAGGACACAAGTCTGTCGGCTACTCCTAGACCAGGGCTCACAACGATCCTTTATAAAGAGATCGGTGCTGGACGGTCTAAAACACTGTGTAGTAGGTAGTGAGACCCTTAGGTTGCAAGGTTTAACAGGAGTGACCGACAGTAGAGACTACGAAGTTGTTGAAGTTGCTTACATCTACCGTAAGAAGAAACACTTCTTACAGTGTGTAATGGTAGATGAACTCCCAGACTATCAATCTGAAGGAATTAACAAAGTAGAGCATGCACTTCGTAGGAAAGGTATTTACCTGTCTGATCCCGTTTGTGACTTGAAAGAGGTGCACATACTGTTAGGAGCATATTATTATTATGATGTAGTACACCCTGGTTTTAAAAGAGAGAGTGGAGTGATCTTGATCCCCACTAAGTTTGGCTACTGCATGAGCGGTACAGTCCAAACTACCCAGTCAAATGTTCTGGTTGACACGGTATTCGTGTTGAGGATGAGCACGACCGTGGCAGAACAGTTCACCAAAGATGATACTCACATTGAGGACCCAAAATTAGCTGCCGAGTTCAATCTAGAAAGACTGTGAAAACTAGACCACATAGGAATTAAACCTGTGGAGAATGACCAGGAATCAAAATTTGCGATAGAGAAGTTCTCGGAATCTGTGCGTTACTTGACCACGGAAAAACAATACGAAGTTTGTCTACCCTGGAAACATGAGAATAACAGTTTGCCAACCAATTATGGTTTAGCGTTGGGCAGGTTACGCGCCTTGCAGCGGAAACTAGACAACGAACCAAGTACCTACAAGGCTTATGACGAAGTCTTTCAAAATGATCTCGACCGAGGGTTTATTGAAGTCGTCGATGTGGATGAACAAGGGAATACCGGGAAAGTCCATTACCTCGCACATCATGGGGTAAAAAAGGACAGTGTTACCACTCCCATCCGAGTGGTATATGACTGCTCAGCCCACCTAGGCCATAGTCCCAGTCTAAACGATTGTTTATTGAACGGCCCCTCAATGGTGTCAGACCTATCACAGCAATTGCTGCGCTTTAGACTGGGACATTATGCATTAACTAGCGACATAGAAAAGGCCTTCTTGATGGTGAAATTGCAGAAGGGGGATAGAGACGTCACCTGGTTCCTTTGGTTAAAAAACATCGACAACCCGGAGAGTCCCATAGAGACCTATGGGTTTAGGGTAGTCTTGTTTGGCGCTACGTGTTCGCAATTTCTATTAAACGCGACCATTAAGAAACATCTTGATGATTCTGGAGAAGACACGACTGTACTCGCTCCCGGATTATACATAGACAATTTGCAGGGGTCTAGTGAAAGTGAATAGGAACTAGTCGCAAACTATAGGCAGGCTAGTAGGTTGTTCACTGATGCCCATCTGTTTCTCCGCGAGTGGGTTTCAAATTCTGTGTTGCTTCGGGATGGTCTAATAATTGATGGGGTAGCTTCTGATAATCAAGAATATGCCAGAATCTTGGGGATGATATGGCAACCAGGGAAAGACACACTGATGTACCGGACCAAAGATTATACTAAACAGACAGGGATGCACACAAGACGTAGTCTGCTGAGTAAAGTCGCGCAATTTTTTTATCCCTTGGGTTTAGCATTACCTGTTACTTTCAGAGCTAGGATTCTAATACAAGAAATAAGGAGACGCAACGTGTGGTGGGACGAAAAAATACCCGACGATCTTGTTGAACAGGGTAGGTCCTTACTAGAAGATTATAACACCCTATGTACATTAGAGTTACCGCGCCAAGTGGCCGCATTTGGACCCATGTCTTTACATGCATTCTGTGATGCGAGTGCCACAGCGTATGGAATAGCTATCTATTGTGTTACCTCGCTTGAGATTTATTTACTCACCGCCCGGGCTAAGGTTGCACCGGTAAAGGGGGTCACAATTCCCAAATTGGAACTACCTGCCATGCTGCTATTGGGACCATGTACGCACTTCATACGATAAGGAACTGCAACTAAGGGCGGTACACGTATGGTGCGATAGCCAAATTGCACTAAGCTGGGTGCATAGTCAAAGGACATTACCCGTCTATGTGCGCAATAGGGTGGATGAAATACGATCCCTACTACCAAACGCCTTCTATCATTATGTACCAACCAAGGAAAACCCCAGCGACTTGATAAGTAGGGGAGTAACGGCGTCCAAATTGATTTAGTCCGACCTGTGGTGGCAAGGCCCAAAATGGTTGCTCCATGAAGGGGATTGGGCTATTTGGAATGCCGAGGTTGAGCTGATTTTGCCTTTAGAATCGGTGACAGCCGTCATTCAACCGACATCAACACCGAGTCCTATGTTAGAGTGGGTAAGGATCGGTGGGTACAATAAATTAGTCAGGGTCGTAGTTTGGGTGTTGCGTTACATAACCAATATAAAGGCCAAGCTACAAGGACGACTCTGCAATCTGGGTCAAACCTTAAATGCAAAAGAAATAAAAGCAGCAGCGGTAACACTAATTAGATGGGTTCAAAGTGTTACGACCGGGGCTACGAATAAAACAAGGGCACTTAAAGATTGGACTAGTAATAGAGCACTATTCAACAACGGTACGCTAGATCCAAACCCTCGAACTTATATGCCGGCGAACAAAAACACCTATACCCTCCAGAGTTAATCTGCGAGAACGGGGTATCCTTAACTGGGCATAAATGTACTCTACTTCAGGCTAACCCACACTGGTATAGCCTGATAACAAACAAGATGCAAGTTACGTTAAAATGCATAAAAAGGAATCTATGGAAAGATCAATTAAATCACTGCAAGATTTAATACAATAAAAAGATGCTTCAATATAGTTACTCTAAACAACAATAAACTCTTCACTCCTATCAGAAAGAAAGTGAAGTATAGTCCTACAGCATAGACCTGGAAACTTCTGAAGAAAGTCTGATGCTCATAAGATGCTCGTATCTTGAATTATATAAAGGCAGGAGGCAGGACACCACACGTGTAGACTGAATACACTAAAAGATAGGACATCAAATGTTAACTGACACGACTATAAATGCGCAACGGTAGCAATGCTCGACACTAAAAGAAGTACTTCCTCATCAACGAAACAGTCTGCTATGGTTGTGCAACTCAACAACAACCTAAACTAATAAATGCTGTGAATAATAATGCGTACATATCAAAGAGCTTATATTAAATACTAATAAGTGTCTACTCGATTAATAATGTCTAGCTGGAATACTCTAGGTAAGGAACTGTGGTTGAGCGAGACAGGCTCGTAGCCTATCGATGTCCTTAAGACTGCATCCTTTAAGTTACGTTAATTGACTAGGGTGCTCTCTTGATAGATCCAGATCACAAGTATCTGGTTCTATCCTGGCGACCCTCTAAAGACAAGCAAAGAGGCAGCAAAGTGTGGAACTGGAACAGGCTAAAACCCTCAGTTAACACAATGCTGCACTCGTAAAGAACGCAAGCGAAAAGACAACACAGGCTACCACAGGACCGGTCGAAGTCGTGTAGGTATAAGCAAACCATACACACATCGGGGACAACAACTACAGTTACCTTATCCCAGTCTAGCATTAAATTAAAGAGCAGAAACACTAAATCAATAATGGAGACACACTAAGTTTCCAACCTCTACTAACTAAGAACCCTCATAACCTATTCTAAGTACATGTAAATATCGCAGAGGACGGCGCATGCAATAAAATGGGCCGGCTATGGAAACCGTATGCAGAACCCAAGGGGATAAGTAATTGAATAAAGACGAGAAGCAATGGAAAAGAAGAAGGTCAGAGAGAGAGAGACAGTGGTAAAGGGGGTGATCGGGAGAGAGTATGCAAAGAGATGTTAGAAGCATGCACGCCAAGCCTGTCCTGAGGAGAACAGCTCCCGTGGACCCCCACACAGGAGGCAAGTCACACAGGAGCCCACAAAGGCACGATGGTCGGCCAATCACGGGCCGATACATCACATGCAGTAGGCCCCTAGGACGCGCCAGGAACCGCCAGCCAATCAAGGGCGCGGGAAAGCCCGCGCGAGCGGGAAAACTCCTCCGAGCGAGGGAGGCAGCAACATACATACACACGCACACACTACCACTACGCTGCCTCTATCGCTCTCCTTAACTTTACACCATGCATCTTATATTCTACTAATGATATAAAATACTTCCCGTTGTCACAGACGAAAACAAAGACCACCACTGGACTGTCTGTGACTATGCGAGCACAAGGAAAGAATGAACAACATTCTCGGATAACTGTAGCCCATTTCGATTTCCCTGGCGAGCGCTAGTGGCTAACGAGAGGCGATTCTGCCCACGCTGGTAGACGTCACACCCCGCCCAAGATATAGGATGCTCAACATTAGGCGAGCACCATATCTGACAAAGCAGAATGCCGACATGACCCGCCACACCTTGCCACTCCACCAGAAATGAAATGCAAAGCTCAATTCTTACATAAAACAACATATTAATATAAAGAAAAATCTTATAACCCCTCCCAAACACAAGAGTATAATTTAGCCTGCTATGCTCCCTGAGCGAGTTTCACAGAGCCCAGCCTACTAAGTGAAAGACAGGTTCAACTTAGGACTTTAGCTATAACATTGGCAACTTACAATTAACTATCAAATAGAAAGAGTTTTTATGTGATTTTTTTTATTTAATTTTAATGTTGTTTTTGACGGCTGCTCTACAGGGGCAAGCCGGATTTTTCTCCACTCAAACCCACACACCTGTGGTGATCTACGCCGGATCCTCCACCCTCGACAAACAGTCTGCAATGACATTCTCACAACCGGCAATATGGCGAATGTCTAGATTGTATTCTTGCAACATGAGTGACCAACGTGTCAGCCTCATATTTCGGTTGTGGAATTGGTTCAGAAATTTAAGAGGGTGGTGGTCGGTATAAATCACCACGACTCGCCCGTAGGCAGGAACATTTACTTCAAAGTGCCTGAGCGCCAACACTTTTGCCAGCAGTTCTTTCTCAACCACAGAGTAGTTTTTCTGAGCGGAATTAAACTTCTTGGAAAAGAAACTGACTGGATGCTCCAAACCTTCCTCGTCTGTTTGCATTAAGACGGCACCAGCCCCTACACCGCTGGCATCTGTTGCCAGCTGGAATGGTCTTTCAAAGTCAGGGGCCCTGAGGATTGGGTGAGTGCATGAGTAGGTGCTTGACCAGCGAAAAAGCCCTTTCACACTCAGGTGCCCACTTGAACTTTTTGTCTTTTGCTATTAAATCTGTCAGAGGAGCTAACACAGTAGAATAACCCTGAATGAAATGGCGATAGTAACCGATCATGCCCAAAAATCTCATGATATGCCGCTTGGTGGACGGCCTGGGGAACTGATTAATAGCCTGTATCTTGTTTGGGGGGGGCAGACCTGGCCTAACCCGACCACAAACCCAAGATAATGTACAGTTGCCCGGACAAAGTCACACTTGCCCAGCTTGACCACCAAGCTGGCCTCACTGAGCTTCCGAAACAAGGCTTCTATGTGCTCACAGTGACTGTCAAAGTTGTCATCGTAGATTATAACGTCATCTAGGTAGACAGTGCAGTTAGGGATGTCAGCTACTAACTCATTCATAAGACTCTGGAAGGTTGCTGGGGCATTTTTAAGGCCATACGGCATCACATTGCAACGGTAGGTGTTCCCATGAACCACAAACCCGCGTACCCCCTTCGCCCGCTCAGACAAGGGCAACTGCCAGTAGCCTTTCACGAGGTCTACCTTAGTTAGAAACTGTTCCTTACCAATCTTGTCTACACTATCGTCAACCCGGGGAAGGGGATAAGCATTGGTGGGAGTCAACCCGTTCAATCTCCGAAAGTCAATGCAGAAGCGAACCTCCCCATCAGGCTTGGGCTGCAGAGTGACAGGAGATGGCCACCTAACTGCCCCCTTCTCAATCAACCCCCGTTCTAACATATACTCTAACTCCGCTCTGAGGGCTGGGAGTTTAATGGGTGGAATTCTGTAGGGTACTGATTTAAAGGGGGGGTGATCTCCCACGTCCACGTCATGCACCACTCGAGTTGTGAGGCCTGGATGCTCTGCAAACACAGTGGGGTATGAAGCAAACAGGCGCTGCACGGCTACACGCTGTTGCTCAGGCAGGTGCACTAGAGCATCGTCAGCCACCTGTTTGGAGTTCCCCGTCCACTGGTCAGCAGAGACATGACACTCCCAGTTATCTTCCACCTGGGCTTCACTGTCCCTCACTTCTTCTCCACCATGACCGCTGCAAGTCAACACAGGGACAGGGGCGCCTCACAAACTCTTTGACCAGATTCACATGGCACAGCTGGTTCTTTTTACGCCTATGTGGAGTAGCCACAAGATAGTCTAGGTCAGAGATCTTCTTTACCACCTTATAAGGACCAGCGTACTTAGCAGACAACGGATGACCTGGCAGAGGTGACAAAATCAACACCTCCTGCCCCACCTTAAACTCCCGGAGTTTTGTCTTCTCATCGTACCTGTCCTTCATCAGTGCTTGCGACCCTACCAAATTCCTACCTGCCAACTCTAGGCTTCTCAGCATTCTCTCTCTACTCTCGAGGACATACTTTAACATGGAACATGGTTTTGCTGTGCCCTCCCAGATTTCTCTAACCATGTTGAGGGGGCCTCTGACCTGATGCCCGAAGACTATCTCATTGGGACTGAACCCGAGGCTTTCACCAGGTACCTCCCGAGCAGCGAATAAAACATACGGCAACCCAAGATCCCAATCCTTGACATTTTCAACACAGTAACAACGCAGCATGCTTTTCAGAGTCGAGAGCCACCTCTCCAACACCCCTTGGCTCTCTGGGTGATAGGCTGAAGAAACAACTGTACTGATACCGTGCTGCTGCATGGTCTGTTTGAAAAGGTTAGAAGTAAAATTGGACCCTTGGTCTGACTGCAATTCCTGCGGGTACCCGTACCTAGAACAGTACAATAGCAAGTTACGAACAACAGTCTTAGTAGTACCATTTCGCATGGGGTATGCATCCGGATAACGAGTGGCAACATCCATGATTGTGAGGAGGTACTTGTTGCTTGCACTAGTAGGGGGTAGAGGGCCAACGATGTTGATTATAACCTTACTGAATGGTGGCCCGATTACAGGAATAGGGTGTAACGGAGCCTTGGGAATACATTAATTTGGTTTACCTACTGTCTGGCAGGTACTGCACATTGCCACTCATGACTCAACATGTGCCTTTATACCTGGCCACCAAAACAATTTCGCCAAGGCTGCTACCGTCTTATGTACACCCAAATGCCCTGCCAACGGTACATCATGCGCCAACCTCAGTAGGCTATCACGGCACACACTAGGCACAACCAACTGGTCAACCACTCTCGACCCCCCCTCCCAACTCTGTCTGGGATCTAGAAATCGCCTGTACAAAATACCCTCCACACGAAAGAAGTCCCCCGGCTTTGCACCCCCGTCCTCCTCAAGTTCGATTGCACCGTTACTACACTTCTGAAGCTCAGGATCACCCAACTGCAGCCAACAGATATCCGAAGGAGCAAATTTATCAAGATGCTCCCGGAGCAACTTATGGCCTCCCCCGATACTGGACTGTTCGATCCTATCTTGCTCTTGTGAGTAGCGGTGCTGTCTCGGAGTTTTCACACGCCCTACCTCCTCAACAAGTGTGACAGGTTCTGGGGCCACTCCGGACCTTAACAATGGTGCTAATACTGAGTCGCCAAGGAGAGCCGCTGGATCAAAACTCTCAAAACTTTTCCTAACTTTAGCTTTCTCCTTTCGACCGTTCCTCCGCTAGTCTAGAGACTGAGGAATAGGCTGTGACACTTTAGATGCACGAGAACAGGTGACAACACACACCATCTGCTGTAATTGACACCTCTCGACCAACTCCTGCCCCTCCCTACTCACGTCGGCCGCCCTCTCGGCAACGACTAAGGGTGGAACCTCAGAAGTAGGCACCGCAAAGTCGTTGCCGAGAAGAAGGTCGACGCCCTCTACTGACAATTTCTCCACGATTCCAACATTCAACTCTCGTGTCACACCTTCAACCTCCAGCTCTACTCGAACCAACGGGTATGACCATGTAGCATTAATACCCTGCACCACAACTACCCGTGCCGCGTTTATAGGTTTGCCTGTAAAGTTTTTCATCAGAGTCTGGGATGCACCTGTATCACGCAACAACTCCAACCCATGCTTGCAACCAGCCCAACTCACGCAGCCACGCCCTCTATGGTCGCAAAAAGCATCGCGGACAGGTTTCGAGCCTTCCGGACACTCCTTCACTGGCTGTGCCCCCGCATCTGACATATCACCCCGTGTAAATGCAGAAGACCTCAGAGACACCCCAACGTTGCTAGCCAAAGACACGACTGCTGTAGATTAGTTACTAGGGCAGGAACGTGCAAAATGCCCCTTTTTATGACACTTAAAACACTCTACTTCACCCTTGGACTTCCCCCGAGGTGGGGAAGGGCCCTGACCTTCCTTAAACGGGACGGTTTTAGGTTTGTGATCAAATTTGGTATCATTGCTCTTGCTTTTGTTATTAAATGTGGTATCACTGACTTGGGGGGGTGGGGTGTTGCGCCCCTTGTTAACTGCATCGGTCCGTTGTGCAGACCCGCACCCACGGATCAGTGATAATCTCAGGTCAGCCATCTCAGCTGCCTCTTGTAGAGTTTTAGGACGTTTCTCTTTGAGGTTCAAAGTCAGGTCGCCGCCTGTGCATTTGAAAAATTGCTGTAGAAGTACTACCTGCTCAAGCTCTCCGAACGTCGTCACCTTCTCTGACCTCAGCCAATTTCTCAAAGCATCAGACAGTTACCGGGCATGTTCTAGAAAAGTGCACTCACGACCCTTCGTAACACCCCGAAACTTCAACCTATATGTCTCTGGTTGTAACTCGTATGCCCGCAGGACAGCTTCCTTCAGTACCTTATAATCGATGCAAGACTCCAAGGGCAACGCATCATATGCCTTGAGTCCTTTGCCAACCAACCTAGAGGAAACAAGGGCTGCCCACTTAACCTCGGGCCATTGGTGCTCCCGGCTCTTCTTCTCAAACGCAGGAAAAACTTGGTGACACCCGACTCGTCAAATGCAGGGACTAACTTAAAAGGTGCGATAAAGACTGATCAAGACCTCGATTCCCAGAACCGAGACGCTGCCCTGTCGACTCCACCCGAGACTTCTCCAGTTCTCTGTCTGCACAGTACTTCGTAGCCTCAACCTGAAGCTCAGCTTCCCGCTGCTGCTGCTGAATCTTAGCCATCTCAATCTGCTGCTTAGCCATCTCAAGCTCAGATTCATGCTTTCGTTGCTCAGCCTGCTGGTTAAGTTTGGCGAGTTCGAGCTGAAACAACATCTCGGCAGACAAACCTTGAGGAGGGGGTGCTACTATTGGGGACCCACCCCATGAATCACCTAGAGGCATACCCAACTGCCAGCGGGTATCGGCCTGCGGGAACGTACCCGGCTCCGGAGCCTGAGGGGGCGCCATGGTAGGAGTCGAGTGGAATGGGGGCTGGGCAGAAGGTGCCCCAGCTCCCGCTCCACCTGAAGCCCCATGCACCCCACCGAGCACTCAGGTAGCCAGCTCACTTCTCGACAAACCGCTAGTACCGGGAAACCCTAAGACTGTGGCTACACACTGTAGTCCGTACCGGTCTAACCCCGACACACGATCCGCTGACACAGGCTCCTCCAAAAATATCCGCGCATCCTCTTCACTGTTCACCACCCAAGCGCCCCTAGACAACTCCAGCTTCTCCACCTCTTCGCCTGCTTCCCGTACTGTGTCCTCACTGTGCACTGATCCGTCGTTCGACATAGTGTCCACCGGAAATCCTCAACGTTTATATAAAAAAAAAAAGTACCTAAACTCTCATGTAGCACTATTCACTCAAAAAAATGCTTGAAGACAACTCAAGTGCTATACTACGTTGCCAAACAAAATCCAACGTGTCCAAAATATTCCTCAAAAAACAAATGTCCAAAAATCCTGCAATTATTTCTTAGTTCACTAATTTCGCCATTTGGTATGACGACTAAGATGAGATACTAGGCAAGGTCGCCATTTGATACGACCGGGGCTACGAATAAAACAAGGGCACTTAAAGATTGGACTAGTAATAGGGCACTATGCAACAACGGTACGCTAGATCCAAACCCTCAAACTTATATGCCGGCGAACAAAAACACCTGTACCCTCCAGAGTTAATCTGCGATAACGGGGTATCCTTAACTGGGCATATATGTACTCTACTTCAGGCTAACCCACACTGGTATAGCCTGATAACAAACAAGATGCAAGTTACGTTAAATTGCATAAAAAGGAATCTATGGAAAGATCAATTAAATCACTGCAAGATTTAATACAATAAAAAGATGCTTCAATATAGTTACTCTAAACAACAATAAACTCTTCACTCCTATCTGAAAGAAAGTGAAGTATAGTCCTACAGCATAGACCTGGAAACTTCTGAAGAAAGTCTGATGCTCATAAAATGCTTGTATCTTAAATTATATAAAGGCAGGAGGCAGGACACCACACGTGTAGACTGAATACACTAAAAGATAGGACATATAATGTTAACTGACACGAGAATACTGTAAATGCGCAACGGTAGCAATGCTCGACACTAAAAGAAGTACTTCCTCATCAACGAAACAGTCTGCTATGGTTGTGCAACTCAACAACAACCTAAACTAATAAATGCTGTGAATAATAATGCGTACATATCAAAGAGCTTATATTAAATACTAATAAGTGTCTACTTGATTAATAATGTCTAGCTGGAATACTCTAGGTAAGGAACTGTGGTTGAGCAAGACAGGCTCGTAGCCTAGCGATGTCCTTAAGACTGCATCCTTTAAGTTATGTTAATTGACTAGGGTGCTCTCTTGATAGATCCAGATCACAAGTATCTGGTTCTATCCTGGCGACCCTCTAAAGACAAGTAAAGAGGCAGCAAACTGTGGAACTGGAACAGGCTAAAATCCTCAGTCAACACAATGCTGCACTCGTAAAGAATGCAAGCGAAAAGACAACACAGGCTACCACAGGACCGGTCGAAGTCGTGTAGGTATAAGCAAACCATGCACACGTCGGGGACAACGACTACAGTTACCTTATCCCAGTCTAGCATTAAATAAAAGAGCAGAAACACTAAATCAATAATGGAGACACACTAAGTTCCCAACCTCTACTAACTAAGAACCCTCAAAACCTATTCTAAGTACATGTAAATATCTCAGAGGACGGCGCATACAATACAATGGGCCGGCTATGGAAACCGTATGCAGAACCCAAGGGGATAAGTAATTGAATAAAGACGAGAAGCAATGGAAAAGAAATAGGTCCGAGAGAGAGACAGTGGTAAAGGGGGTGATCGGGAGAGAGTATGCAAAGGGATGTTAGAAGCATGCACACCAAGCCTGTCCTGAGGAGAACAGCTCCCGTGGACCCTCACACAGGAGGCAAGTCACACAGGAGCCCACAAAGGCGCGATGGTCGGCCAATCACGGGCCGATACGTCACAAGGCAGCAGGCCCCTGGCGCGTCGCCAGGAACCGCCAGCCAATCAAGGGCGCGGGAAAGCCCGCGCGAGCGGGAAGACTCCTCCGAGCGAAGGAGGCAGCAACATACATACACACGCACACACTACCACCACGCTGCCTCTATCGCTCTTTCTCCTTAACTTTACACCATGCATCTTATATTCTACTAATGATATAAAATACTTCCCGTTGTCACAGACGAAAAAAAGACCACCACTGGACTGTCTGTGACAATGCGAGCACAAGGAAAGAAAGAACAACATTCTCGGATAACTGTAGCCCATTTCGATGTCCCTGGCGAGCACTAGTGGCTAACGAGAGGCGATTCTGCCCACGCTGGTAGACGTCACAAAAGGGAATCCTTTAGTCAGGAATTAGAGTCCATGAGAAGTTCTGGTAAGATTAAAATGCCTAAATTGTGCGTCAACTAAGGCTACTTCTGAAGAATGACATTATTAGATGTGAGGGACGTCTAAAGTGGTCAGGTGTAGACGACTGCGCCAACAATCCTATCCTGATGCCTGCAACACACCATGTCACCGATCTACTGGTACAACGCACACACGAGGAAGTAATGCACTACGGGGTCCACCACGTTATTTCTAAATTGCGTCTCAACTGGTGGATACCCAGAGTTCGACAGGTAGTTCGACGAGTAGTCAAAAGGTGTGTGGTGTGCCGTAGACTAAAAGGAAGACCATTTACGACTGGACCTGCTCCACCCTTGCCAGAGTGCCGCGTTAATCATCTAGAACCCTTCAGAGTTACAGGACTGGACAATACCGGTGCACTGAGAACTAGGGAACTGGACAAGGTTTATGTGTTGCTATTTACTTGTGCCACTTCACGTGCAATACATTTAGAACTCTGTGACAATATGTCCTGTGAAGAGTTTTTGCTGGCATTCAGGAGATTTTGTGCACGTCGTTCCTTCCCTCATTTGATTCTTAGCGACAATGCTCCCACTTTTCTTCAAGCTTCCAGGTACTTAACCCTTATTTAGCGGCGAGCAACATAAGTCGAGTTAAATAAAGCTGGACTATGTGGCGGCGCTCGACATAACTCGAGTGGCAATTTCAGCACGTAATGTGGCTGAGAGAGAGAGACAAGTGGTGGCAGGAGACTAGCGAGCGTATGACTGCTCCAGACCACCGCGGAGAACCTACTGACACAAATCTCAGCTCCCTCCTCCCTCTCTCACTCGCTACATACTCAATTATGTACTGAAAGTACCGAATTACCTGCTTTTTGCACTCGCGTTGCACGGTTATTGCAAGAAAACTATCCATCATACAAGGATCGTTATGGTGTCATTCGAAAGCTCTGTTTATGCCCTTTCAGGGATAGGTACTTGTTTTACGTTCTGGGTCTTATTTAGGCATGAAAATGATCACGTAAACAGCCCTATTTTGGCTAAAAACACCCCGCTGTGCGGTACACATAAATAAACCGCATAGGCCGCTCGTAAGGTGTTAATAGATATGAGCGACGATCCAACAGTTGTTGCTTACTTGGGAGAGCGGAGGTGCGAATGGAAATTTATACCAGTCAAAGCGCCGTGGTTTGGTGGAATGTGGGAACGGTGTGTTGGCATCGTGAAGTCAGGCTTACGGGCGGTTGCAGGACGCACCTTGTTAAAAAGGAGCGAACTAGTAACTGTGCTCACTGAAGTCGAGGCGGTTGTTAATGATCCTCCTCTCACTTATGTATATACCGACCTGCAAGAACCACTGCCACTAACACCAGCGCATTTGCTCTACGGCAAGTCATTGACTGCATTTCCTACTGATTTGCAGTCTCATGCAGAGTTAGAGGACCCTTCGATGTTCACCGAGGCTGCGGTTTCACGACGGACCAGTATATTTCTAGGGATATCGGTGATTTTAAAAAGAGATGGGTGAATGATTACTTATTGGCACTGTGTGAGAGGACATTCAAGACTGCTGGTCAACCATCAGCACCCTCTGTAGGCGAGATAGTATTCATCCATGATGAAAGTCCTAGATTATACTGGAAGTTGAGCCGCGTAGTGCAGGTGTACGAAGGCGAAGGCTCGGTAGGACGAGCAGCGCTGCTCAAGACAGCTACTGGGACAACGGTTCGTCCGGTCGCACGACTGTACGCTATGGAGCTTGGCTCTTCTATACAAGAAAAAGCTCCTCCTGATGATACTGGATCCGAGGAGGCTAACTTAGCCGATCCACCACAACCCGTTGGGATCCGCCTTGGATCGGGACTAGACCCAGACGCGCAGCCCGTGGCGCCATTGATATGTGGCGACACAAGATTGCTTCTGGGCAACTCTAGATATAAGGTGGGGTTCAGGTATTGTGTTTGGGGGGGGGGGGGGGAGTGTATCGTTGATTCACGATAGTCAGTGGTATAACATACGTTTTCTATGTATCATACCCTAAATACAGTATGTACAGTATGTATGCTTAATAAGTTAAATAAGGCCTATTATACGAAAGTATAGTATTTAAGAGTCTTTAGGATTGCATATATGATTTATCATATAGCCATGTCGTAATGTTATAAATGCGGTATATACTGTATTTACCGCTAGATATCCGCTACAAACTTAGCAGTATCCGCTAAATTCGTAGCGCCAGACGATGACGTCTTGGAGAGAGACGCTTCGCATCAGAGCTTTTTTGTCTACCAACGAGACAACACTATATCCACTCCTTAGTTTGCCGCGACCCTGGTTCCAGTTTCATCCAGCTCTCATCATTTAACTTAACTTCATCCAACAGACAGACCGACCGACAAGCTAAGCCTTATTATCATGATTTAAATTTCTTCAGCTTTATTTTTTCTTTATTTGTTAAGGTGCACCCTCGTGGTCACCTTCGAGGTAAACATCCAATGGTGTTCGAAGAGTAGCCATTTGCCTACCATCCATCAGCACCTCTATCAGCATTTCTACTTTGCCTAACTGCAATTTTCTATGGTGATTTAATAGTGAGTTACACTCCCGGTATTATTATTAATCTACATTTATATGAGCGGACCTTTTCAGTCTAAGTAGCCTAGAGTAAACTTATCTTCTTTAACCTCTTGGAGGTCCTTTCTACCCTGCGTAAAATCGTCTAATGATGGCCAAAATAAGCTGCTAAAGCGCGTCAAAATCCACAAAGGGGTAAGCTATTAAGCATTCCTCTTTACGAAACAACACTTAGTAAGTTTGGGAGGACAACATAAATGGATCTAACATGCATTTAATATTTTGGAACGAGTGAAATACACTCTGGGAAGTGCGAATAGAAAACGATATGAACGTTTAATTATATGTTGGTCACAGCCGACTGTTTGCTTGTAGCGAGTGATAATATGCATACACAAATGTATTGGTAATTGACTTCATATACAACTTTATCATGCACCATGAAATTCATATAATGTTGAAACTTGTGAATTTGTTATCAAGTAAATTTCCCTGGCGGAAGAGCAAACGGACAGATCATTAACACAATGAGGACAATATCAAACAGCTAGTCCATGTGAGCCATGCACTGAAATACACACAGGGAAGTACCAATACCAATAATTATTGTTTTCTTCTATGTGGATGAGGGAAACAAAAGGCAGAGCTGCCTGTCACAAGTGCCTCCTCTTAAAATTGTTCTGGATTACTTAAGATAATTTATTTCTGATTAGGCAGGACCAATTGGACTCGAAATGGATGTAATTCGCAAATTTTCTAAGCTGACTAAAGTGATCTTTTGGAAACAGAAATTAATAAAAAAACTCATCATACTGAAAGAGTTAGTTTGAAAGCTAGAATGTTAGGATGAACTTACCTCTGTGTCTGATGGGCAACAAGTGAGAAGGTAAAGTGTGCGGAGTTGTTTAGTCAGATGTGTGTATGTGTACCCCAAAGTAAGATGTACGGTAACCCACTGTGTACCAGTGATGTAATTTTCATAATTGTATGGTAACTATTACACAATTGTCTTCAGGTTTGGAAGGATATGTGGTAACTAAAAGGATAAATTGAGATAGTGCGTAGTCTTTTAATGGACAGAGGTCCATCCTAAACTTAATAAAATCATCAAAATAATTGCCAGAATATGATGAAAAGGACGTCACCCGTACAGTATGGGTTAATTATTTTATATATAAAGGAAGTCTCACGTGTGCCTTCAGTCAGTCTTACTTATTTATTTTGTTTTCCTTGAGCAGGGCAGTACCCACGGGAGGCTACATAGGCATAAACCCGTTGATCTTGTCTACCTTGATTTCCGGAAAGCCTTCGATAAAGTCCCCCACAAGCATCTTTTGATAATATTAACAGCTAATGGCATACTTCGATGAATTCAAAATTGGCTAGATTGGCGTGGGCAGCGAGTAGTAATAACTGGTACTGCATCAGACTGGACAAATGTTCCAAGTGGTGTGCCCCATGGCTAAGTACTCAGACCTATTCTTATCTTGATTTACATAAATTACATCGATGATGATCTTTCATGTACAATCTTAAAATTTACAGATTAAACCATAATTGCAAATTTGCAAACATAGTAGTATATCCCTTACATGTTCAACATAGTAGTATATCCCTTACATGTTCAACATAGTAGTATATCCCTTACATGTTCAACATAGTAGTATATCCCTTACATGTTCAACATAGTAGTATATCCCTTACATGTTCAACATAGTAGTATATTCCTTACATGTTCAACATAGTAGTATATCCCTTACATGTTCAACATAGTAGTATATCCCTTACATGTTCAACATAGTAGTATATCCCTTACATGTTCAACATAGTAGTATATCCCTTACATGTTCAACAGATCCAAAAGTATTCAAATATATTAGCAAATTGAGCCCACACCTGGCAAATGCGTTTCAATATCGATATATGTAAAGTACTGCATATAGCTTACGCAATTAAAAAATAGAAGTACTATATGAATGGTAGTCTACACAAAAGCACTCTTAAAGAAATTGACTTAGGAGTTACAATATCAAACACATTTTAAACCTAGCCAAAAAATGTACTGAAGTAGTGAAGAAAGCAAACAAAATTATTGGCTTCATTGGAAGATCGTTTGAATTCAAATCTGAAAACAAATTCTCACTCTATACAATTATTCTTTGGTTCGCCCCCATCTGGCGTACTGTGTACAATTTTGGTTTCCGTATTTTCAAAACGACATAGGTAAACTGGAGAGAATATAGTGAAGAGTAACAAATATGATTCCTAGACTAAAAAATAAATCATATGATGAACGTCTAAAAGAATTACATTTGTTTAGTTTATCAAAGTGCAGGCTATGAGAGGAACTAATCCATGTGTCTCACATTTTTAAAGGTATTGACAATATGGATGTCAAAAAATACTTTACAATAGATAATTCAAATTACACTTGAAGAAGTGGTTATAAAATATTGAAAAGCCTTTTAACTTAAGTGAGGCAAAGCCATTATTTTTCAATCGAGTAGTAAATCTAAGGAATGGACTACCTAGTAATGTCATTGAATGTAGTACTGTTGAAACTTTAAAACTTCGGCTGCGTCTACAAACGAAGAGAACCACCCATTACTGTGTTACCGTTACCTGTTTTCATATAGGTTAGGTAGTTTCAGCTGCAAGTGGCCTCATAAGGGTCAATAGATCTGTTGTTGCTTGTTTTTTCTTTGTACTTCTTCCTCTGGCAAATCTGATCTTTTTTTTCTTCAAGCTTTTGCTATAAACTGAACCTCGATGATTTCGGTGTTATACCTCTCTCTTTATCCCCTCTCACTTACTTATGACTAAAATCTTAGTCTCTTCCAAGGATGTAGTTTCTGTGCCGTCTCTGGGCTTGACACTAAGAAGGGGTACGGACCTGATGGTGTTCCTCCTATTGCACTAACAAAACTGTGCTGCCGTGCTGACTCCCTGCCAAGGCAAATTATTCTGGCTCTTTCTTTCCTCTAACATCTTTCTTTTTTGCTCAGACATATGCAATCGAATATAATGTATACACCCATGTAAACGCGCTGTGCTTCTCAGTTAATTGTTCACTAAATATATATATATATTACAATATTAAATTGTATATATCTGTAGTAATTAACGCAGTGATCATGTGTGTGTCACAAAGCCAACCCTCATTACCCAAGCACATGTGAAAATAATTGTACATTAATTATTGCAGTCCTCATATTTTCCAAGGTATATGAAGGTCATTATAACCTAGTTTAAGCTTCGCAGATGTGCTTGTTTATTTGTGAACTTGGTATGTTATAGACTTACAATTTTATATCCGAAGTCCGTTATGCTAGATCAGTATGGCATGCAAGTCGATGTTCGCCTTCTTAGCTTGTTAATGTCATCCCAAACCGGAATATTATATGAATAGAAGGAATTATGAAGTCATGATCATTTACTTACTGAGGACCTACACGTGGCGGCCCATAGCAGTACTCACCCTCAGACTCCATTCCCGAGGGGTCTCTCTATGCAAGTTCCGATACCATGGCTTGGTCCACCTTAAGTAGCTTTCGACATGTGTTTAGTTTGTATATATTATTATTATTATTATTATTATTTATTTTATTTTGTTTGTAAATGTATAGGAAGGAAACAAAAGGCAAAATTGCCTGCGAGTGTCCCCCCCCCCCCCCCCCTTCTCTCTAAACAAATATAAATGTGACAACCAAATTCAAGGTACGTTCAAGTCAAAATATCTATATATATGGAGCTTCAAGCAGTTGAAGTCATAGGATGAGGGAAAGATTGAATGAGGGAGAGAATTCCTAAATTAATTTGTTGAGTAGAAGGAATATTGGGAAACTCGGTTCACCATTGGGTAACGGGTTAGAGAATTGGACAACAAGAGAGTGTGAAAGAGTCGAAAAGCGGGCCACCTACTCTGCGAAGATAATTTAGTAATATAATAACGGTAGAAGAGAGAGAGATATGCAACACCGTGGCATGTAAAGGTTGCAGAGAAATATTAACTTCCCTCTGACAGTTAACGTTATCCTCCCTTAGAGTTCGAACCACCTCCCTTAGTTCAGCCATCTCTTCCCTTACCTGGAGGATGAGTTGGTGAAGGTCAGGTGATGATTCGTTCTCCAAACCTGCCATGACAATTTATTCCAAGATTAGCTAGAAAGCAAAAACTGAACACATAAATTAACTAACAGTTTCTCACTACGATACAACACTAGGCACACTTGTCACAACACTACACTAATGGATAACCAAGTCCAATCACTAGGGTCGATCACTAAGGTCTGGAGTAGGTGAAAGGTCGTGACCGTACGCTAGGAACTTTGGGCAACGACTCTATATAATCTAGTTTATTACTAGTTTAGTGAGATTATATTTCAGATTACCATTTGTTTGTTTTACTGAGAAAAATACTAAAATTGCATCATCATGGCTGATCCATAGGTGTTATTATAATGGTGTTGCCATTTGAACTACATTTTAGTATTTTAATGTATTGTATTAAGAGACGTGGCGGTCGAGTGGATAGCATGCTCATGTGTTAATCTGCTTGGCCTGGGTTCGGTCCCAGCCAAAGTGGACATATTTAGTTGGTTTGGTAGTACGTCCGAGCGTGTTTCACATGCTCGCACCCAGTCAAGGGCCACCTTGTTGATGCATACAGACTAATTACACACACAACAAAGCTATTCCAACTGCTTCATCACTCTCTCCAACATCTTTTCTCAGCTTCTCAACACTCTTCGAAAAGTAGACACGAGGTGCCGTTGTAAAGTCTTATCCCTCAATACCTTCACCTTACCACCTGATTAGCTAATATAACATAATCAGTTGTAAGATTACATACTGTATACCGGTATATTTTACACGTTTACATTTCAGTAGTGTAGAATCCACAATGGGTTGCTGGTGAGGTGCAGGGTGTGTTAAGGAAGGGAAGAGGATGTGTAGATTTGATATTCTTCTGGAGGTTTATTGTGGAAAGGTATTAGGAGAAGAGAAGGACGTTATATGCTGCGCTCATGGACATGGATAAAGGTTATGACAGAATTAATAGGAAAAGTCTTTTGGAAATTATTTAATGACAAGTTGCTGAAAGTGATAAACAGGATATGTGAGGTTGCAAGGGCAGCAGTGAGCATAAATGATGAACTGAGTGAGTTTTTATATCTGGATGCTGGATTGAAGCAGGAGTGTGTGATATCCCCATGGTTGTTTGGCCGCTTAAGGCTGGGTGATGCCATCTAGTCGTAATGGGCAGCATCTCAGGTGACACCATAATGTGTCGGCCTGTTTCACACCAAGCAACAATAAAATTGTCCATGGTGAAATATTGGCCCTATCAGCCTTGTTATGAACTAAGCTTCATCCCCACCCATACTTCACTCCCCCAAGCCTCTCCCTACCCCCCCCCCCCCCCATCTTCCCCACCCACAGGCACCTCAACCATCTCTCTCTCTCTCTCCCCCCCCGCCCCCCCCCTACATCTTAGTTGTTATATATCAGTGATTTTATAATCTTTTCAGGGAGCAAGTCAGTGGAGAGGGTGACTCACCACCCTCTCTGAGCCCACATTATCGAGACACACACATGCACACACTCACTCACACATACGTACACACACATGAATATTGATTGATTTTCAGTCCCACACATATATATACACGCATGCTGGAAGAGTGGAATGTTGCTTGAAGCTCTCGCGGTGATAAACAAGGAACAAAGCAATGTAAAACCACAGGGTTTTCACCATTCTCAAGGTGAATGAAGGTATAGGATCATGATATTTGGGTAATTATCTTTTGTTAGGCATGTATTAAGCTACAAGATGTGTAGACACACTAAATATGCCCAGGTGGACAGTGGCGGGAATATTCAAGTACCCAGGATCTGGGAGTTCATTTTTACATGGATGAGGAATAGGAATGTGAGTGTGAAAGTAAAGAAAACACTGCATAATAGTGTGGTGATCCCGACATTGACATATAATAGGGAAGCATGGGCGTTGTTGGAGAATCATAGATCAAAAGTGAGAGGGGTCAAAATGAGTTACTTCAGAAGCACATGTGGGGTCACATGTAGAGATATACAAACACAAGAGGAAGTACGAGAGCAATGTGGTGGCGATTTAGAGTGTGAAAAAGAACAAATCGAGGTGACTGGGTCATGTGGAGCATATGGAGGGTGACAGAATGACTAAAAGTGTGTATGAGAGTGAATTGGAAGCCCAGCTAGGGAAAGATATACCAAGGATGAGGTGGAAGGATGGAGATAAGAGGTATGTATGTAAGAGTGGTGTAGGGTGGGATGGGGGCACCGGCTGACAAAGACAGAGGAGCATGAAGGCGATTAATTCGTGCCTAACCCCTCTGGGATTGAGCTGTTTGGCAATAGATAGACAACATTTTATTTATTTCATTTTTTTCTATGTGAATAAGGGAGACAAAAGGCTGAACTGCCTGTAGCAAGTGCCTCCCCCAGGGCCAAAATCCCCAGAGTTGACAGAGGGACAGAGCCAAAATCAAGGGACGTTCGAGCCAAAATGCCTGGACACACGGAGTATGAAGCAATTTAAGTCATAGGAAGAAGGAAAGACTGATTCTGGGAGAGAGTTCCAGAGCTTAGCAGTTGAATAGAAGAAAGTCTGAGAATAGCGTTTCAATCTTGGGTTGGAGAGTTGCACAGAGTAAGAGTGGGATTGTATTGCTAGACGGGTATTACGTACCCTACGTAGAGGTGGTGGTATACACTGGGAAAGCTACGAGGAACACTGATTATTGTAGTAGCGATAGAATAGCGAGAGAGATGCAACATTGCGGCGAAGAGAGATAGCTTGCAGAGAGTTGGTGAGTGGACGGGAGTTAATGATACGAAAAGCTTTCTTTTTTACTTTGTCTAGGAGTGCGGTGTGAGAGGATCCTCCCCACACATGTGAACAATACTCAATACAAGGACGCACTGTTCCCCTGTACAGAGCAAGAAGCTGCGCAGGGGTAAAGAACCTCTTGAGCCGGTTGAGTACACCCAGCTTCTGGGAGGCTGCCTTAGCAAGACTGGTAATATGGTCCTTCAAAGTTAGAGCAGAAGAAAAAGAGACACCGAGAACATTGAGAGAGGATGAAGGGTTGTTTTTGTATTGTTGAAGAATAAGGGATAGTCCTCTAGAGGTTCCCGACAGGTAGTAAAATGGAGAAATTGGGTCTTGGAAGCATTAAATGAAACAAGGTTTTCTCTAGCCAAATTGGAAATAGAAGCTAAATCAGAAGATAAGCATTCTATACTTCATTACATTTGTTTTTGAGGGACTGCTGGCTGGAGCGTTCTGGACAACTAATTGAGTAGTGTAAGGTAGAGTCGTCTGCGTATGAGTGGATGGGACTGGATGTACAGTTGTGAAGACCATTTATGAAAATTAGAAAGATAATAGAAGATAGGACAGAACCCTCCGTAGTTGATAGGATGAGGAAGTGAGCGATGGCTGTCAACAGCCACAGCTATTGAACGGCCAGAAAGAAAGTTAGAGACAAAGGCACAGATAGAGGGATAGAAACCGAAGAAGGGTAGTTTAGAAATTAAAGATTTGTGCCAGACTCTATCGAAGGCCTTCGATATGTCTAGGCCTCTAGGGCAACAGAAAAAGTCTCACCGAACTCCCGAAAGGTGGATCACCAAGAGTTAGTAAGATATGAAAGAAGATCATCAGTAGAGCAACCCTTAAGGAAGCCATACTGGCGATCTGAGAGCAGATTATAAGAAGAGAAATGCTTAAGAAATTTGGAAGCAGGAATAGTTTTAAGAACTTTAGAGATACAAGAGATGAGGGCAATTGGATGATAGTTGGAGGGTTCAGAGCGGTCACCCTTCTTTGGGACAGGTTGAATGAGAGCAAACTTCCAGCAAGAAGGGAAGGCGTTAGAGGAGAGACAGAGATGAAAGAGTTTGCCTAGGCAGGGGGTCCGCACGGAAGCACAGTTTTTGAGTACAACAGGAGGAACACCGTCCGGACCGTACGCCTTCTTGGTATTAGGCCCAGAGAGAGTAGAAAGTACATGTTTAGAAGAGATTAGGATATTAGGCATAAGCAGGAGAGAAGGGGGTGGAGAGAGAGGAATAGCACCGGAATCATCCAAGGTGGAGTTTCTAGCAAAAGTTTGAGCATAGGGTTCCGCTTTGTCAGAGGAAGAAGTGATGGTTTTGTCATCAGAGTGGAAAAGAGGAGGGAAAGACGAGGAAGAAAAATTGTTGGAGAGGTTTTTGGCTAAATGCCAGAAAGCTTGGAAAGAGCTAGAGTTGGATAGTTCAGTGCATTTATTATTGATGAAAGAGCGCTTGGCAAGTCGAAGAACATATTTGGCCTGATTCCGGGCAGAAACATAGGAAGAATAAGATTCTTGAGTTTTAAGGTGTCGGTACCGTGCCGAGATCGGAGCCTCTCCGGGTGGTCGGGGGCCGGGGGAGTGCTGGAGCGACCTTGGTGATCCTGGTCTCTGGGTATTCTCCTGGGTGACCTAGATGTGTGTGAATTCTGTGTTTTGTCTGTGTATGTTCGTTGATTTGTGTTTTCCTGTTCTTGCTCTGTCTTGAGTCGGCCACCCACCCCCAAAAAAAAATAAATAAATAATAAAATAGAGGAAACTAAAAATAAAAAATGGGAGAAGTGGGGATGGGGCCTGAGCATATAGATAGATATAGGTACCGTTTGAATACTTCCTCCTTGTTGTGGATAGCAGTAGAACAAGCGTGAGTAAACCAAGATTTGTTTGCATTAGACTGAGAGAAAGAAAATTAAATATATGCTTCCATGCCCGAGAGGATTACCTCGGTAATGCGTTCAGCACTCTCCGAGGGTCCTCGACCACGGAAGCAAAAGTAATTCCATGGGAAATCAATGAAGTATTGCCAGAGAGCCAACCAGTAGGCAGCGCCAAAGTGCCACAAGCGCCGCCGGCTGGGAGGATAGGGTGGCCGTACTGAAGAGATAGGACAGGTGACGGAGACAAGTTTATGGTCGTAGGAGCCCAAAGGAGAGAAAATATTGACAGTATAAGAAGAAGGGTTAGAAGTCAGAAATAAATCAAGAATGTTGGGCAGATCTCCGAAGCGATCCAGGATACGGGTGGGTTGGTGGACCAGCTGCTCTAGGTCATTTATGATAAAAAAGACGTAAGCTTGTTCACCAGGTTGGTCAGTAGTGTGAAAGGAGAGCCATTGGCGGTGGTGAATGTTGAAATCTCCTAAGATGGAGATTTCAGAGAAGGGAGAGATTGATAGAATGTGTTCCACTTTAGAGTTTAGATAGTCAAAGAATTTGGGAAAGTCGGTAGAGTTAGGGGAAAGATAGACCGCACACAAATATCTTGTATGAGAATGCCAGGATAGTTTGAGCCATAAAGTTGAGAATTCAGAGGAGTCAAAATTGGGAACACGAGAGCAAGTGAGTTTGTTGTGCACGTATGCACAACATGCACCTTTGGCTTTGAGAGTAGGATAGAGAAAGTAGGAGGATACAGAGAAGGGGCTGCTGGCAGTTGTCTTAGATACCTGGGTTTCGGTGAGAAAAAAAAGATCAGGTTTGTAGAAGGAACGATGGTATTCAACTGAGTGCAAATTAGAGGAAAAAGTTGATAGTAAGAGTGACAGGCCATAGTCCAGAGCATTTAGAGGGGTCGTCAGGGGAAGGACAGGCAGGTTGGGGGGCATTTATGGTCCCCCCCCCCCCCCCCCTGGGGACTCCGAGGCTGGTCCTGTGCTCATCATCTTTGAAATTTGTTGTTTGTGGAAGGAGGAAGTGTGGTGTGCATGTTAAGTGTAGTGAAGTAGACAGTAGGAGGAGGTCTTTGTGAGAGCTGGTTGGGCTACTCTCAGTGTAAGTGAGGCACAAAAGTAATCAGTAAGAAAGGTCAAGCAAATGAAACAGGAGCTCCAGCGACTCCACCATAAGTTGGAGGCCCCCTTACCCCCTTGGGGGTAGTCAGTTAGTAAAGTAGGTGTCAGTAGATCTTTACATACTTTGCTTTCCATGAGTACGTGTGGGCGCAATGTTTTTATGTTTATTTTATTATATTTTGTTTTGTGGATGAGGGAGACAAACGGCAACACTGTATGTGACGAGTGCCTCCCCCAGAGTTGAAAGAGTGACAGGGCCAAAATCAAGGAATGTTTAAGCCAAAATGTCTGGAAACGCAGAGTTTGAAGCAATTTAGGTCATAGAATAAAGGAAAGATGGATTCGGGGAGAGAGTTCTAGAGCTCAGTTGTTGAATAGAAGTAAGATTGGGAGTATGGTTTCACTCTTCAAACTGTGTTACTGTTTCAGTGTTTGAACGATGACTTGGTTCTATCTATCATGAATATATATCCTAATTATCTAGTTACATACAGTACACACTACACATGCACACATATTAGATATTTTATGATTGTAGTTAGAACCAAATTTCTATTAAATAATGTGAAGGTCTAACGCACACATTTAAATACCAATATATTGATGTATGTGATTCAATTACTCAAAATGTGTTCAAATATACTAATATATTTTCTTTATCCACAACAAACAATATTTGTCAACAAGGATCCCGTTAGAAAGCATTCTACCACAAGGAGCAGTTACCCTGAACAGCAACGAGACAACAGCTGTGTGAAGCAGCAACTTGACAACAATGGTAATGGACATCTAGGTGGCAGCAATTGTCTTGAACAAGCAGACACTCATTATGCTGAACATCAAAATTACCTCACCTTAATACAAAATTCGCCTCAGATGGAGCATAAACCTGAGAATATCTGTGGTACAGCCACAACAACAGAAGAGACTGGTGGGGTCGTGATGTTGACAAGAGAGCTTAACCCTCTCTTGACGTGCACACAAACCACAGAGGAGACCAGGGCGACACTGAAAGTCGTACACACCGAGTCCGAATCCTCCCCAACACAAAATGACTCAGATCCTCCCTGGGGATGGCTAGTTACCTTTTCTTCATTTGTTCTATTGGTAAGAATATAATTTGTAATTCCTGGAGGGGACAAAATACCTCCCTATTTATCTACCAATCTATCTATCTATCTATCTATTTATCCATCTATCTATCAATCTAGCTATCTCTCTCTATATATATAAATATATATATATATATATATATATATATATATATATATATATATATATATATATATAGGGATGGGGTTCATCTTTCACGGTTAGGAGTTTCTACATTAGCTAGCTCTTTAGATAGGGTGGTTGTGGGGTTTTGAACAGAAATATTGAGAGTGTAAATGAGAGGTTAAATGGAACAATTTTAGCGTCAGGCGAAAGCGATAAGGATATTCAGTCTCATGCTAAAAATGATGACTATCATGCAAATGATAGTAGTGATGGTGCAACGGAAGATGGAAATGTCGCTAAAAAACAAAGGTAAATTAGGTATAAATAAAAGAAGTAAATTGAGAGTATATTACACAAACTGTAGGAGTCTATGTAACAAAATGAACGAACTTAGAGCCCTTGTTAGCAAAGAAAATATAGACATAATAGCGCTAACTGAAATGTGTATTAATACAGAAACCAGGCATTTTTTAGCAGAATTTGATATACCAGGATATAGTTTGTTTAAATATGACCGAACAAGTAAGAGGGGTGGCGGTATAGCAGTGTTTGTCAGGAGTACATTAAAAAGCTGTATTAAATCAGGTATTAGACTAAATAACGATAATGAAAGTGTTTGGGTAGAGGTTAACGAAGGTAGTGAGACCATAGTTATTGGAGTTATGTATAGACCGCCAAATATGAGTAGAAATGACGGAACGTCATTATGGGAGGAAATTAAAATGGCATCAAGGTTTAGCAATGTGTGCATTATGGGGGATTTTAATTTTCTGAATTGGCAGTATCAAATAGGAGACTCTGATTCTGAGGAGTTTATAGAGGTAGTACAAGATAGTTTTTTATTTCAATTCATAGATACGCCGACTAGAGGTAATAATATTCTCGATTTAGTTTTCAGTAACAATGAACATATGGTAAATAATGTAGAGATAGGGGACCACCTAGGAAATAGTGACCACAATTCTGTGTATTTTAATATACAATGGAAAGGTAATACCAGAGAGAATACAACATTAATACCTGACTTTAGAAAAGCCAATTATGGAGGGTTAAGAAGAGCCCTATTAGCGGACCCTATGGTCAAAAAATTAAGTCGATCCAGGTGTCCAAATGAGTGTACCCCTTCTCAGGCACCTGTCATCTTAAGTCAGGAAGAGACGTCAACCTTGGTAGATACATACGATAATTTTATCAAGTCAGTATTCAATGCACAAAATAAATACATCCCCAAAAGAAAATTTAGATCAACACAGAACCAACCCAAATGGATGAATAATAGACTATTAGATCTTCTAGGACAAAAGAGAGGAATATATAGAAACATTAGAAAAGGCGAAATTCACCTACTTGCTTACTATCAGAATCTATCAAGACAGGTAAAAAAGGATATTAGGAAAGAAAAAAGAAATTATGAAATTAAGGTTGCTAATGACTCAAAAAATAATCCTAAAGCTTTTTACCAACTATATAAATCCAAGGTTAGAGATGTAATTGGTCCCCTTAAAACTTCGATAGGAGAAATGACAGAAAATGATTTAGAAATGTGCAGTACATTAAATAGTCAATTTCTTTCCGTTTTCACTAATGAAACTTTGGCACAGTTTCCAGAAGTCCGTAAGGTATATAGCGATAGTATAGAAAATAGGTTAAGTACGGTTACTATAAGTAGAAATGATGTGCTTAAGGAAATTGACAGACTGAAACCTCATAAATCGCCTGGTCCTGATGAGGTATATGCTAGAGTATTAAAAGAATGTAGGGATGAGTTAAGTTACCCATTAACATTTTTATTTAACAAGTCATTGGAGACAGGTATAGTTCCAGAAGCTTGGAAGCTTGCAAACGTAGTTCCGATCTTCAAAAAAGGTGACAAATCAATAGCATCCAATTACCGTCCCATTAGTCTTACATCAATCATAGGAAAGCTACTAGAGTCAATTATTGCTAGTAAAATTAGAAACCACTTAGATACATTTAATTTAATAAATTCTTCTCAGCATGGATTCACTCAGGGACGTTCTTGCCTTACTAATTTGCTTAGTTTTTTCTCAGAGGTATATGAAGCAGTAGATAATGTCAAGTCATATGATATAATATATTTAGATTTCAGCAAAGCTTTCGACAGAGTCCCCCATGAGAGATTGATGAGAAAGGTTGAGGCGCATGGAATAGGTGGGGCGTTGTTGGGATGGATTAGGTCATGGCTAATTGGTAGGAAGCAGAGAGTCAGCATAAATGGTACGAAGTCAGAATGGGGAGCAGTCAAAAGTGGTGTCCCCCAGGGATCTGTATTAGGTCCTCTGTTGTTTGTTATATACATAAATGACCTTGATTTAGGTATAACTAGTAGGATAAGTAAATTTGCAGACGATACCAAAATGGGGAGAACAATTGATTCAGATAGAGATATAGAGTGCCTCCAAAGGGATCTAGATACCTTACACGAATGGTCAGTAAATTGGCAGATGAAGTTTAACATTGACAAATGCAAGGTATTAAAGATAGGGAAGATGCATACAAATGTTAAATATAAACTAGCTAATGTGGAATTAGAAAACTCGAATTGTGAGAAAGATCTGGGTGTGTTTGTTAGCAATGATTTGAAGCCTAGACAACAGTGTATAAGCGTTCGAAACAAGGCAAACAGGATTCTCGGGTTCATCTCAAGGAGTGTGAGTAACAGAACTGCTGATGTTATCTTAAAACTTTACTTGTCATTAGTGAGACCCCATATGGATTATGCTGTCCAATTTTGGTGTCCTTATTACAGAATGGACATAGATTCATTGGAGAGAGTACAACGTAGAATGACAAAATTGATCCATAATATTAGAAATCTTCCGTATAAAGAAAGGTTGAAGAAATTAGGCTTACATTCGTTAGAGAGACGCAGAGTTAGAGGGGATATGATAGAGGTGTTCAAGTGGGTTAGTGGGATTAACAAAGGGGACATGACAAATGTACTAAAGCTCAGTGATAGCGAAAGAACTTGTACCAATGGTTTCAAATTAGATAAATTTCGTTTCAGAAAAGATATAGGCAAATATTGGTTTGGTAACAGAGCTGTAGATGGGTGGAATGGACTACCAAGTGCTATAGTGGGATTAAAAACGATAGGGAGCTTTAAGATAAAATTGGATAAGCATATGATACGAGAAGGGTTGGGTGTGAAGGGGGATCAGCAGGGTTGGGCCAATCAGCGCTCTGCAGACCCCCGTAATCCTGCGTTAATCTCTAACCGTTTTGGTAAGATGATCCTCAGGGTATTAGAGTGTTGAGCCTATAATTGGGCTTTGTAATTGGGGTTGTGTGGGACAGGGATCTGCCTTGCTTAGGCCAATCGGCTTTCTGCAGACTCCCATTTTCTTATGTTCTTATGTTCTTATATATATATATATATATATAAATATATATATATATATATATATATATATATATATATATATATATATATATATATATATATATATATATATATATAGTTGATGATACAATGTCGTTAGAGTAAACCAGAACGCTTTTCCTCCCACTTTATCGTACATTACTTTTCCCTGAGAGATATATCGGTATTTACGCTACTATCTATCTATCTATCTATCTTGATTGCAATTTACATAATGACAAAGACATAATAAGATGCAGGAATAAGTTTTATAACGAATTCAATTGCCTTTTGCGGAAATTTTCTAGCGTTAGCTGTAATGTATTTGGTAATTTTTTCCAGTTTTATTGTATGAGTTTTTATGGATCAGAATTGTGGTTCTGTAATAAGAAATGTTATGTCCCATTGACACAATTTGCAATAGGCTTCCATAAAGCAATCAAGAAAATGATGAAGCTAAGATACTGTGAGAGCAACCATAAGGCATGTCACCTTGCAGGACTAATGACGTTTAATCATTTTGTAAATTGGCAGAGAATCAGGTTTAGTTATAAAACAATCAATAATCCCTGCAAATATTTGTGAAAATGCCTGGTAAATGTGTCCGAGGATCTGTTCCTGGCTAACGAAGCAAAGTCTGTACTACTTTCAGAATATAACATTGAAAGCATGATGGAAAATGACATACAGTAGATGCCATTAGGTCACGGATACTGCATGTTCAAAATAATGAACCCACCTTGGGGTAGGATGACATTTTATACACTGTATATATCTAAAATGTTACCATGTAACCTTTTATGAAATAAAGAATTAACTAACTAACTCTATATATATATATATATATATATATAATATATATATATATATATATATATATATAATATATGTTGGTAAGCCAGGTAATAAATTTTCTTTAATACATATGAGGTTGAAAGAAATGGCAATTTCTGCGTTGGATTTTATTATTCAAAGTTTCCAGGTCTCTGATGAGTTTTCGCTGGGTGGCAGGGAGTAGATGAAGGAGATGAGCAAAATTCATGGTGGTACAGGGTTACATAAATGTACATGATGATACAGGATATACGACGCGTTTCACTGGACAACCAGCATTATCAAGTAAGGAAGGAATGATATAAAAGGTAAACAGGAAGGGTATATATAGAGGGTGGAGGATCAGAGGAGGCGGAAAACAGGGGGAAAATGTCTGCTATTGGTGGAAGGGAAAACTAGGAGAGAAAAAGGGGGTAACCGCTTCACGCATGCGCACTGGATGCGGGATGGTGGTCGATAGGTGGGGTCGAAGCTGATTGGCTGCGTGTCGAGGGGCGTGGCCTAAGTTGTGTGGCGCCTGCAGAAGACGAAGCTGAAGGAGGTAGCGCGGGGGGCTGCGTCAAGGGCACCGGGGGGCGAGGAGGGGTGTTAGGTCCTGTAGGGTAGTGCCTTTTGGCAGAAGGAAGGATCTGAAGGTCCAGAGTTTGGTTGTTGAAGTTGGGATGTAAGGCTTGGATATATAAAGCTTCGAGTATAGGTAATCTCCTTGGGTCACTTTCTTTATCGAGTATGGTGGTGTGTTCATGTACATTTATGTAACCCTGTACCACCATGAATTTTGCTCATCTCCTTCATCTACTCCCTGCCACCCAGCGAAAACTCATCAGAGACCTGGAAACTTTGAATAATAAAATTTCCAACGCAGAAATTGCCATTTCTTTCAACCTCGTATGTATTAAAGAAAATATATATATATATATATATATATATATAGTTGCTGATACAATGTCGTTAGAGTAAACCAGAACGCTTTTCCTCCCACTTTATCGTACATTACTTTTCCCTGAGAGATATATCGCTATTTATGCTACTAATCTTAAGTTTTATTTTATATGAGTGAGCGCATTCCTTCCTCATTAAGGGGAAATATTATGTTTTCCTGGACACCCTTCTCCCTCATGCTTAGCCCCATTATTTATGAGTTTTCAGTTGTCCGCCCCATTAGTTTGTCGATTTTAAGATTTTTCGCCTCATTTCTTTGGCAATAATAAGACCTTTTGTGCCATTTAGTGTCGAGTTTTTGTCCTGGCGAGCGGTAGCGAGCCTGTAATTTGAGAGAAACCAACCATCGGTTGGGTCATTTTTCTACCGGAAAATGTACACATACAGTATATTTCGAAGGAGGGTGTTGGGGGTATTTCATTAAGCTTCATAGAGATCTAGGGAGCAAACTAAAAGATATACAAAATAATGAGAACATATTAATACAAACTGAGCTAACCTCCTATACAGTATATCCTCAACCAGGCAGCCTTCTAGTACATTATTTATAAGTAGGCTAGAACCCAATACCTTTATCCTCTGTAACTTAAAAAGAACTAAACCAAATGGGCTGTACATTTCCACACCTATTCCTTGGTTAAATTAGCTTGATTTTATACATTTATTGTTCAAGTTATAGAGGTTCTATCTATCTATCTATATACTCTGGCACATACCCCATAGCTGGGAGTGGCCGGCTTGAGACAGAGCTCGAACAGGGACAACAAAAATAAAAATAAAAAATACACACAAATTCACATACATCTAGGTCACCCAGGAGAAGACCCAGAGAAACATGGCCAGGTCCATTTGGGGTCCCCAGCAAAATTCCCAGGTGCCAGACCTCCCGGAGAGGTTCCGATCTCAGCAGGCAAACATGCAGCTAAGCTCTACCACCACAAGCCTGCCTACTAGACTATTATCTAGCCCAACTGGCGCCTGACCCCCTCTCCCAAACGATCGCGTTTTCACTCATCTATTCACTAGCATTCTCCATTCATTCCTATTTATTACCACTTTTCTTGCCTGATCTATAGTCATTTGTCTATCTTCCAACGCTTGTACTACACATTTTCTCCATCTCAATAGAGGTCTTCCTGCCCCTCTACCTCCCCTTGTAGCTGACTCACATATTCTCTTTGTAAACCTTTCATATTCCATTCGCTCAACATGTCTGTGCCAGCTACACATTTTCTCCATCTCAATGGAGGTCTTCCTGCCCCTCTACCTCCCCTTGTATCTGACTCACATATTCTCTTCATAAGCATTTCATCTTCCATTCACTCAACATGTCCATGCCAGCACAGCACCCTTCTGTCCTCTCTGGCCGACAAATGTTCCTGCTGCCCCACTCTCCTATGTATCTCTTCATTCCTCAATCTGTCTCTATGAGTTACTCCAAACATACTTTTCAAGCAGCTCATCTCCATCACATCCACCTGCTATCTTTCCTTTGCCTTCAGAGCCCATGCTTCAACCCCATACATCACTGTTGGTACAACTATCCCTTGATACATTGCACTTTTAACTTTCATTCCGAGAATTCTCACCTTCCACATACTTCCCATTGCTCCGAAAACTTTCCTTCCTTCACATACTCCCTGTTTTACCTACATTTCCGTACCTCCGTTCCTGCTTATCATTCCTCCTAGATATTTTAAGCACTCCAGTTGTTCCAGTATTTTCCCATCCAGCTGCACATCTAGATTCACCTTACGATCACCTCTATCACTCACCATCACTTTACTTTTATTGACGTTCACCCTCAGCTTCCTCTTCCCACAAACCACACCAAACTCTTTGACTACTCACTGAAGTTTCTTCTCAGAATCCGCCACCAACGTTGTATCATCAGCAAACATCAACTGATTCAACTCCCAATCTCTACCATTCTTTCCTACTAAACCCAATCCTCTACCTATAGTTCTGATTGTCACCTCCCTTTCCACACCATCAATACATACATTACACAGCCACGGTGACATTACACAACCCTGTCGCAGACCGACATTTACCTCAAATCACTCACTCAACTCATTATTTCCAACTCTAACACATGCTCTGCTCTCTTCATAAAAACTCTTGACTGGTCTTAACAAATTTCCTCCAATTTCATAAATTCTAAGCAACTTCCACATTGCTTCTCGGTCCACACACTAGAGGTTGGTGATCAATATTTCTGACTTAATAATAATTAAAAGTCTATAGTACATTATGATCAATTACTATAGTAAGAGCATGACTATGACACTACTGTTAACCTCTTATGTACCGACGACGTCTTTTTCATTGTATTCAAGCTATATTTAGATGATTTTCCACAACTTAAGAAGAATCTGTGGCAGTAAACATGGTTAATTGAGATAGTTTGAAGCCTTTTAATTGTTGGAGGCCCTTTTTAACTGAATGTAATTGTTTAATAGTAGCCAGAGTAAAGTTAAAAGAACGTCATTGGAACTGAATGGGTTAATGTAGCATACTCTTATATCCATCATAGGGTAAATATAAACACCATATGAGGAGGAGCACTTTATTGACGTTTCGCAGATACGGTAGCTTCTTCAGGTAACTACCTGCAAAACGTTGTCAATAAAGTGCTCCTCTTCATATGGTGTCTATAATCATTTGTCAACTATTCCTAGTTAATTTAACATCCATCATAAGTTTACTACAGTATACACAACGTTCTTTACAGTTTTCTCAGTGTTCGTTAACCCTTTAACTCCTCCAGACATATATGACGCGGTAGCGTCATATGACCGAGTGCGCCAAAAACTCATATGACGCTAGTGCGTCATATGGACTTATCTCCATGGCTCTCTAATAAGTTATATGACGCTCTGGCGTCATATGGAGCTCAGTAAGTCCGATAAGTTAGCTTACAATAAAACCGTTGGTGGCAACCTCAGCCACCTCCGATAATTCTAACGGCCGCAGTGTTGTTGTGAGTGTAGTGCGAGGCGGTGGCAAGGATACCGGGCTCCCGCCTCCGTGGACTTACTGGAACATAATATGTCTGAAGGAGTTAAGTACGAGCGACGTGCGTTATATTTTATTATAGCTATATTTAGACGATATTATGCAGCTTAGGACAAATCTGTGGTAGTTAAATGGGTTGGCTGAGATAGTTTGAAGCCTTATTTATTGCTAGAGGTCCTTCCTAAGCTGAATAAAAACATTTAATAGTTGCCAGAATATGATGAAGAGGACGTCTCCGGTACTGAAGGGGTTAACCAAATTTTACTTTTCAGTATATGGCGATAATCCCGAGTACCAATTTTGGGATCCTGTTCTCAAGCTTCCTGCTGGAGAAAAAAACATCGTCAACAGTCACCGCTTGGATCTTCAACCTAGCCTTTGTCACTTCCGGCTTCGTCTCCTTCTTGCTGGGTCCCGTGGTGGAGGAGTTTGGGTGGCGGAGAGTGACCTTCGTGTCCGGTCTCTTGTTTGCTCTTGGTTTGACGCTCTCTGCCTTTGCCAGCTCGCCGGAATTTCTCTTCTTTTCATTCTCCATCTTGACAGGTAAGATTTATCATTAATCTTATATCACAGGTAATTAAGAGATAAGTAAAAAGAATTGGCCCCTCGACTCATATCTACCTTTCACTAAGTGAACTGTATTTTTAACCTGGCAGGTGAGATAGACCTCTTTCGGAAAAAGTGCACAAGTGCAAAGTGCCAAAGGTTTAGCTTTAGTTCGCACAAAATTATTAATATTTACCATATATAGCAGTATTACTGCACCATATGTGCATACTACACATATAACATATGTAAAAGTGATCAGCATGAATTATATCAATGTTGTTGGCTGGTGTCTGCATTAATACTCCAGTGACCGGATTTTGCAACAGAGAAAGTTGGGAATGGGAACACAAACCACAGATGTGATGAAATGTAGTCGAGAATGTTGAGATAGGCGTGTATGAGGTGAATTCAGATATATATATATATATATATATATATATATATATATATATATATATATATATATATATATATATATATATTACCTCTAGGAATGCTGTTTGCTTTGGATAATGGCATGTTTGGTAGAAGCACAAACATTGTTATAAAATGTTTTCAACAAAGTTTTAAGGAGCGCAGTGGTAAGAATGCCAGTTAACAGGGACGAGTTGGAATCACTGGAGAAAACAACTTGGGGTTTCCTCAAGTGATCCGTCACCGATATATTACAAAGGGTACAAAGGAAATCAAGCAACAACAGATCTAGTGACCCTTCTAGGTTGCTTGTCCTCCAAAACACTGAGGATCAAGTGTCCAAACAGTGGTTTAGAGTGGGTAAGGGAACATTGGAAAGGGAATTACTGCCCTGGAACTAATGTCCGTGGCAGGATTAGGAAGTTAGTAAAGGACAGATGGGTTAGTAACTGAGGGGGGGATAAAATAAAGTTATTCATTTACAAACCCAGTCAGTCGCGGGTTTAATGCGAGATATTTGTCTAGGCGGAGTTTAAATGAATCACCGGTGATGCAGTGTATAACGTTTCGGGAAAGCCCATTCCACAAGTTGACAACTCGATTGAAGAAGAAATTCTTAGATTCGTGCGAGTTAAAAGATATACCAATAATTTTGCAACCGTTTCCCCGCGTGTAATTAGATTGGTCGATAGTGAAGTACTTACTACAGTTCATATTGTCGATGTCTTTGATGATTTTGAACACTTGAATTAAGTCACCTCTTAATCTGCGCTGGGTTAAAGGAAATAGATGTAATTCTCTAATACGCTCTTCGTATGGTTTGTTCTTTAGGCTAGGTATCATTTTGGTAACTCTACGTTGAACTCGTTCTAGCTTGTTTATATCTTTTTGGTAATAAGGGCACCAGGATATTGTTACGACCGGCACTACGAAATAAACAAGGGCACTTAATAATGGACTAGATGATAGGCTATATCTGCAACAACGGCCATTTTTATATCTATTACAACGGTACGCTAATTCCAAACCCTCGAACTATTATGCCGGTGAACAAAAACAATTAAAACCCTCCAGAGTTAATCTACTGGATAACGGGGTATCAATTAACTGGGTTTTAGTGCACTTCTACAAAGGCTTTCCGGTGACGGCAAAGCCAACTCACAACAGGAGTACTTACGTTACGAAAATGCTCTTAAGTAATAACAATGTTTGAATAAACTATATAAGATTTAATAAAGGAATAAAAGCTTACGTTAACTTTTTTAGTGTGAGTCAGTACTCAACACTAAACTCTTCAAAGCTCTATGAAAACACTTGATGTCTAGTCCTACAGCAATCAGATAAGGAATCTTCTGAAAAGGTCTGATGCTCTAAGATGCTCATTAATACAGAACAGAAATAATGCAGGGGCAGGACACCAAAGCGTGTATCTTAAATACACCAATAAGTAGGATACATATATATAACAAGGGAGTGCAACAACTCTGTGACAGCACTAATAATAACCACTCAAAGACAGTATTTCCTTAGCCAACGTAACAGCCAAACTGGGTTGTGCACTATGCATCAACCAAGGCTAAAATAAAGGCGTGAATAATTCCTAAAGCATACACAATGAAAGTTAATAAACACAATGCTGTCTTTCTCAGTAATAGAGTCTAGCAGTGGCAAAAAAAGGTATCAGGAAACTAGGCTGAGCGCAAGCATGCTCGTAGCCTACTGTCTCCCTTTGACCAGATTTCCCTTATGTTACGTTAAGTGACTTGGAGGCTCTCTTGGTAAGTCCAGATCTCTAGTATCTGGTCTTGCCCTGGCGCTCCACAAAGGTCAACAAAATGTGGTAGCAATCATACAGGTAAGAGTAGGCAAAGACCCCCTTTACCTGTATACTGCTACACTCGCAACGGAAAATATGCACAAGGGTTACAGGCTAGCTAGCTTCGTCGATGTTGTACAGGCTCTGACTGGCCACATACATAACTCAGACAACGACCAAAGATACCTTCCACTGTCTAGCATTAAATAATGGGAAAGAACAGCTCACTAATTAGAAGCACCCCAACACTAGGCTACCTTATGACTATGACTCTAATAATCCCTAAAACTAGTGCAAACATATATGGAGAGCTGGTGCTGGTAATACGACTGGCCGACTATGGAAGTCGTATGCAGAACCAGAAGGGATAAGTAATTGAATAAAGAGAGAAGTATGAAAACGAAGTTCAGAGAGAGAGAAAGTAGTACAGGGGGTTATATGGGGTACAGATTGCAAAGGACATGTAGGACCAAGCACGCTGTGCCAAGCTCTGAAGGAGACACGCGGGCAGGAGCCCGCACCACCCTCACAGGACCGCGGCCGCCAATCACAGACCACTACATCATGAAGAGCAAACGTCCTATGACGTAGCCAGGCCCGCCGGCCTATCACGGGCGTGGGAGACTCCTCCGAGCAAGGGAGGCAAACGTACATACACATGCACATACTACCACCACGCTGCCTACCTCGCTCTTTCTCCTTAACTTCACACAATGCATCTTGTATTCTATCAATGGTATAAAATACTTCCAAGTGTCACAGACAAGAATAAAGACCACCACTGATCTGTCTGTGACAACATGAACTCTATGAAAGAAGGAACTTCGTTCTATGATTATTGTAGCCCATATCACTGCCCTGGCGAGCGCTAGCGAGCTACGAGTGCATTCTGGTAAGCTGGCCTGCGTAACAATATTTTTATGGCGTCTTTCTAAGCGGTGTTTAAACCTAATTAATGGGACCAATTCAGGAGACCATCAAGGAAATCGCCAAGCACATACAACAGGAGAGGTATTTGGGATATAATCCTCTGCAACTGAACTCAACACGTTTTTGAAACATTGGTACTATGTCAGATGGAGATAAGCACTGGAATGACTCCCAATCAGCCTTGAATAGCATAACACATGGAAAGTGTGATCAAGGGGCCAGGTGTATGAACGTGAGAAAAGTTTGATGGGATCACTTGAGAAGCGATCTTCCAATAATGACTAATCAAAGTGAGGGGCCTCAAACGCAGAAGCAAGTGATAAATATATTGGAGAGTACATGTCATGAGTATGTGATCGGTAAATAGGGATGCCAAGATTCAGGCAACATAGGGAAGTCTGATAGACAAGAGATTCAATATTTCGGCCAGGAGTGTCAGTGGAAGAGCTGCCCAATAAAGGGGAATGAGTGTTAAAATCCCCAAGAATGAGGTATGGAAGGATCAACTGTTCAATAAATATTGATAAATCAGCAGTCGAGTAATCACAAGATGGTTGATTAAATGAGGAACGGACTGTGAGACACGGTGGATTAGTAAACGATACTTATAACCAATTAAAAGGGAGCAAAGGACAGAGTCTTGGGAACGTAAGCAATAACATTATGAACAAACATAGCTGTATGCAAGTGAGATGCAGTAGCCGGATGAACAGCTGCCACCTGTAAGTTTTAAGTGGTGTGATGTAATGATCGGTGTGTTATAGGCACACATAAAGGGCAATGCAACCTGAGTAAACGTTGCAGCTCACCCATGGGTGTGTGGATTTGGTAGCTGTTTTTTTATTCCATTGAACTGAGCATCATTGGGAGTTAACGTTGTTAGATTATCATGATTTTGAGATCTTCTTACAGAAGCAAGTGATGGCAATGATGACAAACATGGGCAACACATATCTCTCTCTAGAGTGAGGGGAAGTGATGGGTCGCTCCTTACAGGGGAGAAGAACAGGGAAGGAGATGTCGTGAATAGGGATGGCGTGTGTCTTTGGGTAGGAGGAGAGGGAGATAAGTGGGACGTGGGAACGGGGATAGAAAAGTTAGATTGAAGTTTGGAGAATTACATTTGTAATAGGTGAAGGAATGTGGCATGATTGCCCACATGTTTGCAGAGATGGACTACACACAAACACTAAGAGCCATGAATAGTATCATCTCTCAGAGACGTATGACTGGAGAGGAAAAACCCAACGTGTGTTTTATGGCTATGTGATTTGGGTTTTTCATTTAGTCCGCAATATAGGTCTTAAAGCTCACATTGCATTTGTGGGACTAAATGAATCAACATTGTCCGTATTGGTAATGGTTTCAGCAGTGGAAATCTCCAATATTTTGGGTGCCAAGTCCGGGGGCGTCATCACTTCTGGTAATGTCATTGCACACTATCTGCTCTGTTTGAGACAACCATAGTCAAGTTACTCTACCACCCTTGTTCAACATCCTATCTATGAACTGTGTTCCCAAAAGATGAGAACTACTTAGAATTTGCTTTGCTTAGTATTGTCATTATTGTAGACAATGCAAGCATACGGTACTCACAAAAGTAATCTTCAATCAATTTGACTGTCATATAAAAAAGGTACATATAAAAAATATACAACACAAATTAAATGATACTGATCATATATTCTACTAACAGGCTTTAAACATTTAAACACTTTCTCTGCAATTCCAGGTTCAAATGCTGAACTCTTGGTGGCTATCTGCTACTTGGTTGTTCCGCATTATATGGTTCGCTGGAGGACTGTGGCCAACTCTCTGATGACAACAGGAACCTGTGTCAGCCAGATGGTGATGCCGCCACTGGTCACCTACCTACAGGAGGAGTATGGCTTCAGGGGCGCAACACTCATCACGGGAGCTTTGACTCTCAATTGCTGTGTCGTTGCCATGGTCCTTCATCCAGTTCACTGGCACAGAATGACAACAACTAGAGATGAACCTGTTAAGAAGTTTATGCCAGTGGGAACCTTTAAGAGAATATTGAGAGTAGCCATAATGAATGTTCGACTGCTAAAATCAACTGTTTTTTTCAAAACCTCATTCGTGATTGCAACAAATATCGTAGTTAATCTCAACATTTTTAGCATGATGCCATTTGCAATGCAAGATGCTGGGTTCAGCCAACGAGAGTCATCCTTCTGCCTGACCGTAGCTGGCATGTGTAATCTTTCCACACGACTACTGACTGGTTTCATATCAATCTGCCCCAAGATAAGAGTAAGAACCTGGTATATGCTGGGATCCTTGATTTCTGCATCTTCAATTATAGGTATAATATAGTGTTTCAAATTAGTGGTGAGGGCTTCATGAAATGCACTAACTGAATATCTACTGCATACACAAATATGTTGTCAATTTATAAATCCGTCTTTTACAATACAATGAATAAGGTTTATAAAATTTATTTACAACACGTGGCCTAGCAGTAGTAACCCGGAGTCTTTCTGGTAACAACATTGGGAATATTCTGTTAAATCTACTCAATATGTATAAGTTGTCGCATCATAACCAAACATATCGGAGAATACAATTTAAATAGTATTGAATAGACTTCCATTTTAGTACATCGCTAGGATAGTTTTGACATTTACGCCATTTGGAAATTCAAAATAATTGCAAAATATTTTCATTTTATTATTTGGTATTAACAAAAATCACTGGACATGTATGCTACACTAGTTGTAAATTACATAGTTATCAGGCTTGTTAAGGCCAAAAATAATACATGATTACTAATTTACTTATGAGTCACAATTTAGTAGAAGGAATAATTGTATATTCATTTTGGTAATTTGTAAGTGCCACATCAAATGATTCAATTAATACTCAAAAGGTAAGCAATTATGTTATACCATTTTCTGTTACAGGCGATCATTTTTTTTCACAAATTGTATTCAACATTTGTATCAAATGATCAAATCACATCACTCAGACTGCTGCTGATAATATCATTCAACTATACAGTACTCAGATAATCAACACCTCATACAGCTTTAAAACCATGTTCTAATTCGCACTGAAGAGCAGTTTACAATAATAGATATAAATATTATGTCATATGTATTCTCAATTGATGAACTATGAGTGTTGGATACTAAGAGATGGCACTGAAACAGTCGGGGACAATTCACAACTAAACGAGAGCAAAGAGTGCATCGGAAGTGAGAATATACCCTGCGCGCTGCTGTGTGTATTCTCTAAATAATACACATATTTCCTGTATGCGAGCAGTTATGTTTTTAAATTCTCTGAACAACATTTGTTGTTAGTAGGCTCATGGCTGTCCGTAGCACAAAGCTTTTCCCTAACACAAACTTATCCTTCTCCGTGTTTGCAGGGTTTAGCATGGTGAATACTCTACCCGGGAAGGTACTTACCACGGGGTTGTGTGGTGCCGGCTATGGTATCACCGGGTCGCTCTGTGGTCTGTATATCGTGGATGAACTTGGTCTCAACAAACTCCTCCCGACTCTCAGCATCACCAACTTTATGACTGGGTGTCTGTTCCTGCTGGTGGGGCCCCTAGCAGGTAATGGAGTTAATTGACCCCCCTTCTCCCTCATGTTTAGCCCCATTAGTTTGAGATTTTAAAACGTTGTTTCATTAGGTTGGCGATTTTAAGACCCTTTGCCCCATTTCTTTGTCAATATTAAGAACTTTTGTGCCATTTAGGTGTCTATATTTGTTTTCCTAGCGAGCGATAGCGAGGCTGTAAATTTAGGAGGGACCAGCCTTCAGCCGGGACATTTTTCTACCGAAAAATATAGACATTTATCTCAAAGAAGTGGTCTTGGAGGTATTTGTTTCAGCTTGATGGATTTCTTGGGAAGCAAAAAACAATTGTATACTGTAAATAAATGAACAAATAAATGCAAATCTCCCCTTAACACAATATAGACGGGTATGGTAGACGATTGAAGATTTTGACGAAGTCATGATTTTATACATGGAAATATAATACACATAATTGAATTACAAGTGAAGTTTTCTATGCAGTGGTTAACTCATCGGATTAGTCCACTGTTGATCACATGAAACTACACGCACAATTCCACCATGCTATTTTACTCTCATACACAAGATCACAACGAGGAACAGAACTCATGTAGGCAACTGTTCCTCTTGCACTCGTCAGTAAGAGGGTCAATATAGGTTTCCTAGTGAGCCTAATCAAACTTGAGAGTGTAGCCGGTGAATGTCCTTTTAGTTAGTTTAAGGGGAAATTTGAATGTATTTGTTCATTAATGTATCTATCTATTATTATTTGTTCATTAATGTATCTATCTATTATTATTTGTTCATTAATGTATCTATCTATTATTATTTGTTCATTAATGTATCTATCTATTATTATTTGTTTATTAATGTATCTATCTATTATTATTTGTTCATTAATGTATCTATCTATTATTATTTGTTTAGTTTTCTACCTAAACCTCCACCAAGCTTAAAACAAATATCCCAAAAACCCTCCTTCCAGACAAATTTGTGCATTTTTTGGTAGAAAATGTTTTCCGCCCAAAGGCCGGTTACTCCTAAATTATACCTAAATGGCCCAAAAAGTCTTAAAATCACTCAACTAGTGGGGTGAACATCTTAAAAACTAATGAGGAAGAAGAAGGTCCAGAAAAAACCCATCCCCGTAATAGTAGTTAATATAAAAGGACTAACTAGTCGATACAACAATTTTATACATTATATTTTCCGTTAAAAGCAGTCAATGTAAATATATAAACTACCGGGTACAACCAATGTATACAATACGTTTACCATTAATAGTAGTCAATGTAAATATATAAACTACCGGGTACAACCAATCTATACATTACGTTTACCATTAATAGTAGTCAATGTAAATATATAAACTACCGGGTACAACCAATCTATACATTACGTTTACCATTAATAGTAAATATATAAACTACCGGGTACAACCAATCTATACATTACGTTTACCATTAATAGTAATCAATGTAAATATATAAACTACCGGGTACAACCAATCTATACATTACGTTTACCATTAATAGTAATCAATGTAAATATATAAACTACCGGGTACAACCAATCTATACATTACGTTTACCATTAATAGTAGTCAATGTAAATATATAAACTACCGGGTACAACCAATCTATACATTACGTTTACCATTAATAGTAGTCAATGTAAATATATAAACTACCGGGTACAACCAATCTATACATTACGTTTACCATTAATAGTAGTCAATGTAAATATATAAACTACCGGGTACAACCAATCTATACATTACGTTTACCATTAATAGTAGTCAATGTAAATATATAAACTACCGGGTACAACCAATCTATACATTACGTTTACCATTAATAGTAGTCAATGTAAATATATAAACTACCGGGTACAACCAATCTATACATTACGTTTACCATTAATAGTAGTCAATGTAAATATATAAACTACCGGGTACAACCAATCTATACATTACGTTTACCATTAATAGTAGTCAATGTAAATATATAAACTACCGGGTACAACCAATCTATACATTACGTTTACCATTAATAGTAGTCAATGTAAATATATAAACTACCGGGTACAACCAATCTATACATTACGTTTACCATTAATAGTAGTCAATGTAAATATATAAACTACCGGGTACAACCAATCTATACATTACGTTTACCATTAATAGTAATCAATGTAAATATATAAACTACCGGGTACAACCAATCTATACATTACGTTTACCATTAATAGTAGTCAATGTAAATATATAAACTACCGGGTACAACCAATCTATACATTACGTTTACCATTAATAGTAATCAATGTAAATATATAAACTACCGGGTACAACCAATCTATACATTACGTTTACCATTAATAGTAATCAATGTAAATATAAACAACTGGGTACAACCAATCTATACATTACGTTTACCATTAATAGTAGTCAATGTAAATATATAAACTACCGGGTACAACCAATCTATACATTACGTTTACCATTAATAGTAGTCAATGTAAATATATAAACTACCGGGTACAACCAATCTATACATTACGTTTACCATTAATAGTAGTCAATGTAAATATATAAACTACCGGGTACAACCAATCTATACATTACGTTTACCATTAATAGTAGTCAATGTAAATATATAAACTACCGGGTACAACCAATCTATACATTACGTTTACCATTAATAGTAGTCAATGTAAATATATAAACTACCGGGTACAACCAATCTATACATTACGTTTACCATTAATAGTAGTCAATGTAAATATATAAACTACCGGGTACAACCAATCTATACATTACGTTTACCATTAATAGTAGTCAATGTAAATATATAAACTACCGGGTACAACCAATCTATACATTACGTTTACCATTAATAGTAGTCAATGTAAATATATAAACTACCGGGTACAACCAATCTATACATTACGTTTACCATTAATAGTAGTCAATGTAAATATATAAACTACCGGGTACAACCAATCTATACATTACGTTTACCATTAATAGTAGTCAATGTAAATATAAACTACCGGGTACAACCAATCTATACATTACGTTTACCATTAATAGTAGTCAATGTAAATATATAAACTACCGGGTACAACCAATCTATACATTACGTTTACCATTAATAGTAATCAATGTAAATATATAAACTACCGGGTACAACCAATCTATACATTACGTTTACCATTAATAGTAGTCAATGTAAATATATAAACTACCGGGTACAACCAATCTATACATTACGTTTACCATTAATAGTAATCAATGTAAATATATAAACTACCGGGTACAACCAATCTATACATTACGTTTACCATTAATAGTAGTCAATGTAAATATATAAACTACCGGGTACAACCAATGTATACATTACGTTTACCATTAATAGTAATCAATGTAAATATATAAACTACCGGGTACAACCAATCTATACATTACGTTTACCATTAATAGTAATCAATGTAAATATATAAACTACCGGTACAACCAATGTATATATTACGTTTACCATTAATAGTAATCAATGTAAATGTATAAACTACCGGGTACAACCAATGTATACATTACGTTTACCATTAATAGTAGTCTATGTAAATATATGAACTACCGGGTACAACCATGTATATATTATAGTACACGTTTACGTTTACCATTAATAGTAATCAATGTAAATATATGAACTACCGGGTACAACCAATGTATACATTACGTTTACCATTAATAGTAGTCAATGTAAATATATGAACTACCGGGTACAACCAATGTATATATTACGTTCTCCATTAAGCTATAATTGGATAGATGTCAATACAGGAAAACACAGTAAATACAATTATGTGGTACAATTAGTTAAGGGGGGGGGGGGGCTATTAAATAGTATATTTATTTATTATTGTTTTAGTTTCCTCCCTAGACCAACATCAAGCTAAATCAAATATTCTCAAAATTCCCCTTCAAGATAAATTTGCACATTTTCTGGTTGAAAAATGTTCCGGCCGAATGCTGGTTCCTCCTACAATTACAGGCTCGCTTTCACTCGCAAGGAAAGAAGTCTTAATATTGACAAATCAATGGGGCGAAAGGTCTCAAAAGCGCCAAATTAATGGAATGAATGTCTTGAAATCTCAAAGCTAATAGGGCTAAACATGAGGGAGAAGGGAGTCCAGAAAAGAAGAAAAAACTACCTCCCCCTTAAGAGTTGTTATCTACTATATAATGCTCTGATTGATGTGTTGCTGACAAATCATGATAAATCATGAACATCAACCTGTATACTCACAACACAAGCGACTAGAGTAATCGAGCTAAGCTGTCTATCATTAGGGAAGGGTCAACCAGGGAATAAGTGTAGAAAGTTACAGGCCAATAGCTCTATCCCTTTCTGAGTCCGAACAAAAACACCAAAATAACATAATAATAGAACATTCACACATATGTAGGTCGCCCAAGAGAAGACCCAGAGACCAAGGACCATGAAGGGTCTCCAGGTCCCAGATCTCCTGCTGAGGTACCGATCACAGCAGGCAGACACACAGCGAAACTACGCCACAATGCCCGCCCACATACTTCCAGGCAGGGCCCATCATATATAAACCGGTTCCCTAGGCCGGGTGCCTTACAGACTGTTATCTAGTCCAACTGGCACCCGACCCACACTCCCTACAACCACGTTATTACTCATCTATTCACAAGCATTCTGCACTCATTCCTATTAACACCACTTCTCTTCCTGTTCTTCAGTCATCTTCTTCTATCTTCTCTATCTTCTAATGCTTTTTCACATCATCTTCTCCTGTGGCCTTTCTCTCAATCTATTTCCCCTTGTTTCTGACTCATATATCTTCCCGTAAGACTTTCATCACCCATTCGTTCAATATGTCCATACCAGCATAGCAACCAGCCGCCTTCTTTCCACTCTGGCCGATAAGGGTTCCTGTTGTCCCACTCTCCTACGAACCTCTTAATTCCTGTATCTGTATGTATGCGTCACTCCACACATACTCCTCAAGCAGCTCCTCTCCATCACATCCAACCTTCTTTTCTCTTGTACACTCAGACCCAATGTCTCAGCCCCATACATCACTGTTGGTATAATTATCCCTTGATGCATTGCACTTTTAGCTTTCATTTGGAGATTTCTCACCTCCACATACTGTACTTCCCATTGCTCTGAAAAATATCCTTCCCTCACACACTCCCTGTTTTATTGGTAGTTATAAAGTTTGTAGTTATACAAAATCACTCATGTAAATAAATACATAATATTATATATGTCTAAGCGTCTTTTTAGAATTGAAATCCTAACATATGATACTGTTCGTGTCTTCCCTGATAATAATATTGTCATACTAGTCATTATGTAGCTCATTTCCCGAAGTGAAATAACCGAGCTCCTATAACAATGGTGATTATATAGTAGTTTTTGTTCAATACCAAATTTCTTTATATCTTCTCTGCAGGTGTGATACGAGACTTGAATGACCTTTTTTTCTGCAGGTGTGATGCAAGACTTATGAGACCTTTTTCTCTGCAGGTGTGCTGCGAAACTTGAGATACCTTTTTCTCTGCAGGTGTGATGCGAGACTTGAGTGACCTTTTACTCTGCAGGTGTGATGCGAGACGTGAGTAATCTTTTTATCTGCAGGTGTGATGCGAGTCTTGAGACCTTTTTATCTGCAGGTATGATGCCAGACTTTAGTAACTTTTATCTCTGCAGGTGTGATGTGAGACTTGAGTAACCTTTTTCTCTGCAGGTGTGATGCGAGACTGGTGTGAGAGCTACGTGGTGAGCCTGTGGTTTTGCTCCATCTATTTACTGTTTAGTGTGGTGCTGGGCCTCTTCCTACCATCCCCACCACAACAAGGTACAACAACAACAACAGCAGCAGCAGCAATTGTTTCATGAGCCAATTCAAGCACATCACATTTATAAACACAAGTCTATGCCTTGTTCCAAATAGGTAGCCCAGAAATAGTTAACCCTAACCCTTATAGCTCAAAAGAGGGTTAGAGCTAATGGGCTGTAAGTTTTTACAACTCTTCCCTGGCTGACCCTTCCCAAATGATAGCAACATCAGCTCGATTACTCTAGTTGTTAGTGTTGTGAGTTATAGAGATTAATGTTCAAGAGTTTTAACCTACTTATTTGGAACAGAGTATAGCACGGAACCATCAACAGTAATAGATAAACACAATGACAACAACAGCAACATATCAATCAGAGTATTTTACAGCAGATAACATAACTCTTAAGGTGGAGGTAGTTGCAATTTTTGGACCTTCTTCTCCCGCATGCTTAGCCCCATTAGCTTTAAGAAATCAAGACGTTCGTGCCATTAGTTTGGCCATTTTGAAACCTTTCGCCCCATTTCTTTGATAATATTTTAGACTTTTTGTGCCATTTATGTGTCTATTTTTTTCATGGCGAGCATTATCGAGCCTTTACTTCTACCAACAAAAATGTACACATTTATCTTGAAGGGGGATCTAGGGAGTGTTTTTTTAAAGGTTGGTGGAGGTCTAGCGAGGGAATTATAAAATATATTAATTAATTTATTAAAATAAATTAATAAATTAATAAATATCCACTACCCTCTTAAGGTGTGCTAAGTAAGGGATCACATCGAAGTATCCAATCGTATTTATTGTGTCAACTGGAACCAAAGGAATTTAATATATAGTGAACATATGCTCGCCCTTTTAATAATTTTACTTTAACCTATGCCTAATTTGTTGAATACACTACCTATGCCTAATATGTTGTATACAGTACATATGCCTAATAAGTTTTGTTGTACTTTAGTAAATATATTTTTACCTAAATATGTCTTTATCTTTCGTCCTTATAGACAAATCCTCTCAGAAATAACACTTTGGGAGGTGTATTATTATTATCATTATTATTTGTATTATTAGTATTACTATTATTATTATTATTATTATTGTATTTATTTATTATTTATAATAATATTGTTATTATTAGTATTTAATTATTATTACTAAAGTAAGAATCCTGCCAGCCAATCAACGTGCTGCAAATCACCATCCCTTTAAACCAGCTGAGTTTGACATTTCCCAAAACTTTGCCACACCTGCCCGGGCAGCCAATCAGGAGCCTCCGTTGTCGGAGCACGTTAAGACCGAGCCAGCCGCGCACATATCTCCACTTTTCAAATCGCTCTCGCTCCCTCCACAGTCCACAGGCCGCTTCTTCAAGTTGCAATAGGTCTATAACATCAGTGCAAGCCCCATACTCCCGTAAGCCACTACTAGACCTTTCGAACCATCTCCCTGGGACTTATTACGAAGAAAGAAGACCCGAGGAGGGAGAAAGAAACCTTCAAATTGCGCGGCTAGGGAAAGTACTGCCCGGGCGGCTGGCTCAACCAATCACAGCACGCCAAATCGTGAGGCAGAGCTATAAAGTGTGTGTGTGTGTGGAGGGGGGGAGGGGGGGGGGGTGGCTGCAGACGGCACTCACGTCACGGACTCCACTCGGCTCGCCAGCCAGCAACTCTCTACCTCTCCCTCACCTGTACAGTGATGGGAGCTTGGCCAAACCTGCTCCAGCCAACCAGCTTGCTTACCACACACCAATAACGTCCACTTCTGGCCTACAACAACTTTCCACTGCTGACCAGATACACCATCAGTATCCTGGTGCTTGTCGTCATATTGCTAGTTAACACACTATTAGCCAAGCAATTCAAGAGGGGTGACAAGTAGTTGATGGGACTGAAGACTTCCAGAAGACATATTGGCCGGCTATGAGGTGGTGAAGACTGCTCTAGAAACAACCCAGACTTTTTAAAGGACCCTTAATGGGCCCGAAATAGATTAATGGAAAGAGAGAACAATTCCACTCTTGGCAAAGTTTTTGAAATTATATTAAATAATCACATAATTAAGCATCTGGAGAATAATAAATTAATCAGTGATAGGCAATATGGTTTTAGACGATGTCGATCAACTGCAGACATTCTTTGCCTTCTTACGCATCAAATCAACCAAGCTACAGACCAACATGGTGAAACACATACAATAGCACTGGATATATCAAAGGCATTTGATAGAGTCTGGCATCAATCCTTATTGTCGAAGATGTCACACTACGGCCTTGCATCATTAGTTCCACTAATTTCTTCTTATCTTCATAACAGAAAAATACGTGTAATGGTAGATGGCCTTTATTCTCAATTTCACTCAATAAATGCTGGTGTTCCCCAGGGATCAGTTTTGGCCCCAACTCTGTTCCTCATTCATATCAATGATCTCATATCTACCACTCATAATCCAATACATTCCTACGTAGATGACTCAACACTCCACAGTTCCTTCACATTTACCAATTCTTTCACCCAACCCGATCTTATAAATTCAAAAATAAACACTGCAATTTCTCTGAACCAGGATCTTTCTAGAATTAATGAATGGGGACAAGAGAATCTAGTTTCCTTTAATGCACAGAAAACCAAGTACATTCAATTTTCTAACCGACAGAATCTCACGGACTCCCATATATTTTTTAATGATGTAAATATTCCCACTTCCCCTAGTATTGACATTCTCGGTGTAACATTAACTACTAACTTGAGCTGGACACATTATGTTAGAAGCATTGCTAAGAATGCCTCTAAAAAACTGGGACTCCTGTACAGAGTTCGAGAATTCTTCACTGACGAGCAGTTGGCCGTAATATATAAAAGTCATGTGCGCTCTCAGATGGATTACTGTTCACCTCTGTGGGGTGGAAGTGGAGTGGTTGCATTGAGGCAGTTGGACAAAATTCAAAATAAAGCTATTAGATTAATCAATAACCCTGCAATCACACAGGACCTTCCTACATTAGCCATACGAAGAAACGTTGCATCCCTTGCATTATTCTACAGATATTTTCACAGCAATTGTTCCGAGGAACTTGCTTCAATTGTGCCGCCTCTCCACATCTTTCCCCGTAGAACTAGGGCAGCTGAGAGCGCCCATGAATTTACACTTTCTCCTCCACAATGCAGAACTTCTGCTTATCAGAATTCATTTATCCCCAGAGCTACTACTCTTTGGAATTCACTTCCCTCGAATTGCTTTCCACAAACTTACAATCAACAAATGTTTAAATCCAGTTGTTACAAACATTTTATGAATGGAGGATGCCTTTAGGCACATGGACCTTTTTATCTGTGTTTTTCCTTCCTCCGTTCATTGTCTCTTAAAAAAAAAAAAAAAAAAAAAAAAATGCTTGACAAACCCAGTGGTTCCAACCAATTAAAATTAGATGTGTTCTTATAGAACAAAAAGAAAGAGAAAACGATAGACTCATAAATAAATAAAAGGATGCATTGTTGAGAAAGATAGCTGTTAATGTTAGAGAAGGCTCCATTCCATTTAGCTATAAATAGGATAGGATCTTATAGGGTAATAAGTAAAGGAGATTACTAAGAATCATACAGGGATCTGTTTATATAATGATTAATGATAACGGGGTTATGCCAATTATTAAAGAATAGGAATTGTATCATGTTTGTGATAGGTTAGACCTAGCTTGAGTAATAGTCAGGAAGGGCACTAGTCCGTTTGATGAAATGTATTGTTTATGTATAAAGGAAACATCGTTATTCGATTAAAAAGACTATTGTACGGAATACGGTTATTAGATTAAGTGACCCTGTAATCATGATATAAGTAACAAGTCGAGACGACTATTTTAGGGGTGTTGTATTATTGAAAGTAGTAATTTTATGTTGAATGAAATAGTGTTCTGATATACCAGGCGATCAAGTGCTAAATTGTTGTAATAAGGTAATGTTGACATATCGGATATATTGAATTATGTAATGATCTAGGCCTATATGAGTTGAAACTTGATTATAAGTGAAATGAAATAGGAGCTAAATTGTATTGTATAACTTCATTTGTGAGATAGAAATCAGGAGTGTGGGACACTCCTGAACAGAGTTAGATTTAAGTAATTGCCATTTACGTGTTTTGAGATATATGATATAAATAGATGAGATGTAAATATAGGAACGTCTAGATTAACGTGATTAAATCCTACTCTAGGTCCTATGATTGGACATATTGAGGCGTAGTAAAACATATGATATATATATAAAGATAGCTTGTAAGTTTAGGGACGTTTAGATTAGATAGGTTAAAGCCTTTGTCCTACCATAGGACATATTGAGGCGTAGTAAAGTTTTGTTAATTCTTTTGGAAATAGCGACATGCCTTTGGATCGAAGTCGGAGTGAATCAATGCCTTACTAAAGGGTGTCCAAATAGGTGGTAACAGGAATTTAAGAGTTCCAATGTACTATCTATATTGGGTCGACGGTAATATTAAATTTAGGGATTGAACTCATTCCGGCCCGAACAGAGAATCGATTGCTATGAGGATATATGCTATCAGGAAGTTTTGTTAAATAAAGAATACGAACTTCTTAACAACTGTTGAATTATTCCCACTGTTACTACCATCACTTTTAATGTCATCTAAACTAACGTAACCTAACTTAACTTAGCAAATGCGGGGCGACTTGTTTTCGGGTCGTCATCTCTAGTAACCATCACCAACATCACCAATACTTTCAACATCATCACTACTACTATCCTCATCATCTACTACAATCATCACTGCTACTATCACCACCAACTATCATAACTAGTTTCACAATCACGACTGTTGGCTTGGTGTGTGTGTGGGGGGGGGGGGGGGGAAACCATATTTTGGACCTAAAATCAAAACTATTGCACATTCAAATTTTTTTTTTTTAATTACCGTCGCATTCACTCACCGAATGTTCGTTGGAAGTGTGTGTGAAAATTCGTCGAACGGGCTAGGATGAGTTTTCGGAAAGACAGACATACGTCTCACTATTATCATAACATGTGAGACATGTGTATGATGTGTGTATGATGTGTGCTCCTACGGGGCACACACATACACAGGGAATAGGTACAGGGTGGGCGGTGGGGAATCTGAAAAAGGGGGGGGGGGGCTAGTAGTGGGGGGGCTGTTGGGGGGGGGGTGGGGGGTGGCAAAACCATATTTTGGACCTAAGATCATAACTATTGCACAAATTAAAAAAATCCTTTTTTTAATTACCGTCGCATTCACCCACATTCACCCACCGAAGGTTCGTGTGAAGTTTGGCGAAAATCCGTCAAACGGTCTAGGAGGAGTTCTCGGACAGACAGACGGACAGGCAGACAGACGGACAGACGGACAGACAGACATTTCGGTTGGCATGTACCACTATACGGGGGGCGATACCACTCAGCTTATGCAGAGTTGATAATAATAATTGATTTATTTCAAGCCGGCAGCCAATGGGGCTGAAAATACACAGACTTAACCTAGATCTTATCCTATTTTTTTTTTTTTTTTTTTTTCTATGTGATTGAGGGAGGCAAAAGGCATTACTGCCTATAGCGAGTGCCTCCCCCATAGTTGAAAGAGTGACAGGGCCAAAATCAAGGGACGTTCGAGCCAAAATGCCTGGACACACAGAGTTTGAAGCAATTTAAGTCATAGGAAGAGGGAAAGACTGATTCTGGGAGAGAGTTTCAGAGCTCAGCTGTTGAGTAGAAGAAAGTTTGAGAGTAACGTTTCACTCTTGGGTTGGAGAGTTGCACAGAGTAGGGGTGGGATTGAATTGCAAGACGGGTACCACGTGCCCTACGTAAAGGAGGTGGTATGCACTGGGATAGCTCTGAGGAACACTGATTATTATAGTAGCGATAGAATAGCGAGAGAGATGCAACATTGTGGCGGAGAGAGAGAGAGACTGCAGAGAGTTGGTGAGTGGACGGGAGTTAATGATACGAAAGGCCTTCCTTTCAACTTTGTCTAGGAGAGCGGTGTGAGAGGAACCTCCCCAGACATGTGAACAATACTCAATACAAGGGCGCACTATGCCCCTGTACAGAGCAAGAAGCTGTGCAGGGGAAAAGAACCCCCTAAGGCGGTTGAGCACACCGAGCTTCTGGGAGGCTGCCTTAGCAAGACTGGTAATATGGTCCTTCCAAATGAGAGCAGAAGAAAAAGAGACACCAAGAATATTGAGAGAAGATGAAGGGTTGATTTTTGTATTGTTGAAGAATAAGGGATAGTCCGCTGGGAGATCCTGACGGGTAGATAGATGGAGAAATTGGGTTTTGGAAGCATTAAAGTTAACAAGGTTTTCTCTGCCCCAATTGAAAATAGCATTTAGATCAGAATTTAATAGTTCTATGGCTTCATTACGTTTGTCGTTGAGGAATTGCTGGCTGGGGCGTTCTGAAAAACTAATGGAGTAGTGTAAGGTTGAGTCGTCTGCGTATGAATGGATGGGAATTAAGGTACAGTTAAGGAGATCATTTATAAAAATTAGAAAGAGAATAGGAGATAGGACAGAGCCCTGAGGAACACCGGAGTTTATAGGGTGAGGAAGTGAACAATGGCCGTCCACAACCGCGGCTATGGAACGGCCGGAAAGGAAATTAGATAAAAAGGCACAGATGGAGGGATAGAAACCGAAGGAGGGTAGTTTAGAAATTAAAGATTTATGCCAGACTCTATCGAAGGCTTTCGATATGTCTAGTGCAATAGAAAAAGTCTCACCGAAGTCCCGAAAGGAGGATGACCAAGAGTTAGTAAGATATGAAAGAAGATCACCAGTAGAGCGACCCTTAAGGAAGCCATACTGACGATCTGAGAGCAGATTATGAGAAGAGAAATGCTTAAGAAATTTGGAAGCAAGAATAGTTTCAAAAACTTTAGAAAGACAAGAGATGAGAGCAATTGGACGATAGTTGGAGGGTTGAGAGCGGTCACCCTTCTTTGGGACAGGTTGAATGTGAGCAAACTTCCAGCATGAAGGGAAGACGTTAGAGGATAGACAGAGACGAAAGAGTTTGCCTAGGCAGGGAGTCAGCACGGAAGCACAGTTTTTGAGAACAACAGGAGGAACACCGTCCGGACCGTACGCCTTATTAGTGTTAAGCCCAGAGAAGGTAGAAATTACATCTTTAGAAGAGATTAGGATATTTTGCATAAGTAAGAGAGAGGAGGGCGGAGAGGGAGGAATAGCACCGGAATCATCCAAGGTGGAGTTTCTAGCAAAAGTTTGAGCGAAGAGTTTAGCTTTGTCAGAGGAAGAAGTGATGGTTGTGCCATCAGAGTGGGAAAGGGGAGGGAAAGACGAGGAAGAGAAATTATTGGAGAGGTTTTTGGCTAGATGCCAGAAAGCTTGGGAAGAGCTAGAGTTGGATAGTTCAGTGCATTTATTATTGATGAAAGAGTGTTTGGCAAGTCGAAGAACAGATTTGGCTTGATTCCGGGCAGAAACATAGGAAGAATGAGAGTCTTGAGTTTTAAGGCGTCGGTACCGTTTGAATGCTTCCTCCTTATTGCGGACAGCAGTAGAACAGGCGTGAGTAAACCAAGATTTTTTAGCATTAGTCTGAGAGAAGGAGAATGGAATGTATGCTTCCATGCCCGATAGGATTACCTCGGTATGGGATCAACAGATTGATCCTGGCTGCTAACGAGGGCTTACATACCCTCGAGAGAGTAGGACGTGGGCAGGAGACTTTGTGGGTCCCCCGAGGCGGTCCGTCCAGACCTTGCCTTCACGGCCAGGGAAAGTTTTTGAGAGAACTTCCCCTGCTAGCGCGTGGCATCGAACCCCCGACACCAGAGCTAGCGCTCCCAATACAGTGTACCAAGCGCGCTCGGCCACCGTGACCGTATCTACTGAATGTATGTATGTATAATATATGCATTTATCGGCGAGAGAGAGAGAGAGAGAGAGAAGAAAAATAACTATTATTGATTTTACACTTATTCAACGTAAGTACTGAATTAATCTACCTATATCATAATTATATACTTTAATTAATTTCATTGGGGGTGTTGGGTGTTGTGGTGAAATAAATAAATAAAGATATATATATACTGTATATATATGTATATATATATATATATATATATATATATATATATATATATATATATATATATATATATATATATAGAAGCAATTGACTCGCCGGCAGGGATTAGTAGGCGTACAAGGAAGAGCAATACCAAAGCGTAAACGAACATCTTTATTTTTCTAGAACATGTGCGACGTTTCGACACCAACATGTGTCATTTTCAAGCCTAAAAAGGAAAAAAAGAACTTAAATTAAAAGTTTGCAATCAAATATACAATTTGTAAAAGTAGGTTAAATTACTATAAAGTACACCAGAAACTCGATGAAGGAAGGCAGAAAACAGGGATAAAATACTGAAATTTAAATTCAGAGAATAATAAGTGAATAACATAATTATGGACAGAGAAAGACAACAAAATCGAAAACAAAAATAAATAAATTATAGAAAAGCTACATTTTAGTGAATAACATACCAATTACTAGAAACAAAGTAAAGGAGAGGAGGACTCGTGGGTGCCTAGGGATGGTTGGTGATGGTGGGTGAGGAGAGAATCAGCTGTTACCCTGGACATGTCGTCTGATGTACTGAATAATATGGACAAAAATTGACTATTTATAGCATGGCCTGAAGATTCACTATGATTTCTGATAGCCGAAAATGAAGGTCTTGATATGGGAAAATTTGTGCGGTATGATCGACCCTTGTGTTCGGCAATCCTCATTGCTAATTGGCGCTTTGTTTGACCAATATACAGTAGGTACCACTACAGCTACTGCACTTGAATAAGTAAACAACTGATGATTGCAAAACGCAAGGGATATGATCTTTTACCTTGAACATTTGGGATATTGTCATTTGTGGTTTGAACATTACTTTTAACGAAACCTGTGGATAGAATTCTGAAATTATTTTGCGAAGTTTGTGTTTCAAAGTTAGGCTTTGTTTTCCAAGATAAGGACAGGGAAAATATTGGGGGGCTTTACTGACAGTTGTAATAGCGGGTAAAGCAGAATATAATTTCTTAAGTTGTCTGCCTATACATGTATCAATTAGTAGTGCTGGGAAACCGTTAGCCTTTAATGTTTTCCTTAAAATATCGAACTCGTAATACATCAGACGACATGTCCAGGGTAACAGCTGATTCTCTCCTCACCCACCATCACCAACCATCCCTAGGCACCCACGAGTCCTCCTCTCCTTTACTTTGTTTCTAGTAATTGGTATGTTATTCACTAAAATGTAGCTTTTCTATAATTTATTTATTTTTGTTTTCGATTTTGTTGTCTTTCTCTGTCCATAATTATGTTATTCATTTATTATTCTCTTAATTTAAATTTCAGTATTTTATCCCTGTTTTCTGCCTTCCTTCATCGAGTTTCTGGTGTACTTTATAGTAATTTAACCTACTTTTACAAATTGTATATTTGATTGCAAACTTTTAATTTAGGTTCTTTTTTTTCCTTTTTAGGCTTGAAAATGACACATGTTGGTGTCGAAACGTCGCACATGTTCTAGAAAAATAAAGATGTTCCTTTACGCTTTGGTATTGCTCTTCCTTATATATACAGTATATATATATATATAATATATATATATATATATATATATATATATATATATATATATATATATATATATATATATATATATATATATATGTGTGTGTTGTAGTACTTATTTTCTTTCTCAGTATACTCAGTATACTACTAAGGTGGGAATAATTAGACAGTTGGTCAGAAGTTCGTAGCCTTTATTTAACAAACTCCATAATAGTTTTATGTTCCCCTAACAATTGATTCTCTGTTCGGGCCGAAATGAGTTCAACACTCAGATTGAATATTATCTTCGACCCACAATAGATTGTACGTTGGAACTCGCAGTTCCCGTTACCACCTATTTGGATACCCGCTATTCAGGTATTGACTTGCTCCGAATTCGATCCAAAAGCACATTACTAGTCTCCAAAATAATATATCAACTTTACCGGGCCTCAATATGTCTAATCCAAAGACAAAGGCTTTAATGAATTTGACCTCTATTTCCCTATCTTTAACACTTACATTATATATATTCTTATCTTCAACACAAATAAATCCGTACCCGTAGGTACATACATTAATATAACCCTTTGTTTTGAAATATCTCCGCTCTGACTTCCTATCTGACAAATAAATAAACTCAATAACACTGACACCACTTACTCAAATAATATATCTCATTACATGGTCCGATATAATCAATATTTCATAAACACCCATATTATTATCAAGATTTAACAGTTAAATCTCGATATATCATGATTACATTATTATCCTTAATGTTTAATCTGATTGATACTATATTTATCAACTTATTAACTACTTATATCAGGAGTACAATATTTCCTCACAATAGTCGCCTCAACTTGTTACTTATATCATGATCACAAAGTTCATTACCATACCGGCGAATTCTTCTTCTTAAATGCTACGAATAACAATGTTTCTTTTATAACAAAAAGTATATTTCATCATATGGACTAGTGTCCGTCCTAACTATTTCTCAAGCTACAGTAGATCTATTCTTTCTGCAACTATTATTTATCCCAACGTCATTCCTATAATTATTGCTTCTAACTTTTAAAATCTTATTGCATCCTCCCCTTATCTTTATAGTTTACATTTATCTACTAACCTAGAAGATCCTATACTATTGTTAGCTAAGTGGCATGGAGCCTTCTCTATAAATGACAGCTATATTCTCTCAACACATCATCCTTTTATTTAATTCATTAGTCTAATCTATTTCTTTTTGTTTTGTTCTATAAGAACACATCAATTTTAATGGTTGGAACCACTGGGTTTGTCAAACATTTATCTCTTTTTAATAGTGGTATTTCGGGCCCATAAGGGTCCTGTAAAAAGTCTTGGGTATCTCTGGAACAATCTTCACCACCTCAAGGCTGGCCAATAGTTCTTCTGGAAATCTTCAGTTCCATCTACTATCTGTCGTCCCTCTTGAATTGCTTGGCTACAGGTGTGTAAGCCAGTAATGTGACGACAAGCACCAGGATACTTGTGGTGTATCTGGTTAGTAGACGAAAGTTGTGTTGGGCCAGAGGTGGACTTTATTGGGGCGGTATAGGCGAGCTGGGAGGCTGGAGCAGGTGTAGCCAAGTTCCCATTGTTGCCCAGGTGAGGGAGAGAGTGTGAGTTGCTGGCAAGTGAACCTAGTGGGACCCGTGACGGGAATGACGTCTGCAGCCCCTCCCCCCCCCCCCTCTTTATAGCCCCACCTCACGACTTGCCGCACTGTGATTGGTTGAGCCAGCCGCCCGGGGCAGTGCTTTCTCCAGCCGTGCGGTTTGAAAATTTCTTCCCCTCTCCTCTGGTCATATCTTTTCATAATATGTCCCAGGGAGATGGTTGCAAATATCTTGTAGTAGCTTATGGGAGAATAGGGCTTACACTGATGTCATAGACCTATTGCAACTCGAAGAAACGGGCTGCGGAGGGAGCGAGAGCGATTTGAAAGATAAAGTTGTGGGCGCAGCTTGCTCAGTTTTCGCTTGCTCCGACAACGGAGGCTCCTGATTGGCTGCACGGGAGGGTGTGGCATAGTTGGGGGAAATGTCAGGAATGTCAAACTTAGCTGGTTGTTGTTGTTGTTGTTGTTCCCCAAGCTGCCTGGCCGAACAGCCCCAAGGCCCCGAGCAATTCCAAGGCCATAACCGAGCGCCCCCACAGAACCCTCCCTGTCGACCACAATAAAGCCTGGGTGACCGAAGCCACTCCATGGCGGGGAGCTGAGGAGGGTGCGGAAACGCCCGGGAAACCAAAGCCCCACCCAGGGCCCTGTGCCTCTCAGCAAATTATGAAAGAGATAGTCAAATGCAGAGCGTGGATTGGCTGGCAGAATTCTTACTTTATGTGTATATACATATATACATTTTTTCTTTTCTTCTTAACCTAAGGGCTGTAGGCTGTTCAGCAGCCTGTAACTCTTCCGAGGCTCCAAGATTATCGATTGATGCTCCGAGATGTTAAGTGCTTCATATGTGTTGCACTATATGTTCACAGTGGAGCTTTTAGGTGTTGGTTGTTTCCTTTTTGCCACACTAGATGACGACACCTTATTTATACATGTTATACCAAGGAAATCTGACCAGTGGTATGTGTGCCGCCATTTTGTTCCTCTCACAGCTTCTCCCCCACTGATCAAGGAGGGCTGGCTGGCCACCCCCCAAAGAGTGCTGCCCTCTACTAGTCACGCCCAGCTGTGTTGTCATCCTCTACCTGACTGGGCACTGGGGGGTGGACCTATAGCCAATGGCAAGGCCGCCACACCGCGCTCCATGTCGCAACATCACCAGCTACCACACCTCCTGGTTTGCCAAGGGTGGGAGTGCAGCCACCGCCCGCACCCCCCCCTACCAACCGCGCCACGATGAGAGGGACACAATATATCCCAGTACTTTCCCTACTTGTGTCCTTTTCATCAGCAGCTCGGCGGAAACCAGCACCTTCAAGAAAGTGTAATAGTAAATTAGCAGAACCTCAGGAAGCTATCTCACCTCCCCTTCTGAGTTGAGTGCTTAAAGCCTCTCTAGAAGTTCTAGAACCCTAAGCTCAGTGTGGTAATAACCTATTTGTAAAAGTTATCTACCTGTAAATGGCTAATCCAGACAGGTGTTAGTCAGGAGTATCTAAGATCTCCTAGTATCTCTGTCAGCCTCACTGAACAAGATACTGCTAGTTGACGATTATATTATCTGTGGTCTGTCTGGCAGTGCTCTTACAACGTAACCTTTATTTCGACCAGTTTGCCTTTATGTTGCACCCTCAACACGCTACCTGTAACGTACATAGCCATTTATAGGTAGACTGTTAAATGATCAGTTCTGCTCTACACCCACACCAAATTAGAGTCAAGCTAGCTATTCCCCCCACACTTAATTAATCATCGTAGGAGTCTCATTTATTATCACTTATGTCTCACAGTGTATGTCCTAATTATTTAAATGTCCACTGACCTATTACTTATATTAATACATTTGCCTTCAATTAGCTATCCCCCCACACTTAATTTATCATTATAAGTCTCATTTAATATAATTTACGTATCACAGTGTATGTCCTAAGTATGGATGTGTCCAATGACCTGTTACTTATATATATATATATATATATATATATATATATATATATATATATACAGTATATATATATATATATATATATATATATATATATATATATATATATATATTTGACTCCAACTATCTATTCTTCCCACACTAAATTAATCACCAGAAGAGTCTCATTTAAAATAATCTACGTCTCGCAGTGTATGTCCTAATAATATATATGCCCACTGACCTTTTACTTGTATTAACGCATTTGACTCCAGCTAGTTATTCCCCCTCGCTCAATTAATCCTAATAGGAGTCTCCTTTAAATTCACTGATGTTTCGCAGTGTATGTCCTAATTATTTGTATGTCCATTGTCTTATTCTTTGTCTTTGTACTTTACCAAGTATTATGTCCATGTAAATATCCATGCCTATACTTAATAACAACAATTTACTGTTACAAGTTTGCGTCCTCACCATTGTACCTCCCAACACATCTACCTCGACACAACAGAACCAACATATATACGGTGTAGTTTATGTAGCCCTAAACACCTCATCATCTATAAAAAGGGCTGGTATCTCAATACACGTCGCTTGATTTTGGAGAGAGCAATTATACGGTCGTTCACAGCATCTTCGCATAATTATGGTCGGGCATCTTCTATGCTATCAATTGGTGACGATATAGAGGGGGTTTTCTTGATGTGTCGGTGTAGCCAGAATGTATGTAGAACAGCAGGTACGATTAGATCACCTCGGAGAAAACCCTGACATTTGGCGTGCACTCGAGCTGAGGTCCTCTTGGTCTGCAATCCACAACGCTATCCACTGTGTTATATATAATTTGTTTTTCTATTTGAGTGGGGAGACAAAAAGCAGAACTGCCTGTAGCGAGTGATTCCCCTATAGTTGAAAGAGTGACAGGGCCAAAATTATTAGACGGTCGAGCCAAAATGCCTGGACACACAGAGTTTGAAGAAATTTAAATCATAGGAGGAGGGAAAGACTGTCTCTGGGAGAGAGTTCCAGAGCTCGGCTGTTGAATAGAAGAAAGACTGAGAGTAACATTTCACTCTTGGGTTGGAGAATTGCACAGGATAGGGGTGGGATTATGTTGCAAAACGGGTACCATGTACCGTATGTAGAGGAGGTGGTATACTCTGGGAGTGCTCTGAGGAACACTGATTATTGTAGTAGCAATAGAATAGCAAGAGAGATGTAACATTGCGGCGAAGAGAGAGAGTGCAGAGAGATGGTGAGTTGGCGGGACTTAATGATACGAAAGGCCTTCCTAATTTCTACTTTGTCTAGGAGTGTGGTGTGAGAGGATCCTCCCCACACATGTGAACAATACTCAATACAAGGACGCACTGTGCCCCTGTACAGAGCAAGAAACCACGCAGGAGTAAACAAAAATTGAGGCGGTTGAGCACACTCAGCTTCTGGGAGGCTGCCTTAGCAAGACTGGTAGTATTGTCCCTCCAAGTGAGAGCAGAAGAAAAAGAGACACCAAGAAGATTGAGAGAAGATGAAGGATTTATTTTTGAATTGTTGATGAATAAGGGATAGTCCTCTGGGAGTTACGGACGGGTAGATAGATGGAGAAATTTGGTTTTGGAAGCATTACACGCAACAAGGTTTTCTCTGCCCCAATTGGAAATAGTAGTTAGATCAGAAGACAAATGTTGCATGGCCTCATTATGTTTGTCTTTGAGGGATTGCTGGCTGGGGTGTTCTGGAAAACTAATTGAGTAATGTAAGGTAGAGTCATCTGCATATGAATGGATGGGACTGGAAGTACAGTTGAGAAGATCATTCATGAAAATTTGAAAAAGAATAGAAGATAGGACAGAGCCCTGAGGAACAACGGAGTTGATAGGATGAGGAAGTGAGCGATGGCCGTCCACAACCGCAGCCATGGAACGGTCGGAAAGGAAACTAGAGACAAAGGCACAGATGGAGGGATAGAAACCGAAAGAGGGTAGTTTAGAAATGAAAGATTTGTGCCAGACTATTGAAGGCCTTTGATATGTCTAGTACAATAGAAAAGGTCTCAACCAAACTCCCAAAAGGAAGATGACCAAGAGTTAGTAAGATATGAAAGAAGATCACCAGTAAAGCGACCCTTAACCCGGTGAGCCACAGCTAGTTATTAATAAATGTACCACCAGGGACCAGCCGGTTTTGAAAACATTTTTTTTTTCCAGAAACAATAGTGAATGGGTTAGGAATGAAGGAAAAACCACGAAAAACCGATCAAAAAGCTCAAACAATGCTCCTACAGAGCCCCCGAAAACGGATTTTACAACAGTAAAAAATTGAAGGCAATTTCCCCCAAAAAACATGTTTTTGCGCGCTCACGCGCAAGCGGTTGGACTTTGAGAGTTTTCAACCATCGGCATGGGTGCGTGGGATACTTACACATTTCCCATACAAATCTGAACCCTCTAGGTAGAGCCACTCTTAGCCTTACGACTGAGCAATATGGATGACTCGTCAGGCGAGTCGCTGGGGTTTGGCGTTACATACATAGGTGACTCGTCAGACGCGTCGCTGGGCTGGCCGGGTTAAGGCGATCTGAGAGCAGAATATGAGAAGAGAAATGCTTAAGAAATATGGAAACAAGAATAGTTTAAAAGACTTTAGAGATACAAGAGATGAGAGCAATTTGACGATAGTTGGACGGTTCAGAGCGGTCACCCTTCTTTTGGGACAGGTTGAATGAGAGCAAACTTCCAGCATGAATGGAAGACGTTAGAGGAGAGACAGAGACGAAAGAGTTTGCCGAGGCAGGGAGTCAGCACAGAAGCACAGTTTTTTAGTACAACAGGAGGAACACCTTTCGGACTGTACGCCTTCTTAGTATTAAGCCAAGAGAGGGTAAAAAATACATCTTTAGAAGAGATTAGGATATTAGGCATCAGTAGAAGAGAGGGAGGAATACCACTGGAATCATCCAAGAAGTTTCTAGCAAAAGTTGGAGTGAAGAGTTCAGCTTTGTCAGAGGAAGAAGTGATGGTTGTGCCATCAGAGTGGAAAAGGGGAGGGAAAGATGAGGAAGAAAAATTGTTGGAGAGGTTTTTGGCTTGATGCCAGAAAGCTTGGAAAGAGCTAGGGTTGGATAGCTAGTACATTTATTATTGATGAAAGAGTGCTTGGCAAGTCAAAGAACAGATTTGGCTTTATTCTCGGCAGAAACATAGGAAGAATGAGATTCTTGAGTTTTAAGGCGTTGATACCAGTTGAATGCTTCCTCTTTGTTGGGGACAGCAGTAGAACAAGCGTGATTAAACCAAGTTTTGTTTGCATTAGACTGAGAGAAAGAAAATTAAATGTATGCTTCCATGCCCGAGAGGATTACCTCAGTAATGCGTTCAGCACTCTACGAGGGTCCTCGGCCACTGAAGCAGAAGTCATTCCATGGGAAATCAAAGGAGTACTGCTGAAGAGCCTCCCAGTCGGCAGTGGCAAAGTGCCACAAGCGCCGCCGACTGGGAGGATCGGGTGGCCATACTGGAGAGATAGGACTGGTAACAGATAAGTTTATGGTCGGAGGAGCCCAAAGGAGGGAAAAGTTTAACAGTATAAGAGGAATGGTTAGAAGTCAGAAATAAGTCAAGAATGTTGGGCTGATCTCCGAAGCGATCCGGGATACGGGTGGGTTGCTGTACCAACTGCTCTTGGTCATTTAGGATAGAAAAGACGAAGACTTATTCACCAGGTTGGTCAGTAGTAAGAGAGGAGAGCCATTGGCGGTGATGAACGTTGAAATCTCCTAACATGGAGATTTCCGAGAAGGGATAGATAGATAGAATGTGTTCCACTTTAGAGTTTAGATAGTCATATAATTTGGGAAAGTCGGTTGAGTTAGGGGAAAGATAAACAGATACAATATATAAAGTATATGGTGTATATATAAAGTATATTGTATATATATATATATATATATATATAATATATATATATATATATATATATATATATATATATATATATATAGGCCTATATATATTGCCTGACGCCGTGACAAAGAATCAGCCCACCTATCCATATATTATATATATTTATTATAACCAATATACCTTTATAATAATATGAGAATATTATTTCAGAGAATTTAATTACCGTTTTCAAAGCCATGATTGTTCACCGTGTATGAACTCTTCAACAAGGGTCACTATTAAGAAAGGCAACTATCGAGATTACAATCAGGTCAGTCTGAGAAACACTGTAAATTTGTATTATGCAATGGAGGACACTTACTGTACTGTATGTAGTAACAACATGGATATGTGTAATGGTATGTAATAATTATTGTATGTCACAATTTGGACACTTTTAATAGGCTTTTGGAACACATTCATCGGTTTCTTAGGAGGTGATATATTATAACTTATGAATATATTAGTGAAGATTTCTAAAATGTCTTCAAATAAATACTCTTAAAATGTGTGCCAGTTTTCTTTCAGTATGTGTGTTCTGTTCTGTTTTGCACAAGTACATTTTAAATTGCACTGAGGAGAATACAGATAATAGCCTGACTCCCTGACTCCCTCCTTTACTCCAGACGTTCTACCTTTCACATTTCCAAAATCCACTTCACCCACTCATTGCATTTTTGTTTTATTCAGCACAAGTACATTATACTTTTGTCTTTGCCCGGAGCGCTCCTATTCAAGAGGTTTCAAAGCCAGTGGGATTTAATCGACAGGGAAGCATTTCAACCTGGGACTACGGTTGATGCGGTGAACGCGGCGATAACTCCAACTCATCGAGGTCCTCGGGCATATACCTCCTCGTGGAGTTCGATTCCGAGCTCCTGGTCCCATGCACCATGCACGATGGATGAGCAAGATCATTTACGCTTTCAAGGTTTGGATGTTCAAGAACCAATTCCGACTGACAAACCGTGAGGAGAAGGCTTTGAGAGATCTCTGCATCTTCGGAGCTCTTCTCTACGTCGAGGCATGGATAACCTCTCCTTCTTTAAGCTCCTAGGAGGGACTTGCACCTCATCAAGGCTCTCGTCGACTTCCCTAACCAAGAGATCAGCAAGGCTACATCAGAGAAGATTAAAAGGTACCTCTGGTACCTTGGAGAAGAAACTACAGTCCTGGCCCTTTTTGATGATGCCGTATCCGTTCGAACGAAGAAGGATATGGTCAAGGCAATGTCGGGAGAAATGGCAGAGAGAGACTATACCCGGCCGGGCTGCTCCACCTAGAGAGAGACTACATGGTCGGGCTGCTCCACCCAGAGAGAGAGCGACTACCTGGCCGGGTTGGTCTACCCAGAGAGAGACTACCTGGTCGGGCTGCTCCACCTAGAGAGAGCGACTACCTGGTCGGGCTGCTCCACCTAGAGAGACCTAAAATTAATGGGAGTAACTGGTACTGTGGTGCTTCGTATAATTCCTCGTATAACTAGGTCATGCTTCGTATAATGTAAATCGGAAAATAAAATGGAATTTTTCATGTTTTTCTTTTATTTGTCCTAGTTTTTTACAATATTGTATCGACAAATTTAGTGTTTGTACAAATAAAAACTGTTTAGAATCAGTGCAATACCACCAAGTGTAACTACACTTTTGTATATTGATCTGCTTCGTTCCCCTTCTACACCCTATATATCGGTGTCGACTTTACATTTGTAGTTACTTAGAAATATCGCATATTTAATTTAGTCTGCCTAACAATAATCGTTTTCTCTAACAACGTAATATAGAAAACGTCATTGCCGGAGTCTGGGCTCCATATATAAGCACTATGGACCACCCTGCAACGTCTAGAGCTCCGCTTCTCCTGTGTGCTCCGCCCTAATGCCTTGTGTTTTTTATAAATATAAACTGTCTAGAATTTATGTTTTATTATATCCTTTTTATTATATCCCGCAAGATGGCGGGAGGGATGAAGGGTGCGGGCGTAGCCCTCTCTCTATGTATCATCCTTCTCAACATCCAGAGGGGCTATGCTGATTTACAGGTGCAGAGGGGTCCGGTAGTGTACCAGGTCAACCCTAAACAAGTATTGAGGGACCTCGTCACCCAGAAATCACACATGAGTTAAATTTCTGTCACCATTCCTGCCTGGTCTATTTCATATATCGGGAAGACGCCGCGACTGGGCAAATACTCTGGCACAACCTCGCTACAACACCTATTGTGCTACACTCTAATTAGCTGCGGAGATGTTGAGACCAACCCCGGCCCTTGTTCAACGTTGAAGAAACCTCACCACCAAACAAGTAAGGCAGACACCGACATTTCAACAGTCCCTAGCAGTAAAATTCGTTATAACAAACTGGGCCAGCAGGTACCCCAGCCTCCGGCCGTCACGCTCCAATTCAACCCACAACACAATCCAACACTATCGGTGGCTCAACATGTAACTGGAGCAGCTAGGAAGAAAGGCATCAGTCGCAACAACATCAACAATGGAGCAGCATTAGCAGCCAGGAATAAGGACAACATCATCAAACAGCAAATACAGGTGGGGTAGGGAGGGGTCACAGGGGGAGACATAGCCACAGACAGTCCCCACCCTAGCAGCACAGCTGATCATCACACCACCAGATGTACGACGAACAATACAAAGAATCTATGTACAGTGTGCGATATTAGATTCAACAAAAGGAGTCCAACATCACAATGTAGTATTTGTAATGAAACAGCACACGATCGATGTTCTTATGTTAACAGCAGACAAGAAATGGAATGCGATAAATGCAGGGAATTAGCAATTACCCACTCCACCAACTCTACATTACCCACAGCATTACCATTAATACCACAGATATCGGCGACCCAAGTAGCACAACATGCAACAAGAACAACAATAAAAACAGGTACCACTCGCAAATACATCAACAGGGAAGCAGCATCAACGGACAATGAAAACAACAACAACAACAACAGCAAACAACCACAGCCCGACCGCGAGTATCCCCTACTCTCTCCCGCAAACAGCTGATCGACGCGGACCAAACCACACCTCCAGTCGTATGATAAACAGTAAGAAAAACTATGTATAGTCTGTAATATTGGTTTCAACAATAGGAGTTCACTTTTACAATGCAACAGTTGTAATGAAATTGTTCATAACCGATGTACTTACGTTAACAGTAGAAACAAAGTTGAATGTGTTAAATGTAGGAACTCAGCTGTACAACATCGCGAAACCATTTGTTTATTTGTGAATCACTCATAACACGACGTCAGAAGATCCAAAACTGTGTAAAGTGTAAACAGGTAGCTCACATGAAGTGCATCTCTAAGAAGACCAACAGTGAAGAACGGGAATTCCTTTGCAATAAGTGTGCCTTGCATTCATTACCGAATATTAATGTAAATGATCCAAGTATTAACAACTCAGAATCCAGCCAGGACACATTCAAAATCAAAGATGAATACAGAGTGTTCACCAAGAAAGGGCTCCATCTTATCCACATTAACGCCAGATCAATGTACCATAAATTGTCAGAAATAAACTTGTTAGCTAATAAGGCCAAAGCTTCAATAATTGCAATCACAGAAACCTGGCTGGATTCAAGTATAAACGATGGTGAAATAAACATTCAAGGTTTCAACATGGTTAGGAATGATCGCAATAGGCATGGGGGAGGAGTATGTCTGTATGTAAAAAACAACCTCACACACACAACTAGGACCGACCTCCATGTAGAAAATCACGAAGCTCTGTGGATCGACCTACACCTGCCGAGGACAAGACCCATCACAATTGGGGTATGCTATAGGCCACCAGCCGACACACAATTCTTGACCAAATTTGAACGAACTTTGTCATCGCTAGACCCTCGGAATGAATCCATCATACTAGGGGATTTTAACCTGTGTTACAAACAACGAAATGATAGGCTTGTACGAGAATATAGGCATATACTGACAATGCACAATCACAAACAACTCATCACAACCCCCACACGTATCTCTGAGAACACTGCCACAATATTAGACCACATAAACTGTAACAGAGAGGACAAAATATCCCAATCAGGGGTTATACAGACTGGGATAAGTGATCACTTCGTCACATATTGCACACGGAAAACCACAAAAATTACCCTAGAGAATCACAAGATTATCAAAACAAGGTCACTCAGAAACTACAATAAGGAAACATTTCTGGACATTCTATGGAATACAGACTGGTCTCCAGTGTTTGGAAGTACAAACGTTAATGACGCATGGGTTGGCTTCAGAACCATCATCACAAACATCCTAGACGAAATAGCTCCTCTGAAAGACATACAAATTAAAGCAAGGTCAGACCCATGGATCAACAATGACATACTACACCATCTGGAACACAGAGACAATCTGTTAAAAAGGCTAGCGAAACATAGACAGGATCAAGGTCTGAAACATGAGTTCAACAGGGCCAGGAATAAACTAAGTAGGAAAATGAAATCAGCGAAAAATAATTATTTTCACAATAAGGCAGAGGAATATCAGAATAACCCAAAGCAACTATGGAGGCACCTAAAAACAACAGGCTACAGCAACAAGACAAGGGATTCGTCTAACACTAATATTGCTCTCACCATTAATGATCAGGTTTTCCACGATAAACGACAAATTTCAACCTACTTCAACTCCTTCTTCACTTCCATAGCAAACACACTTGCACAGAACCTACCTCAACCTCTCAATAAATACACGACAACAACGGCCACCTTTCGTAATTTCTACAGAGATAAAGACATACACCCGAACACATTTAGATTGCAAAATGTTACACCAAAATACACTTTTGACGAGCTGTCTAACCTAAATGTACATAAGAGCACAGGACCAGACAAAATTCCTGCCAAATTTCTACGAGATGGAGCCATTGGTATAGCAGGCCCCCTAACCCACATCATCTACTTGTCAATTAACACCAACACAGTACCTGCTGAACTGAAGGAAGCTATTGTAACCCCTCTATTCAAGAAAGGAAATATACTAGAAGTTGGCAACTACAGACCAGTTAGCATATTATGTATTGTATCTAAAATCCTTGAAAGAGCGGTATACACCCAAATTGAACACTACCTCAAACAAAATGATCTATTCTATAAGTTTCAATCAGGTTTCAGATGCATGTACTCGACAGACTCCTGTCTCATCCACTTAACGGATCACATTCGTAAAGAAATGTCTAAAGGTAATTACACACCGGTATGGTTCTTCTTGATCTACAAAAAGCGTTTGACACAGTAGACCATGATATCCTATGTAATAAACTACAAGCAATGGGCATAGGGTCTGTGAACTGGTTTAAATCTTATCTTAGTGGTAGAACCCAAAGAGTCAAAATTGATGATAATATATCTGATCCTATGACAATTAACTGTGGGGTCCCGCAGGGAAGCATCCTTGGTCCCTTACTCTTTCTCTGTTATGTGAACGACATGGAACTGAGCGTCTCATGTAAATTATTACTGTATGCAGACGACAGCGTGCTTCTGGTTTCAGGAAAAGACCCAATAAGTATTGTCGCTTCACTTTCCAAAGAACTAGCATCATGTAGTGAATGGATAGTGGACAATAGACTATCTCTTCACCTGGGCAAGACGGAAGCCATCTTATGTGGAACAAAACGCAAACTGAAAGACATTGTTGGCTTCTCGGTCAACTGTAATGATATTCCTATAACAACAGTGTCACAAGTTAAATATCTCGGACTGAAACTGGACGCGAGTTTGTCAGGTGAAACAATTTTGGAATCTATCCTGAGTAAGTGTAGAGCACGTATAAAATACCTGTATAGACAGGTGGGATGCTTGCCCGCGGAGACCAAAAAGACCCTCTGCCAAGCGCTTGTTCAATGTCATTTTGACTATTCTGTGTCATCCTGGTACTCTGCATCATCTAAATCAGCACAGCACAAACTTCAGGTCACTCAAAATAAATTGGTTAGGTTCATGCTGAACCTAGGACCCAGATCACATGTTGGCCAGGAACAACTTCAGTCACTAGGTATGCTCAATGTCTCTGACAGGGCCAAACAAATCAGGCTAACTAATGCCTTCAAAATTTTCTATGACAGAGCTCCAGAGTATCTAAAGAATTATTTTGTTAAAGCAAATGAGAGGAGTGGACATAATACAAGAAACATGATGTTTAATTTTAAGGTCCCGAGAATCCAAGGACAGGGTAAGCAAACATTCTTCTTCACTGCCATCAAAGACTGGAACGACCTACCCCAGTCAGTCCGTGAAAAGAGAACACTGTATTCCTTCAGACGTAGTAGCCTGAAGGAACACCTGAACCGGACAGCTGCGAGAAGGGAGCACCAAGCTTATGTCTACTACTAAATACGACATAAGAGATAGACAAACCAAACTGAAATTATTACTGATTACGGATTACTGATATTTACTATAGGATGTAAGGTATCTTAAAATAACCCCCTAGAAATACTTTCTCCAAAGTATCTATTTCTTTATCCTCCCCATTTCCCCAGCTAACCTAATCCCACAAGGACCCCAATGGAAATACGCCTAACGGCCTTATTGGGCTACCCTTAGTTGGAATTATGCAAGGCTGGTACATGTCATATTTATAACAAACTATGTGGTACCAACTCTGTAAATTGCTAACTGAATAAATATTATTATTATTATTATTATTATTATTATTGTTTGCTATCTAGTCACCTACAGTATATCCTCCACTTTCTTAACTTTAGGATCGAGTGACCTAAATCTTACTAAAAAATTCAGGTTAGTAAGGCACATAAGGCACTATATGAATAGCCTATTCTCTTACTAAGAAATTCAGGTTAGTAAGGCACTCTTATAATTACCTCTCCATAATTAGTGTTCTGCCCACAGCTAACTCAAAAACAACTGCAGAGGTACTCCTAAAAGGTAATTTTAATGTATCTGTGACACAAATATACCATTTGATAGCTTTAGTGTCAATCTGGAAAAAACCTGGCCTGCTTTAGGTATATACAGTATATATAGGACATTGTGAATAGAGACTTCTTAGGGAACGTTATCTTGCAACAGGCCTGTCCGAGATACTGATGTTAGGGAACATTGTGATGACTAGTACATATTTCAGTTATCTGAAGATATAACAGCTTTAGATTGTACGTAGTTTCTACAAAGGGTATTTTGCAATGGTTAACCTAAACATATGTTTGGAATAATCATTAGAAAGTGAGGTTCTTGGTGGGGTGAGGTTAGGTTAGGTTCAAACACGTCACAGGAAGAACATTTTTGTTTGGCTGTATCAGTGTTCACCAACATAATTATACTTAGGTTAACTAAATTGAATAGGTTACTAATAAATGATATCACACAAATATTCTCACAAAAGTATTGGCCAAAAATCAAAACTAGCCAAGTATTTGAGTTCAATATGAGAAAATACCCTTGTATACCCAAAATAGTTATATTTAACAGAGAAATACAGTTGTGAAGGGTCAAAACATGATTTCCCAAACATGCCAGTTCCCTACGAATATTAAAATATTCCATTAGATGTCCATTTCCAGACATAGTGCTTTTACGATTATGCAGTTGAAAAGAACTCTGAAAGTAACTTATACCATGTTATTTTCGTGAAGCTAAGAGTATAAACAGTACCGGAATAAAGCCAGCAAAAATCACCCATGACAAATGTGCTGTCCCGGTTCCGGAGTGGATAAGTCTATTATAACTAGATAGAAGCTACGGACAGAACCCCGCTCATTGTTGCCTATGGCGTCTGAAAAAAAGTGAGCGGGCATGATTGCATGGAAGCTTTTGATATATTATGGAATTTTATTACAGAAATGAATTTTGCAGTTCATTTTACCCCTTGTATCAGATTTGAAGGTTCGAACACTATCAGAAAATTGAGTTATATGGGATTGGAAATATCGCATATTTAATTTAGTCTGCCATACAATAATCGTTGTCTCTAACAACGTAATATAGAAAACGTCATTGCAGGAGTCTGGGCTACATAATTATATAAGCACTATGGACCACCCTGCTAGAGCTCCGCTTCTCCTGTGTGCTCCGCCCTTCTGCCTTGTGTTTTTTTATAAATAAAAACTGTCTAGAATTTATATTTTATTATATCCTTTTGGGGGGTTATACATTGGTTGTTTGCTTTCTAGTCACCTACAGTATATCCTCCACTTTCTTAACTTTAGGATCGAGTGACCTAAATCTTACTAAAACATTCAGGTTAGTAAGGCACATAAGGCACAGTAGGCACTATATGAATAGCCTATTCTCTTACTAAAAAATTCAGGTTAGTAAGGCACTCTTATAATTACCTCTCCATAATTAGTTTTCTGCCCACAGCTAACTCAAAGACAACTGCAGAGGTACTCTTAAAATGTAATTTTAATGTATCTGTGACAACTCAAATACACCATTTGATAGTTTTAGTGTCAATCTGGAAAAACCTGGCCTGCTTTAGGTCTATAGGGAACATTTATTGACTCAGGTCAGTCAGTACCTGGCATTCGGACAGGACAGTTTCCTAGGGAACATTATCTTGCAACTTGCCTGTCCGAAATACTAATATAAGGGAACATTGTGAATAGAACCTTCTTAGGGAACGGTATCTTGCAACAGGCCTGTCCGAGATACTAATGTTAGGGAACATTATGATGACTAGTACATATTTCAGTTATCTGAAGATATAACAGCTTGAGATTGTACGTAGTTTCTACATGGTTAACCTAAAAATATGTTTGGAATGATCATTAGAAAGTGGGGTTCTTGGTGAGGTGAGGTTAGGTTAGGTTCAAACACGTCACAGGAAGATATTTTTTTTTGGGCTGTGTCAGTGTTCACCAACATAATTATACTTAGGTTAACTAAATTTAATAGGTTACTAATACATGATATCACACAAATATTCTCACAAAAGTATTGGACAAATATCAAAACTAGCCAAGTATTTGAGTTCAATATGAGAAAATACCCTTGTATACCCAAAATAGTTATATTTAACAGAGAAATACAGTTGTGAAGGGTCAAAACATGATTTCCCAAACAGGCCAGTTCCCTACGAATATTAAAATATTCCATTAGATGTCCATTTCCAGACATAGTGCTTTTACGATTATGCAGTTGAAAAGAACTCTGAAAGTAGCTTATACCATGTTATTTTCGTGAAGCTAAGAGTATAAACAGTACCGGAATAAAGCCAGCAAAAATCACCCAAGACAAATGTGCTGTCCCGGTTCCGGAGTGGATAAGTCTATTATAACTAGATACAAGCTACGGACAGCACCCCGCTCATTGTTGCCTATGGCGTCTGAAAAAAAAAATGAGCGGGCATGATTGCATGGAAGCTTTTGATATTATGGAATTTTATTACAGAAATTAATTTTGCAGTTCATTTTACCCCTTGTATCGGATTTGCAGGTTCGACCACTATCAGAAAATTGAGTTATATGGGATTGTTCATTTTCTTCCCTATGCAGTGGTGACTTTCAGTGGCCGCTCAGTTTGTGTTGAATCACTATTTGTACCATAAAAACACATTTATAATGAAACTGCCTCAAGGAAACTTGGGAGAAATGTAGTATATGGATCGACACACAACATATCCTATAATCAAGTTAAAAAGACCAATTTGAAGATGTTTTATGACCTCCCCAATATTTGGTGACTTGAGGCAATATCTGGGGGGGCAGACGGTCTTTTTGACCTAGTATACCCTTCATACATCCCGAGCTCCCCGGGTCCCTGTTTACGCTAGAGATGATTGCTAGCGCAGCTGATAGAGCCAGGGTGTCCACATATTCACCCCTGGTTTTGGTGTCCTACGTCATCGGGAAGGGGGTTAAAAAATGGACGCAAGTTGGGCTCAGTAAGCAATCTGACACTACAATGTTCCCTAAGAATTTTCAAACCCCCATATGAACCCCGAGGAGGTGTCGAAACAGGAAATGGAGTTGTTCGGACCACCTGAGTAGGCAAAGATCTATACCGATGCTAAAGCTGAACAAGCCAGCTCAATTATTTGCCTAAGACGAATTGTCCTGTCTTGTAGAAGGGTGACCCCTCTCAACTCTCCAACTATCGCCCAATTGCTCTCATCTCTTGCATCTCTAAAGTTTTTGAAACTATTCTTGCTTTCAAATTTCTTAAGCATTTCTCTTCTCATAATCTGCTCTCAGATCGCCAGTATGGCTTCCTTAAGGGTCGCTCTACTGGTGATCTTCTATCATATCTTACTAACTCTTGGTCATCCAATTTTCGGGATTCGGTGAGACTTTTTCTGTTGCACTAGACATATCAAAGGCCTTCGATAGAGTTTGGCACAAATCTTTAATTTCCCAACTGCCCTCCTTCGGTTTCTGTTCCTCCATCTGTCCCTTTGTCTCTAATTTCCTTTCCGGCCGTTCCATAGCCGCGGTTGTGGACGGCCATTGTTCACTTCCTCACCCTAAAAACTCCGGTGTTCCTCAGGGTTCTGTCCTATTTGCTATTCTCTTTCTAATTTTCATAAATGATCTTCTCAACCGTACATCTAGTCCCATCCATTCATATGCAGACGACTCTACTTTACACCACTCAATTAGTTTTCCAGAACGCCCCAGCCAGCAGTCCCTGAAAAGTAAACGTAATGAAGCCATAAAATGCTTATCTTCTGATCTAGCTACTATTTCCAATTGGGGTAGAGAAAACCTTGTTACATTATTTTAATGCTTCCAAAACTCAATTTATCCACCTTACTACCCGTCAGGAACATCCAGATGACTATCACTTATTCTTCAACAATACAAAAATCAACCCTTCATCTTCCCTCAATGTTCTAGTTGTCTCTTTTTCTTCTGCTCTCACTTGGAAAGACCATATTACCAGTCTCGCTAAGGCAGCCTCCCAGAAGCTGGGTGTGCTCAACCGCCAAGGGGTTCTTTACCCCTGCTCAGCTACTTGCTCTGTACAGGGGCACAGTGCATCCTTGTATGGAGTATTGTTCACATGTGTGGGGAGGATCCTATCACACCACACTCCTAGATAAAGTAGAAAGGAAAGCTTTTCCTATCATTAACTCCCATCCACTCACCAATTCTTTGCAATGTCTTTCTCTTCGCCGCAATGTTGCATCTCTCTCACTATTCTATCGCTACTACAATAATCAGTGTTCCTCGGAGGTTTCTCAGTGTATACCACCTCCTCTACGTAGGGCATGTAGTACCCGCCTTGCAACACAATCCCACCCCTACTCTGTGCAACTCTCCAACCCAAGAGTGAAACGCTATTCTCAGACTTTCTTCTATTCAACTGCTGAGCTCTGGAACTCTCTCCCAGAATCAGTCTTTCCCTCTTCCTATGACTTAAATTGCTTCAAACTCTGTGTGTCCAGGCATTTTAGCTCGAACGTCCCTTGATTTCGGCCCTGTCACTCTTTGAAATCTGGGGAGGCACTCGCTGCAGGCAGTTATGCCTTTTGTCTCCCTCATTCACATAGAAGAAACAAAAATGCTATCCCAAAGGCCTCCTACTCAAGCTCAAAGGGAAGGCATTAATATAATTAAAAGGAAAAGAGAGAAGAATGATAAGGAAGTAAGTGACAAGAAGGAGAGATACATCTGTGTACCAAACTCAAACAAAGCCTCTACGATCAACAAGTATCTCATGAAAACTGGTATACAAATAGCAACATCCTCTGGGGAAAAAATAGGTGAAATTACAAAATGTAAACAAAGAAAGATCATAAACAAGGACAGTGTCATATATAATATTCCATGTAATGGCTGTGAAAAAGAGTACGTAGCAGAAACTGGGCGAGGTCTAAAGAAAAGGATAACTGAACATAAGAAAGATGTAGTGCAACACAGAACATCAAACTCTCTAGTGCTACACATTGACAATAAAAATCATCTACCTAAATGGGAAGCAGACAAAGAACTAAGGATAGGGTTAGATAAACGGATGAGAAAAGCGTTGGAAGCTGCTTATATCACCCAAAAAGACATAACCAACCACAGAGAGGGGTTTGTGAAATGGTCGGTTTACGCCGGTAATATAGCTCTAAAATCAGAGGCAGGAGGAATTCGATAGTTTGTATATATATGTTGTCACAATGACCAGGGTCTATAGGGTCTTTTAGGAGTACCTAGACTTTAGTGGCCCCTAGCTGTTCTCTGTATGCAGCTGCGCCAAGTCTATTAGAAAGACCTGGTATTATGAGTTTCACTCCGATACCCTTCTAATTGCACATGTCTAGTTTTGCCGTACCTCTAAGCATTTTTGTCTCAATAAACTTTTGTGTAGAATGAGCCAATAGAGTGTCATCAGTTTCGGGTTGAAATTGACCGTGGCAGAGTCGGTTGGCAAGTGAGGGGAGGAAGGAATGTTGCTCCAATCTCGCGTGGAGGTGGCGATTTTGCTGGCACCACGAGTTTTATTTAACTACGTGACCATTGCAAGTTTAGTTGTGTTACAATATCAAGATATACTTTATTTTATCTGCCACGCTGATTTAGCCAATATCAATATGTTAACACAGGAATACGTTATTATAATTAAGTTATTCTCATGAAGTGTCTTAGTGTTATCATAACGTGTGGTGATATATTGCAACCCTGTTTTGAGGCTGGCTCCCGCTAGCCACGCTTCAATGCTTGGTCTCGCCATTCTCTGCTAGGCGGTCAGACGAGATAGGTGGTCGCTCCCTCTCTCTTGTGGCACACCAGTCTGCCGCTTTTGTTTGTCCTTGCTTGCACAGATATTAACGTCAGTAATTAACAGAGAATCCTAGACATATATTTATTCTTTTAATTATTCTTTTCCTCTGATCAGCATTTTATTAAAGTTCCATTTTTATCATATATTCTGTACCTCCGGTGGCTTACTTCAGGATCCGTGATAGGGAGAGCTGGGAGGTTTGCCGAGGTCCGTAATAATAAGCACCGTTAATCCCATAGACAGTCCACACACACACACACATCCATACCCTTACATATTTTTCCCAGTGTTTGTGCTTAGGACCCGGTAATAACCTTGACGGTTCTGCCTCAGCGAGTTTGTTTGTTCCCAATCTCGGGTTTCGAACCGAGGCAACTGAGTGTTTTATAGTAAGTAGAAATCCAGCTTCAGTCTGGACCCCCCCCCCCCACCTTAGTTAAGTGAGTGTGCGAGGTGGACTCTCTAGAGTTCATTGTTATTTGGGTGGTATCTCACTGGGGGGCCCAGTTTGAAGTAGGATATATTGGTGTGATGTTAGAGGTGGTCAGGGCAACATTCCACTAATATCACCCCGAGGTTAGTAGTCAGATTAGGACACTGCCTTGTATTGTAAGTTCATTAGTATATTTATACAAAATTATTATGTGCAACTCTCTTGGGATGAGAGTGGATTACCGTTGGCTGGTTTGCGCACGGTTTAGTATTGTCGAGGGTGCGCATAGCCTGTTATGCTCGAAGTACATCTGCACTTTTTACTTTTCTTTCTTTGATGTCTGCTGGTAGCCTATGTATTTATCTGTTTTGATTATCCAACCCAGCATTGCTAATCCCGGTGTTGGTTTCGAGTTCTCGTAGCTAGTAAGTTGCATAATTATTTCTGTTCTCCATATTATTCAGAATAGGAGTAGGGCAGTGTGCACCTAAAGCCCTGAGAAGAGCCTGGAAGCGTTTATAGTGCTCTTACCTGTTGCGTCGTGGTGTTGCTTGGTAGAGAGACAAGGTGCATTTGTTTTAGTAATTATTTTCGTATACCGTCTCCAAGCAACTGAGGTCCAGATTTGTAACAGTGGCGACCTTGCCCAGGATAATCAAAATAGTACCAGCAGTATTAATAAGATTTATTTTGATCAGAGGATTTTTTTTTAGAATACATGTCTAGCATTTTATATTTTACTATGTCTGAACAACAAGCAAGAGAGGAGGAGGGAGAGAGTGTCGTGCCGTTGCACATCACCAGTGAGGAGGATGCGAGAGTGTTCCTTCGGAGTTCTCCAGAATGGGAACTGATGCAGTTGAGACGGGTGGAGGAATTGAGGTTGATAGCATCACTGTTGGGAGTAGAGGGGTCTCTTCTTACCACGAGGGACGCATGTCAGCAGTATATATGGCAGTATTATTATGATGTTCCAGAGGAGGCTGAGCCAACAACTGTTCCGGCAGGAGGCTATATCTCACCTGCACGCTCTGCGCCGTGCACATCCAGTCCTTTTCATGATAGCATAACGTCTTCCCAGTTGACATGTCCTACTGTTGTTCCCCCGTTGTTGCCTGACGTGCCCCTGGGTGTGCCCCAACTTACTCAACCCCATTTTTATCCTTTATAATACTCTACTCCTGCTGCTGGCTGGGCAGCACATAACCAGGTTACACCTCCCCCCCCCCCATTTATCCCAGACGTATTTTCTACGATTCAGCCACGTTACCGTCCTGCTTATGTTCCTACACCACCCCCTACTTTTGCCCCGGTTGGGCTATCGAGTGATGCTCTAGTACAACTAGAGTTGAAGAAATTGGAAATGCAGGAGAAAAGAGAAGAGAAAGAGAGAGAATGCAGGAGAAAAGAGAAGAGAGAGAGATGAAGGAGAGGTTAGAAACACAGAGAATGACAATGGAGTTACAAAGAACCCAAGTTGAGGTAGACGGGGGTAGTTACACAAGGGGACAAGTTGGCACGGCACACAGGGAGGAATCTAGCGAGTTAAAGTTGTCTCGCAGCCTGAAGCTCGTTCCCGCTTTTGGCGAGGAAAAAGTCACTGAATGCTTCCAGCGATTCGAAAAGAAAGCACGGGAGTTCGAGTGGCCACGGGAACGCTGGGCGGCATTGGTGGCAAATGTTCTCAAGGGAAAAGCGCTCGAGGCATATGATAGGATGTCAGTGGAGGACTTAGCAGGGTATGATAATTTAAAGCAGGCTATCCTTAAGGCTTATGAACTCAGACCAGAAGCCTATCTCCTTAAATTTCGTAATGGAAGGAAGAAGCCTAATCATACTCATGTTGAATTTGCTAAGTACCTTCGTGATTGTTTGTCTCGTTGGGTTTTGAGTGAAAATGTAACCAATTTAAATGAGGCAATTGAATTTTTCCTGCTAAAACACTTTACCAACAATGTCGACAAAGAGATTTGCCAAAAGATCCGTGAGAAGCGGCCCGGCAAGCTGTCTGATGCTGCCGTGTGGGCTGACGATCGAGTGTTGGCAACCAAGGGTTTTACAGATCGTGCCAGATATGTCCCCCCATGGCTGCACGTAACGAGAAGTACCGAGCAGGTGGAAGTGGAGGGTACAGTTATAGTGGCCCTGGTCCCACACGTAACAATAACGGTGGAGACAAACAGAAATCACAAAATTCAGCCCGACCTGATTTCAGTGTTGTTAGGTGTTATGGGTGTAAACAGACCGGACATATTAAACCAAACTGTCCCAAGGCAAAGTCTTCTGCAGCGCTTGCTAAGCCTGTGTCGTTAGTTGTTGGTATCCAGGGAGGAGGGGATGAATCTTTGTTACCGAGGTTGGAGGCAGACCGAAGGGTGAAGCATGGGGTGCCAACAGCCGTGGCACAGCCTGCCCCCGACAAAGTGTCTCAACTAGGTACCAATGCAGAAGCCTCGCTCGCTTGGTGCCGGGCTTTCATTCATGAGGGTGAAGTAGAGCTGTGTGGGAAGGTGTATCCAGTCAAGGTTCTTAGGGATTCGGGCGCGAAGCAGTCCTTGTGTTTGAACTTGACGGGGAAGCCGATAAAGTCTGACGAGCTTGTGTTATGTCGAGGTGTAAACACTGAGGCCTGTTATAGCCTCGTTCCTGTTCATCTTAGGTGTCCTGTAGTCACGGCAACGGCGAAGGTAGCGGTCGTGGACACATTACCTGTGGAGGGGATTGATTTTCTGCTTGGAGCAGATATGGCAGGGAGTAGAGTCTTTCCACCTCCGGTAGTGGTGTCGGAGCAGGTACAGCCGGAGGAGAGGAACTAGGAGGCTAAGAAGCTGCCTCCCGATTTGTATCCGGTGTGTGAGGTCACGAGATCTATGGCCCAGGTTGCACAGCCGGAGGAAATGTTTGGGGAGGAGATAGATCTGATCGAGGGGATGTACAGCAATGAATCTGCATAACCCATAGATTCGACTGATCTGCAGGGTGCCGAGGGTGTGCAGGACGAGGAGGAAGGCTCAGCGGAAAGCTCCTCACTCGTTTCGCCTGGTGCCAGAGGTGATACTGAAGGGAGCGATCGGGTCCCTACGGGAGGACCGGTTGAATCAGACCGACTTGTAGGCTATACCTAATCTTACGACCGTGGCACCGGGGGAGATTGGTGAGGCGCAGAGTGATGCTTCATTGACACACTTATTTTCTAAGGTCGGGGAGTTGTCTGAGGCAGTTTGTGCTACTGTATCCGCTCAGAACAGGTCAGTGGGGAAAGTTGAGTCAGATACGGTCAATTTCTTGCCTATATTATTGACTGGAGGGTTGGAGTCGGAGGTGCAGTGTGAGCCCAGGCATGGTGGATGGTGGTTGGATAACCCGGGTCCCAGGGCTAGTGGTTCATGCACTGTGGGAATGCCAGGCAAGGCTCCTGCAGTGCCTCTCAACCCCCCTCTGCACTCTCCCCAATTCTCCAGTCCCAGGGACCAGGAGGCCATGTCTCGTTGCCCTGTCCTGGTTGTAGAAGGCATGAAGGAGGAGAGGGAGCTTTTCCCAGGTGAGGCTGTGCCGGCTGGGACATGGGCCGAGAACGGGTACCTGGCCCTGCGGGAGAAATTTACCCATTTACCTCCGCAAAGGGTTGAAGAGATGTTTACTAACTTGTGGGCTTATCCACACATGTTCGGGGATGCACCAGGTTTGACATCTTGGGCGGTGCATGACGTCGATGTGGGAGAGAATAAGCCTATAAAATTACCACCTTATAGAGTTAATCCACAGAAGCATCTCGCTCTTGATGCTGAACTGAGGTATATGGTTGACAATTAAGGGCCTCATCAAGAAAGGCTGGAGTGAGTGGTCAAGCCCAGAAACTTTGCAGCTTAAGCCTGATGGTATGATCCGCTTCTGTGTCGATTTTCGCAAAGTAAATTTACTCTCCAAGACGGATACCTACCCATTACCGAGAGTCCATGACTCGGTAGACAAGATTGGGGCAGCCACGTTCATCACAAAGGTAGACTTAGTTAAAGTCTATTGGCAAGTCCCACTAACCGAACGTGCCAAGAAAATTGCTAGTTTTGTGGTGGGTGGAGGAGTGTATCAGTGCCAGGTAATGCCTTACGGCTTGAAGAATGCTCCCGCCACATTTCAGCGGTTAATGGACAGGGTTGTGCATGATGTCCCCAATTGTTTAGTATACATAGATGATGTTGTTGTTTATGACACAAATTGGACCGACCATTTGGCCAATGTGGGTGAGCTTTTCCGGAGGTTGTCTGTGGCTGGTTTAGTGGTCAACCTGGCAAAGTGCGAGATCGTGCAGGCTTGGGTGCAATATCTGGGTTATGTTGTTGGCCATGGCCAGGTCTGTCCCCCTCGGGCGAAGGTGGAGGCTATCCTGAGTTTCCGAGCACCTCATAATAAGAAAGCCGTGCAACGTTTCCTTGGCATGATAGGCTATTATCGCCGGTTCATCAAAGGATATTCCACCGTGCTTGCTCCATTGACAAATTTGCTACAAAAGAACAAACCATATAAATGGACAACAGAGTGTGAGCAGGCTTTCAAAGATGTCAAAAGCCTCCTATGTTGCCATCCTATATTACGTGCCCCAGATTTCAACAGGCCTTTCGTCTTGGCAGTAGACGCGAGCGATGTGGGTGCCGGCTCTGTGTTGATGCAAGAGTTCGGGGATGATGTTGAGCACCTCATTTCCTACTTTTCGAAAAAGTTTAACCGGGCACAAAAGAATTATTCTGTGATCGAAAGGGAGTTGCTAGCTATTATTTTGAATATACACCATTTCGCTTTTTATTTGCCTGCATATGGGCCCGTGCTCAGAATTTACTCTGACCTTCATCCTTTGCAGTTTCTTAATAAGCTCAAGGACAAAAACCAGAGACTTACTCGCTGGAGTTTGATGTTGCAAGAATATCATCTCGATGTTAGGCACATTGATAATGTCCTGGCAGACTGTTTGTCCCATGAGTCCTCTGAGGGGTGATAGGAGAGCACGAGGCTATTTAGTAAGTAAGTCATATTGACTCATGTTAAAAATTCTATAAAATGTAAAAATACAAAAGACTGTCAATGTACATATTTTGCAGTTGTAAACTAATGATGAAAGTTTTGTTTCAAAGCTCCAAAACTCCCCCCCGCCCCCCTCGTGTGAAGGTGTCACAATGACCAGGGTCTGTAGGGTCTTTTAGGAGTAGCTAGACTTTAGTGGCCCCTAGCTGTTGTCTGTATGCAGCTGTGCCATGTCTATTAGAAAGACCTGGTATTGTGAGTTTCACTCCGATACCCTTCTAATTGCACATGTCTAGTTTTGCCGTACCTCCAAGTATTTTTGTCTCAATAAACATTTGTGTAGAATGAGCCAATAGAGTGTCATCAGTTTCGGGTTGAAATTGACCGTGGCAGCGTCGACTTGCGGTGGGTTCACACATTCACGTATATTGCTACCGTCAGCTCCCGTCCGGCGTATCGCAAAGACGCGAGTAGTTTCTGCCGTTGAACGCCCGTTCTTCCACGTCTATTGCACTTCCCGACAGACTTAGCGTAACGGGGCCAGTGTTACGTCAGACGTAATGGAGTCGTATTGAACTACGTACGTGTTTGCGACGTGCGTAAGCATAGCCCCGTTCGACCTCATGGGCTGCACGATTTGCGGGAACACAGGCCACGCCCATGCCACGCCCCCTCAAGACCGGCGTAGATGAGGCCGCATGTCTTGGGATTTGTTAGGTCGTACCTGGACCGGTTCTGGCCAATCGTAGGCACACCCCGTCTGACCAAACACAGACAAAGACAGTCTTTGTCAACCACGTAGGTCTAGGTTGGAATCTGGGAACTACAAAAGGGCAGGAATGGCCACACCATTCCCATTCCCAGTCCTTCATCGGCACCATGAACAACATCGAGGAATTCATCCTGGAGGAGTAACATCGAGGAATTCATCCTGGAGGAGTAACCCGCTGAGTGCCAGCCAATTTTGACCGGTGTGCTTCTGCCAGTGCCATATTTTTTTTTTTTTTTTGGCTAAATCTATTAAGTTGGGAGAGAAATGGTAAAAAAAACACTCCCCTCGCCAGAAATCAGGTCCCCGATGGTCCCCGAAAGTAGCTGAAAAGACACTATAGACTACAGAGTCTTTTATGGTATCGGAATGTATGGGTGGGAGGGTGGTTTTGGGGTTTGGTTGGGGGAAGGTAGAAGGGTAATTGACTTGTGTTACACATATGAAGACGATTGGTGAGGTAGTTTCGCCACCACGGATTTTCCTTTTTTTCCTTTCCTTCGTACGGATACGCTAGAAGTGGGTGGTGGGAGGAGGTTGGGGGTGTGGTGGGGGGAAGGCAGAAGGGTAAGAGACTTGTCACACAAATATGGAACCGATTGGTGCAGTCGTTTCGCCGCCACAGATTTTCCTTTTTTTCCTTTTCTTCGTACGGATACGCTAGAAGTGGGTGGTGGGAGGAGGTTGGGGGTGTGGTGGGGGGAAGGCAGAAGGGTAAGAGACTTGTCACACAAATATGGAACCGATTGGTGCAGTCGTTTCGCCGCCACAGATTTTCCTTTTTTTTTCCTTCTGACGGGACCGACAGTCAGCGAGTGGGTGGGAGGAGGGATTTGGGATTTTTGTGGTGGGTAGCCTAAAGGGTAAGGTACATTTGGTAAAAATATGAAAGCCATAGGTGCAGTCGTTTCGCTGCTACGATTTGTTTTCGGCAGGGTGCAGAGGGTGGCAGGGTTGGCTTGTTGGTTGCTGCTCCGGTGTGGTGAGAGGTGTGACTGGAGGGTCCCTCGCTGGTCCCGTTGTCCCCTCGTACAACGATGCCGCGTCTTCCCGCCAACCCGCAGTGCGGCGGTTCTGCCAGATGCGGCCTAACTAACGTATACTTCCACGTTCGACTGGAACTTTCTACGATTTGACGAGAGCAGCTCTCGTCGCACGTGGTAGCTGCTACGTCCGACGAGGATGCTCTGGTCAGACGACCGTGGTGGCCTGGTCGGTCGTAAGTTTCCCCGTCTTTTGACATACGTGAGGGCGAGCCACGTTCCTGATTCGACTCGAATCAGCAACCGCGCGGCCTTGGCCGCACCCACAACATTCCCGACCCACGTGGGCTACTCGTTTCTACTCGCGCCATGCGAGAGTACCCCCCGACTGGCCGTAATTTCATTAAAGTTTTGCGTATTATGCCATTACGTTTTACGTAATCGGTTGCCAACTACCAATATACCTTCGTTTACAACAGACGGGAGCTGACGGGAGCAATATACGTGAATGTGTGAACCCACCATAAGGGGAGGAAGGAATTTTGCTCCAGTCTCGCGGGGGGGGGGGGGGGGGGGGGGAGAGGCGGTTTTCCTGGCACCACGAGTTTGATTTAACTACGTGACCATTGCAAGTTTAGTTGTGCTACAATATCAAGATATACTTCATTTTATCTGCCACGCTGTTTTAGCCAAAGTGTTAACACAGGAATACTTTATTATAATTAAGTTATTCTTGTGAAGTGTCTTAGTGTTATCATATCGTGTGGTGATATATTGCAACCCTGTTTTGAGGCCGGCTCCCGCTAGCCACGCTTCAACGCTTGGTCTCGCCATTCTCTGCTAGGAAGTCAGACGAGATAGGTGGTTGCTCCCTCTCTCTTGTGGCACACCAGTCTGCCCCTTTTGTTTGTCCTTGCTTGCACAGATATTAACGAAACGTAATTAACAAAGAATCCTAGACATTAATTTATTCTTTTAATTATTATTTTCCTCTGATCAGCATTTTATTATAGTTCCATTTTTATCATATATTCTGTACCTCCGGTGGCTTACTTCGGGATCCGTGATAGGGAGAGCTGGGAGGCATGCCGGGGTCCGTAATAATAAGCACTGTTAATCCCATACACAGTCCACACACACACACATCCATACCCTTACATATTTTTCCCAGTGTTTGTGCTTAGGACCCGATAATAACCTTGACGGTTCTGCCTCAGCGAGTGTGTTTGTTCCATATCTCAGGTTTCGAACCGAGGCAACGGAGTGTTTAATAGTAAGTAGAAATCCAGCTTCAGTCTGGACCCCCCCCCCCCCCCCATAGTTAAGTTAGTGTGGGAGGTGGACTCTCTAGAGTTCATTGTTTTTTGGGCGGTATCTCACTTGGGGGCCCAGGTTGAAGTAGGATATAATGGTGTGATGTTAGAGGTGGTCAGGGCAACCTGCTTCCACAAATATCACCCCGAGGTTAGTAGCCAGATTAGGACACTGCCTTGTATTGTTAGTTAATTGGTATATTTATACAATATTATTATGTGCAACTCTCTTGGGTTAAGAGTGGATTACCGTTGGCTGGTTTGCGCACGGTTTAGTATTGTCGAGGGCGCGCATAGCCTGTTATGCTCGAAGTACATCTGCACTTTTTACTTTTCTTTCTTTGATGTCTGCTGGTAGCCTATGTATTTAACTGTTTTGATTATCCAACCCAGCATTGCTAATCCCGGTGTTGGGTTTCGAGTTCTCGTAGCTAGTAAGTTACATGATTATTTCTGTTCTACATATTATTCAGAATAGGAGCAGGGCAGTGTGCACCTTAAGCCCTGAGAAGAGCCTGGAAGCGTTTATAGTGCTCTTACCTGTTGCGTCGTGGTGTTCCTTGGTAGAGAGACAAGGTGCATTTGTTTTAGTAATTATTTTCGTATACCGTCTCTAAGCAACTGAGGTCGAGATTCGTAACAATGTATATGTATGTGTATGTATAGGTATTTGTGTATGTATGTATATATACTGTATATGTGTGTATATGACTTAGAGATGGACCGAATATTCGTTTCGTATTCCTATGTCCGAATATTCGCTATGTTTTTCAATATTCGTATTCGTATTCGCATTTCCATTCATAGCTATTTGCAAATATGCGAATATGTTCACGAAACCAATATAATATATACAAAAATGTTAAATATTAAATTTTAAAGTTAACACAAACGAATAAATAAGTGTAGATGTGCGTTGGGGCCGCTAAAGTGGAATGAAGGAGGACTGAGCAGTGTTGCTACTTAACTGTATTTAATAGTACCAGATCAAACTAGTGAAAAGTAGGCCTACCAAATTATTATAAAGTGGAATCACTGCCCGGTAAACGAACGTGTGCTGGACCTGGACATTTGAACCGTCGCAATATTGCCATTTTAGACATATCCAATGTAATAGCATGTCACTAAAATATATTCCATCACATTTCCTCACTGATTTCGTACGTAGTACCAGATATGGACTATTTTATTGGAAAATGTATAAAATGTACTTGAGAGAGTCAAATGTACCAAATCTGGTACTTTAGTACCAAAAAAGCGGCAACATTGGGACTGAGGACTGGAAACATAGAAAATTGAATGGATTTAATTTTAATTATTCAATTTTCTATGGCTGAACTCTTACAATATATTAAACATTAATTCATACAGTTCATTTATGATATTTAAGAAATTACACATTCACATCGTCATTTACTTCTGGTAATTAATTTCATAGTAATTTAATTAACGTTTGTTGGTGACATACAAATAATTACCAGTTCTTGAAGGATGAATTAAGGATTGAAATATTCGCTTATTCATATTCGTATTCGCGAATTTTACAACAAAAAATTCGTATTCGCAAATAGTGAAAATTGATATTCGTTCCATCTTTAGACTATATGTATGTATGTATATGTAGGTATGTGTATATATATGTATATTTAAAAAAAAAAAAAAATATATATATATATATATATATACAGGGTGATTCAGTAACCCTTTTCATAAATTTAATGGCAAATTCGGGAGACAAAAATAAGACTAATTTACTCTATGACCCTTAGGGTGAGTCTTTGATATGATGGAGATATTACACCTTTAAAGTTATCGATAGATATAAAAGAAAAAAATCTAAGGAGTGAGAATGAAAATGTCGTTGCTAACTGGCAGGGTAGCGTAACCAAGACTTGGTATCAAAATGGCTGCATACGGTAGCTGGATGCAGTTCGTTTCGCAATTTACAAAGGTACATTACTACTGTATTTGTATTATCATCATCATTATTATTAATAATCATTGTATTAGTAGTAGTAGTAGCAAGGGGAGAAGCAGGCGGCGGAGGATAAGTAAGAGGAAGAGGAGTAAGTGGTGGAAGATGGGTAAGTGGGGTAAGTGGAGGAGGAGGGATCTTCCTGCCGACTTTGAGCTTTGATACTCCGCTCGTCTTAATGAATCTTGAATCAATCTGAACATGAATCTAAAAGATTGTTTCTTTGCTTACACGTGGTATGTAAATGGTTGCATATGGTAGCAGTTGTCTCAATGCTCAAAAGAACTGCTACTACTACTATGAATAATGTACGTATAATAATGATGATGATGATAGTACAAATAGTAATGTACCTTTGTAAATTGGGAAACCAACTGCATCCAGCTACCATATGCAGCCATTTTGATACAAAGTCTTGATTACGCTACCCTGCCAGTTAGCAACCACATTTTCATTCTCACTCCTTAGATTTTTTTCTTTTCAATCTATCGATAACTTTAAAGGTGTAATATCTCCATCATATCAAAGACTCACCCTATAAGGGTCATAGAGTAAATTATTCTTATTTCTGTCTCCCGAATTTGCCATTAAATTTATGAAAAGGGTTACTGAATCACCCTGTATATATTGTTACGATCCAGGTTCTGCAAGACACAGGGCTCTTCATCATTGGACTAGATAAGGCTAAATGCAACAACGGTAACACTAGTTCCAACCCCTGCCTTAACCACTGGAAAACAAAACACCTATACCGCCCTGAGTCGTGCCTGGACAATGAGGTATCCTATGACTCGGTAAAAGGTGCACACTATAGGCTGATGATCACTGAAGCAGCCTATACTCATACAACATACGATTACTTTATTAAAGTATACAAGGAAAAAGATAGATAGCGTAATTAAATCGCAGCAACGATTTAATAGCAAACTAGAAGAAGGATAATTAACGTTACGTTAAATAATCAGTAAACTGTCACTCCTGTCTGAAAGAAAGTGAAACAAAGAAAGTCCTAAAGCATCATGCCGGAATCTTATGCAAAAGTCAGATGCAACTAAGAAGTATGTATCGGATTCTGAACTGTGTATTATTACTGTGGGAACATATATAGTGTAGGGACATACGATGTTACCTGGCGCAGGTGTAATTATAAAACAGTCGGCAGTCTAAACTCTAACCACAAAAAGATGTCCTTTCTCCCACCAAGCACAAGCCTGCTCTGGTTGGGTCTCTCAGCAACAATCACGACTTACTATAAACATAAGGAGCAATAATGCTGCACAAATATACACAATGAGATTATAAACCCTACTCTGGGATCTGCCAGGTGGACGAAGTCTAGCAAGGGAGTCGTAGGCTAGGCTACCTGGGCCGAGCCACCTGCTCGGTAGCCTTGTGTCGTTCTCAAGTCTGTGCGCCTAGTTACATTAAATGACGGGGTGCTCTCTTGAGAGATCCAGGTCTCGTGTACCTGGTTCTCTCCTGGCGACCCTCCTAAGTCAAAAGCTAACGAGCTAGCACAGTGTTGGGTGGACTAGGCAAACGCCCTTACGCCAACACAGTGCTAGGCTCTAAGGTACACAGACAAGAAAATTACCTAGGCCTCCGCAGGTATCCGGTACAGTTGCATAGGCTCAACGAAGTCTATGCTCATAGGAAACTGCAACCTGATAGCCTCTCCCCAGTCTAGCATCGACTAACCTGGCAGACACCCAAGAAAATAAGGTAGGGGCAACACAATGAGTATGTCAAACCTCCCCAAGCCAAAATGGATAACCCTCGGATCCAAAATGCCTAACTACGTACATATAATATCTCTGAGAGCTCGCTGTATAATACAGTGACAGATATATGAAATCAACATCAAGGGGAAGGGCAGTTAATTAATAGTAGGATATACAGAGAGAAGAAGGTAAGCAGTGGTAGAGAAAGTTCGCAATAGGGGGGTGAGGTGGGCTGATAGATTGCAAGGGGATGTTAGCGGTACAGCACTAAGAGGAGCTCTGAGGAAGACACAAGGACAGGAGCCCGCACCACCGTCCCAGGACCGCGGCCGCCAATCACAGACAACTACGTCACCAGCCAGCAGGGCTGCAGAAGGCGCCAGAAGCCACCAGCCAATCAAGGGCGCGGGAAAGCGCGCGAGCGGGAAAACTCCTCGAGTGAGGGAGGCAACACATACCTACGCACGCACACATTACCACCGCGCTCTCGCTATTCTCTCTCTCCCTCCACAATGCATCTTATACATTAAATCTATGACAGCTGGAATAAAATACAATGCATTGTCACAGGTAAAAATAAAGAGTATTTCTGGACTACCTGTGACACTATGATGCACTAGGAAGAAACTAGAACTTAATCAATAACCTACAGCCCATAACACTGCCTGGGGAGAGGGGAGAAGAGGATGGGGAGCGAACCGCTACCCCCTTGTGGTCGCTGGGGAGCTGACGTGCGTCACAATATATATAATGATAAACACGCACCAAGCCTCTTATTCCCCAGATAGTGGGGCAGATAACTGGAATAATCGTTCATTTCTGGAAACATGCACCAAAATTGGCACACATACTCCTTCGGGATTGCTCTTTTGATAAAACCCGTTGGCCACCTAAAAATTCAAGATGGCGGCCATTTTTCAAGATGGCAGCCATTGAATATACAGAAACATTGCATTTCGCAATAAAATCGCAAAGACTTGTCCTATTTGAATGATCTTGGTGTCAAATCATACATTTTTCACTATGTAGAATCCGAATTTGGAACCATGGACTTACTCACTAGCTTCCTTGTACCATAATATCAGTCCCGGAATCATAATTATGGAAAAAAGTGCCCATATCATAGGCACCATCAGTCCTATATAATATTGGATGTACATGTAGGCAGTAGGCCTATACTTGTTTGTCACACCAAGCTTCGAAGCTAGGCACCTCTTCGGGTTGTTCATCTGTCTCTTTCGAGTAGTCCGTGTGGGGTGCCTTCAGAAGCTTGTACAGACTGCATGCTGTTATCTGGTGCATCTGTCGTGTCCTAGTGATGCTCGAAGCTGTCAGAAATGAATTTGCTGTCCCAGGAGATGCTATCCCTGCCTCCAAGAGGGCTCCTGTCCAACCACTGTCCTGGAGTAGAGTTCCAATGGACTTCAGTGCTGCCATCTCAATATGCAAGCCTCCGAACATTATGACGAACTTGTCCTCAACGTAGATTTCAGGCCAGTGCCACTGGACCTGCTTGGCTACTGCATATATTGGCTGGTCAGCAGCAATGACTGGCACCTGACCGGGTTCAGAAATGCCACTATCTCCTTGATCTTGTCCATCACATGCTTGACTGTAGCAACCGAGTGAGCCTGATCTCGCAGCAGAGGCAAAAGTGATGTAATGATACCCTCAAATGGCTTTCCTCTCATCTGTGAAGCATGGTGGGCTGACCAAGTCACATCCACTGGCCCATCTGTCACAGTGACCTTCTCCAGCCACTCATACTCCATTGCCAGTTGTGGCCTCAGCAGACTGGTGTCTGGGTGTGTCACACCACTCTGGGGAGGAGAGGGTTTCTTCTTGGTGAAGAAGGCGGGCCGGACATTGGTGAAGGAGTCTGGAAGTTCTGGAACTGTCTTCACTTTCTCCTCTCCGAACTTCAGCTGTCCACGCTCTTCACCTTTGTCTTCTTTGGTTGGGTGCTGGAAAACAGAGACGCTGGTTCCATGGAAAGAAGTGGTCGCTGTCATTGCAGTAGGCTTGTGGTCTATGTTGTCCATGGCTGATGTGGTGAACAGCCCTTTTCGCAGAACTGGTGGACAGACCACCCCATCCTCCACGTACTTGCTGACTGTTGCATCTCCCAGCTGTGCAGATATCTGTAGCACCCTGTCGTATTGTTACGTCCTGGGATATATAAACACTGGGCTCTTTCTATTGGACTAGGTATGCGGCAACAAGCAACAACGGAAAACGGTAGATCCAACCCTTATCTATAAACCCAGGCAACAAACCACCCTAAACCGTCAAGAGTCCTGCCTGGACAACGAGGTATCCTATGACTCGGTTACAGGGTGCACGCACTATAGACTGCTGATAGTCAAGCAGGCTATATAAAAGATCACACAATTAAGTTGACTTAAAGCTTCAAGGAAAAGATAGATAACGGAATTAAATTGCAGAAACAATTTAATAACAAACTAGAAGAAAGTACATTTAACGTTACGTTAATTAATACAACTAATCACCCCTGCGTGAAAGAAGGTGAAAGCAAACAGTCCTCAAAACATCGTACAGGTAGACAAGATGCGGGTTTCTAAACTGCATGTGGCTACTGTAGGATCTGATGCTTAGCAAAGAAAGTACGTTACGGATTTAGAGAACTCTTAACTAATAAGCAGGAATAAATACTAGTGATAGGACCTACAGTGTATAATGGCACAGGTATAATTAAATAAAGACAGCAACTCGCAACATAACCACATACAGATGTGCTTCTCACTCTTAGTCAGGCAAGCCTGCTCGGACAGAGTCTCTAAGCCACACCCTGACTCACAATGCTCACAAAAACGGTAAACTGTGGCACAATAACAAGCATACAGAGATAATAAACCCCTAGCTGTTAATCTGCCAGGTGGCAGAGGTCTAGCCGGAAGGATATAGGCTTCGGATACCCGGGCTGAGCCACCTGCTCTAGCCTAGGGACGTTCCCAGGTCTGTGCGCCAAATTACTCTAATTGAAAGGGTGCTCTCTTGAGAGACTCAGATCGCAAGTATCTGACTCTCTCCTGGCGACCCTAAAACAAAAGCAAGACGTGCTAGCGCAGTGCTGAGTGGACTAGGCAATGGCCCTCACACAACACAACGCTAGACACACAGGGACACAGACAAGAAAATGCCCCCAGACTCCCACGGGTATCCTAGTAAAGTCGTGCGGGTCCACAGGACTCGCACCAGCAGACTTTACTTAAAGGATCGCAAAAAGCCTCCCCTCCGGTCTAGCCCCTGCTAACCTGACACAAGAACACACTAGCAAGCATGAAACCACCAAATATGAGACAACAAAAAAGCTTCCTAGGTCTCATTAACAATTACATCCCTGCATAAGGCCCAAAATCCTATCTAGTTATCTGAGAGCTCGTCGTTAATACAATAATAGATATAAGGTCTATCAAGGGGATGGGATAATTAAATAGATTGGTGAACTAATGGTAAGAAGGTATACAAAGTAAGAGAGAACATTTCCAAGTGGGGTTGAGAGGGATAGATATCAAGGGGGTCCGAAGGGTACGACAATGAGGTGAGCTCTGAGTCTTGAATCTGTCTGGACCCCCCACTAGGCATGCAGAATACATCCCAGGCTTGGCAACACTCAACACAGTTGCCTGGTCAAAATCCTCTACCCCGTGCTTAAGTCGAAACTAAGCCTAACGTTGCAATCAAATGCATGTGGCAGCGCTTCGGCTCGTCCCAAGCTGGACTCTCTGCGCGAAGCAATGTCCCAAGCCGGTCTCTCTCTCCCCTGCTCGTCTCTTCCCGCTCTCACTAGACTTACATCTTATATATTATAATGAAATAATTAACTATCGAGAATAAAATATACTAAGATGCGTTGGTTAAGAATAAGGGCAGCTTCAAGCTGTGAAACAACATAAGAATATCCCAGACATTAGTTACATTGTCGTAGGATATATACTAAGGGAAAGCCTGCCGGCCAGCTACCACCAGCCGGTTTCTAAACGGCTGGGCAGCCGACGCGCGCGCATGCCCGCACGTGGTTACTATGCAGAAGCGTCACACCTTCCCCAAGATATAAGACCCTTGACTAAGTTCTTCATATCTAACAGAAAGCTTCTCATAGTACCACACACTGTTGCGACACAAGGCACTATATATAAAAAAATAATAAAGACTGTTGCGCTCCACCGAGCAAGTTCAACTAACTCAGCGACAATAAGCGAAAACATTCAACTTAGATACTGCTACAACATCTTATACAAAATTCTACACGTTATAAAAAATAAAGAGTTTTTATAAGGTTTTTTGCTTTTTTAATTTGTTTTTTTCGGCTGAACTACAGTGACAGCCTATTTTCCTCCACACTTAACCCTCAATCCTGTGGCAGTCTAACTAACATCATCCACCATTGATAGATAATCCGCTATCATGTTATCAGAACCGGCAATATGGCGTATGTCCAGATTATACTCCTGAAGCATGAGTGACCACCTGGTCAGCCTCATATTCCGGTTATGAAACTGATTCAAGAATTTCAGAGGGTGATGATCGGTATAAACCACTACGACTGGCCCGAAAGCAGGAACATATACATCGAAGTGCCTGAGCGCCAGCACTATCGCCAGGAGTTCTTTTTCAATTACAGAGTAATTCCTTTGTGCACTATTGAATTTTTTACTGTAAAAACTCACTGGATGTTCGATACCTTCATCATCTGTCTGTAACAAGACAGCCCCAGCCCCTACGCCACTGGCATCAGTCGCCAGCTGAAAAGATCTGCTGAAGTCAGGGGCCCAGAGTATGGGGTGGGTACATAACAGGTGTTTTACCAAGGAAAACGCCTCTGCACACTCAGGAGACCACCGGAACTTCTTGTCCTTAGATAATAAGTCAGTTAAAGGTGCAAGTACAGTCGAATAGCCTTTGATGAAGCGACGATAATAGCCTATCATACCTAGAAACCGCATGATTTGTTTCTTAGTCGTAGGCTGGGGAAACTGATCGATGGCTTTGATCTTTGTCTGTGGAGGGCAGACCTGACCCATCCCCACCTCGAACCCCAGGTACAAAACTGTGGCTTTGACAAAATCGCACTTACCCAGGTTTACCACCAAACCTGCTTCATTCAGTTTATTAAAAAGCTGTCCGATGTGAGCACAGTGACTGTTAAAATCATCGTCGTATATTATGACATCATCTAGGTACACCGTACAGTTGGGAATGTCGGCTACAATGTCGTTCATTAATTTCTGAAAAGTTGCAGGGGCATTTTTCAGCCCGTATGGCATAACATGGCAACGATATGTGGCACCGTCCACCACAAACCCACACACCTCTCACGCTCGCTCACACAAGGGTACTTGCCAATATCCCTTAACAAGGTCTATCTTAGTGAGGAACTTGGCTTTTCCTATCTTATCCAAACTGACATCCACGCGAGGGAGAGGGTAGGCATTTGTGGGGGTTAAACCATTCAACCTACAGAAATCTATACAAAACCACACCTTGCCATCTGGTTTGGGCTGCGGTGTGACTGGGGAAGTCCACCTTACTGCACCCTCAGAAATCAGCCCACGTTTCAGCATATAATCCAGCTCTTCCCTAAGTGCTGGTAATTTAATAGGGGGAACACGGTATGGCACTGATTTAAAGGGCGGGTGGTCCCCAACATCGACATCGTGCACTGCTTGAGTAGTGAGGCCAGGATGCTCCGCGAAAACAGCTGGGTTTGAACAAGTGCTGCACAGCTACACGTTGTTGCTCAGGCAGGTGCAATATCAACTCGTGAGCCACTTGTCTAGAATTCCCCGCCCACTGATCCGCGGAAACATGACAATCCCAATTTTCCTCCCCCGCAGCTTGACTGTCCCTTCCTCCTTCTCCACCACGATCGCTGCAGATCAACACCGGGACAGTGAGAGGCTCGGAGGGGCGCCTCCATAATCTTTCATCAGATTTACATGGCAAAGTTGGTTCTTTTTCTTACGATCAGGAGTAGCTACTAAATAGTCGAGATCAGAAACCTTCCTTACAACCCGATACGGACCAGAATACTTGGCAGACAAGGGGTGTCCCACCAGAGGCAGTAGTATCAGTACCTCATGATCTACTTCAAACTCCCTCAGCTTCACCTTCTGGTCGTATCTGTCCTTCATCTGAGCTTGTGAACTCTTAAGGTTCCGACCTGCTACCTCCAGGCTCTTTAGCATTCTCTCACGGCTTTCAACAACATACTTTAGAAGCGAGCATGGCTTTGTGACTCCCTCCCAGATCTCCTTGACTATGTGGAGGGGCCCCCTGGCCCTGTGTCCAAAAAACAACTCGTTCGGGCTAAATCCCAAGCTCTCCCCAGGTACTTCTCTCGCAGCAAATAAAACGTATGGGAGACCTAGATACCAGTCCTTCCCATTTTCCATGCAATAACACCGCAACATACTCTCGAGAGTCGAGTGCCACCTTTCCAAAACTCCCTGACTCTCGGGATGGTAGGCAGATGACACCACAGACACTATCCCATGTTGCTGCATGGTCTGCTTAAACAGAGCAGAAGTAAAATTGGATCCCTGATCAGACTGGATCTCCTGAGGGTAGCCATAACGAGAGAAATAGACAAGTAGGTTTTTGACAACAGTCTTAGCCATCCCGTTGCGCATGGGGTAAGCATCTGGATACCGTGTTGCTACATCCATTACAGTTAGTAAAAATGTATTGCCGGCACTAGTGGGGGGCAATTGGCCAACCATATCGGTAACTACTTTGCTGAAGGGCGGCCCAATGACAGGGATGGGTTGTAACGGGGCTCTCGGGATGACCTGATTGGGTTTCCCAACAACTTGACAAGTGTGCCACTGTGACACCCATGACACGACACTCGCCTTTAACCCAGGCCACCAGAAAAGCTTGCTCAGAGCTGCCTCCGTCTTACGTGCCCCCAGGTGCCCTGCCAAAGGCACATCATGAGCTAATCTCAATAAGCTCTCACGGCACACCCTCGGTACTACTAACTGGTCCACTAATCCTGACCCGCCATCCCACTTTTTCTTGGGATCCTGATGTCTCCGATACAAGATCCCCTCGGACAAGAAAAAATCACCAGGCTGCGCATCCCCATCGCTCTCCAGTTCGACAGCACCATTACCACACGCCCTGACTTCAGGATCTTGCAGCTGCAAGGAACATATATCAGCAGGTGCGAGATTATCCTGGTTCATCTTAAATAATTTTTTTCCACCTCCAATGTCCCGCTGAGCCATCCTTTCCTCACGCTGCGCATAACGATGCTGTCGCAGAGTCTCTTCCTGCCCTGCACCTGCACTAGCGGTGACAGGCCCCGGGGCCTCTCCAGACTCTAACATAGGTGCCAATAATGAGTCACCAAGAAACACTGCCGGCTCAAAACTCTCCAATTGACCAACACTTCCCGTTTTCTTGTGACCTTTCCTCCGTGGTTTGATAGACTGAGGTGGTGGCTGCAAGGCTCCAGATGTCTGAGAACGCGTCACAACACACGCCATGGTTTGTACGCTACACTTCTCAACCCACTCCTGTTCCTCCCTACTAACGTCGGCCGCCTTCTCGGCAACGACCAAGGGTGAAACCTTAGAAGCAGGCACCGCAAAGTCGTTGCCGAGGAGGAGGTCGACGCCCCCAACAGGCAAGTTCTCTACAACTCCTACATCCAGCTCCTTCGCCACACTACCCACCTCCAGCTCCATCCGCACCAGCGGGTAGGACTTCGTAGCATTGATCCCCTGAACTACCACCACCCGAGCAGCGTTAATCGGTCTACCAGTAAAGTTCTTTAACAAGGTCTGAGAAGCCCCCGTATCATGCAATAGCTTAACTCCTCGCCTTTCGCCAGCCCACCTCACAAAACCATGCCCTCTATGACCCCCAAAGACGCCGCGGACAGGGTTCGAGCCTTCCGGACTCTTGAACACAGGCTGTGTCCCACCCTCTGACGAACTACCCTTGGCAAACTCAGAAGATATAGGCAACACCCCTATGCTGCTGGCCAATGACACAACCTTGTTTGGTGGCTTGTTCGGACAAGCATTTGCAAAGTGACCCTCCTTGTGACATGCGAAGCACTCTTTACTCTTTGGTTTCCCTTGGGAGTGGGAGGTACCATTAGACTTCTTATACGGGACGGTATTTGGTTTATGTTCAGTTTTATTGTCAGTGCTAGATGGTTTTGTGTATTTATGTGTATCAAAATTCTTGGGAGGGGGAGGGGTACGATCCTTTGCACCCGACTCACTCCTAGCTGCTGCTCCGCACCCTCGAATTAATGACAGTCGGCGGTCAGCCATTTCTGCTGCCTCCTGGAGAGTTCTAGGATTTTTTTCCTTTATATTTAATGTTAAGTCCCCGCCTGTGCACTTAAAGAACTGCTCCAAGAGAACCAGCTCACTCAACTCCTCAAAAGTAGCTGACCTCTCAGAACGCAGCCAATGTTGTAGTGCATCAGACAAGTCCCGGGCGTGTTCGAGGAAGGTACTATCCTTGCCCTTAGTAACACCCCGAAACTTCAAGCGGTAAGTTTCTGGTTGTAACTCATAGGCCCGTAGCACAGCCTTCTTTAGCTCATCATAAACTACACAGGACTCTAAAGGTAGTGCATCATACGCTTTTAGCCCCTTTCCTAGGAGTCTTGATGAAACTAATGCTGCCCACTTTTCCTGAGGCCACTGGTGTTCCTGACACTTCTTCTCAAATCGCATAAAAAACTCAGCCACACATAATTCATCGAACACAGGAACTAGTTTAAGCAGGTGCGACAATGATTGGTCCCGATGTCTGTTACCTCCCCCAATATTTTGCCCTGTTACCTCCACTCGAGATCTCTCCAGCTCCCTGTCAGCCCGATACCTAGTAGACTCTGCCTGCAGTTCAGCCTCTCGTATAGCTGTTCTCTCTGCAGCCTCAGCCTGAGCTCTAGCAACCTCAGCCTGCACACTAACTTGTCTTTCGGTGGCCTCAACCTGAGCTCTAGCCTGTCTTTCGGCGGCCTCAACCTTGGCCATCTCAAGCCGAAACAACAAATCTGGAGTCAACCCTTGAGGAGGGGAAGGTGCATTTAATGGAGAGGGTCCCTGTGATTGAATTCCACGCTGCCATTGATCATCAACTTGGGGGTATGTACTAAATTCAGGCACCCTGACGTTTGATATGGGCGTAGAGTGGAGGGGGGGCTGGGGACCGGGGCCGCCAGTCGCCTCTCCACCCAGGTCTCTCCCTTCTAAACCCAATATCAAAGTCCTCAGCTGATCTTTCCTCATGCCACTTAAACCCTGGTGACCCTGAAGACCTGCCACACACTTTAAGCCATACTTATTCAGCTTCAACACCCTGGCAGCGGTAAGGGGCACCTCTAAAAATCTTCTAGCACCCTCCTCGCTATCGACTAGCCACTCCACAGGTCTTTCTCCCTCCGAGCCCGTATCGTGACCTGACCCATCACTGTGTTCTGATGTATTAGACATGTTTGTGTACTGCAGTAATTATCACGGTTATAGAATGTGCCTTATCTCCTATGCAAGTATGTATATACTAAATGTTATTTAACCCTTAATTAGCGGCGAGCAACATAAGTCGAGTTAAATAAAGCTGGACTATGTGGCGGCGCTCGACATAACTCGAGTGGCAATTTCAGCACGTAATGTGGCTGAGAGAGAGAGACAAGTGGTGGCAGGAGACTAGCGAGCGTATGACTGCTCCAGACCACCGCGGCGAACCTACTGACACAAATCTCAGCTCCCTCCTCCCTCTCTCACTCGCTACATACTCAATTATGTACTGAAAGTACCGAATTACCTGCTTTTTGCACTCGCGTTGCACGGTTATTGCAAGAAAACTATCCATCATACAAGGATCGTTATGGTGTCATTCGAAAGCTCTGTTTATGCCCTTTCAGGGATAGGTACTTGTTTTACGTTCTGGGTCTTATTTAGGCATGAAAATGATCACGTAAACAGCCCTATTTTGGCTAAAAACACCCCGCTGTGCGGTACACATAAATAAACCGCATAGGCCGCTCGTAAGGTGTTAAAGTCTTTAATGTGTTAGAGTTTTTTTTTGGAGCAACCAATATATGTCCACTGTATTCCTCTAATCATAAGGAATCTCAAAACAAATGACCACTATATTCCTCTGTTCAGTAAATCCTATGCAAGGTCGCCATTTGTTACGTCCTGGGATATATAAACACTGGGCTCTTTCTATTGGACTAGGTATGCGGCAACAAGCAACAACGGAAAACGCTAGATCCAACCCTTATCTATAAACCCAAGCAACAAACCACCCTAAACCGTCAAGAGTCCTGCCTGGACAACGAGGTATCCTATGACTCGGTTACAGGGTGCACGCACTATAGACTGCTGATAGCAAGCAGGCTATATAAAAGATCACACAATTAAGTTGACTTAAAGCTTCAAGGAAAAGATAGATAACGGAATTAAATTGCAGAAACAATTTAATAACAAACTAGAAGAAAGTACATTTAACGTTACGTTAATTAATACAACTAATCACCCCTGCGTGAAAGAAGGTGAAAGCAAACAGTCCTCAAAACATCGTACAGGTAGACAAGATGCGGGTTTCTAAACTGCATGCGGCTACTGTAGGATCTGATGCTTAGCAAAGAAAGTACGTTACGGATTTAGAGAACTCTTAACTAATAAGCAGGAATGAATACTAGTGATAGGACCTACAGTGTATAATGGCATAGGTATAATTAAATAAAGGCAGCAACTCACAACATAACCACATACAGATGTGCTTCTCACTCTTAGTCAGGCAAGCCTGCTCGGACAGAGTCTCTAAGCCACACCCTGACTCACAATGCTCACAAAAACGGTAAACTGTGGCACAATAACAAGCATACAGAGATAATAAACCCCTAGCTGTTAATCTGCCAGGTGGCAGAGGTCTAGCCAGAAGGATATAGGCTTCGGATACCCGGGCTGAGCCACCTGCTCTAGCCTAGGGACGTTCCCAGGTCTGTGCGCCAAATTACTCTAATTGAAAGGGTGCTCTCTTGAGAGACTCAGATCGCAAGTATCTGACTCTCTCCTGGCGACCCTAAAACAAAAGCAAGACGTGCTAGTGCAGTGCTGAGTGGACTAGGCAATGGCCCTCACACAACACAACGCTAGACACACAGGGACAAGAAAATGCCCCCAGACTCCCACGGGTATCCTAGTAAAGTCGTGCGGGTCCACGGCACTCGCACCAGCAGACGTTACTTAAAGGATCACAAAAAGCCTCCCCTCCAGTCTAGCCCCTGCTAACCTGACACAAGAACACACTAGCAAGCATGAAACCACCAAATATGAGACAACAAAAAAGCTTCCTAGGTCTCATTAACAATTACATCCCTGCATAAGGCCAAAATCCTATCTAGTTATCTGAGAGCTCGTCGTTAATACAATAATAGATATAAGGTCTATCAAGGGGATGGGATAATTAAATAGATTGGTGAAGTAGTGGAAAGAAGGTATACAAAGTAAGAGAGAACGTTTCTAAGTTGGGTTGAGAGGGATAGATATCAAGGGGGTCCGAAGGGTACGACAATGAGGTGAGCTCTGAGTCTTGAATCTGTCTGGATCCCCCACTAGGCATGCAGAATACATCCCAGGCTTGGCAATACTCAACACAGTTGCCTGGTCAAAATCCTCTATCCCGTGCGTGAGTCGAAACTAAGCTTAACGTTGCAATCAAATGCATGTGGCAGCGCTTCGGCTCGTCCCAAGCTGGACTCTCCGCGTGAAGCAACATCCCAAGCCGGTCTCTCGATCCCCCGCTCGTCTCTTCCCGCTCTCACTAGACTTACATCTTATATATTATAATGAAACAATCAACTATCGAGAATAAAATATACTAAGATGCGTTGGTTAAGAATAAGGGCAGCTTCAAGCTGTGAAACAACATAAGAATATCCCAGACATTAGTTACATTGTCGTAGGATATATACTAAGGGAAAGCCTGCCGGCCGGGTACCACCAGCCGGTTTCTAAACGGCTGGGCAGCCGACGCGCACGCATGCCTGCACGTGGTTACTATGCAGAAGCGTCACAGTATGAAATGCTGATGCCATGCTCGTTAAGCATTTCCACCAACTTTCTCTTTCTGGTCTTTGTGTAGACGGACATCCCCATGTAAACAGGGAATGGGGTCTCTCTGTCTTTGGAGTGTCTGTGAGTTGCTGCTTCTTCTTTGTACCTTGCGTAGCAGTTGTATTGAAGCAGCTGAGCAATTGCTAGATCTGTCTTTGATGCGCCAAACCTCAGTTGAGATTTGATGTCCGCTCCGTGTTCAAGCATGGCCACAAACTGAAGAAGAGTGAGTGGAATGGCCTGCTCGATGCACCCCTCATGGAAGGTTCCATCAAATGTGGACTTGTGGTCCAGCATATGTCTTCGCAAGATGTTAGCTGCTTTGCCAAGGATAATAGCTTCACTATAATAGTCAGAGGCTTCTGACAAGACAAAGCCCACATCTTTCTGGAAAGCCAGAAGAACATCCCTTCCCTGCTTGTGCACTTCCAACTCAGGTATTTCTGACAGCAGTTTTTCCTTCAGTCTTGTGGAGTTGACAGCAGGTGCATCAACACCCAGGTGTTTTCAGGCGCTGGGCATACAGGTGAACTATGTCTGCAAGTCGGAAGACTGCAGGACCCTTGCCAGATCTGGTGGTCTCCACTAGATATGTGACTAGCTCTGAGAATGCCTGTGGGTGGGCATCCTCTGCGGGTGCACGTTCCTGTTCCAGTCTCTTGGTGGCACTGAGGGACGTCCTCTCTCTATTGTACAGGTCTGTCAAGCATGCAAAATGGTATTTGAGCTCCTGTGCAATAGCATCTCCACCGCTGAGTCTTGCAAGAAGTTTTCCGTCATTTAAAGTTTGGGCACATTCATTAAGTCTGTTATTGAGGTTCATCGTCATAACTTGTCTGAGTTCAGAGGATGGGGCTTCTTTGTCACATATGAAACACGTTTGGCCTTCAAGGCTGGTTCTACGCAGCTTGGTCTGGCATTCTACTGGCTGAGCACTCTCTGCTCTTCTTTTTCTGGCTCTCTCCAGTTTCGTGTTGTTGAACATAAGGCGACAACTTTGGTGGTACTGAGCCTTGTTCCTCCTCAGAGTTTCTTCAATGCCACCACCATCATCAAGTCTGGCTCGATCCAGAACAATAGGCATCTCATTAATTGCGTGAAAAAGGGGAATAGTAGTCGCAATCATAGTGTAGCCATCATGTTCTTGTGGTTGTTGTGCACGTGGTGACTTGAGCTCTTCACTCTTCTTCTTCTGGCAAAGACAACACTTGCTCCAGTCAGTCCGGAATTTAGACGTTCCAAGATTTGCCATCTTGGTGAATACAGTATGATAATTATCTGTAACACAGATATAATAGATAACAGATAATCACAGTATATAACAGATAATCACAGTACATTATACAACTCGCGGGCTATATCTCCGATTTTGACCATCCAAACGCTGTTTTCACTTGTTTTATTGTTGTTTCAGGTTAATACCTTTATAATCAACCCATAATAGGCGCATATGGATAATTATTAATGCTATTAATGGTACAATGAATATTTTAGTGATGGAAACACCTCAAATACATGCACACAGGGAGAGGTGTCTAATTACCCCCATGCGCACTTCAGAAGTTAACGCTTAAAGAGCGGCGCCCGGCTATAGCCGGGTGCCAATTTGCAGCAAGTTAGGAGCATTATTATGGCTTTTAAAGGGTTAAAATAGAGTGCAAATGGCCGGGAGTGCAGCGGGCCACTCGTCCGACTCCCAGGGCCTACCGCCGCCCACTGACTCACCCTCCCTGTGTTCTCGAGAGGCCGGCAGTGTAGCCAGTAGTGAGCGTAGCTGGAAAAAATATACCGCTATACGCTAAACTCCCATGTTACTGGTACCACTGTATGAGAACCACGAGTGCTACGTAGCTCGTTCTGGTCTCATTTTGAAGCTTTTAGCGCCTAGGTTTTTGCTGAATACATTTCTTTTCATGCAGATACTTGATTGATCATTCAGGAGGGCCTGAATATGCCCAAATAAGCCCAAAACCACCTGCTAGACAAGGGTTAAGTCCCGTGCGATCTGTACACCATCCAGGTAACTGCATGCAAAGCAATGTAAAGCCCCGTTACCCTTGGCTCGGCTCTCCCGAGCTGGCACACCCTGTCAATTCAGGCGTGGCTATCTAACTAAACATCTATGTTAAACTACATATAATCTACAGTAGCTAACTGATGCGGGGCTTATTAGACAGCATTTGGGACACTAAACTAATTATTTAGCTACACTAAACTCATTATTCAGCTGATACTGAACCCCATGCTGAGTTTACAGCAGCGGTGCCACCAGTGTGCCCTGGCTGTGCGTTGACATCCGCTCTGTTGAGCTACTACTCTACACATTCCGCTGCAAGTCTCTCAACGTCCCCCCCCCCCCCCCCCCGTCCCACCGCATCGTGTCATGTCCAGTTTGGAAGCCTTGTACAGGAAGATGCTACACATACTAAACCTCTAACACTACTACGATATACACTACCATGCATTTTAGCCGAGTCAGACGTAACATGAACCTCTAATTTAGCAGAATATTAGGATTCCTGGACTGATATTATGGTACAAGGAAGCTAGTGAGTAAGTCCATGGTTCCAAATTCGGATTCTACATAGTAAAAAATGTATGATTTGACACCAAGATCATTCAAATAGGACAAGTCTTTGCGATTTTATTGCGAAATGCAATATTTCTGTATATTCAATGGCGGCCATCTTGAAAAGTGGCCGCCATCTTGATTTTTTAGGTGGCTAACGGGTTTTACCAAAGGACAATCCTCAAGGAGTATGTGTGCCAAATTTGGTGCTTGTTTCCGGAAATGAACGATTCTCCTGAAATTTGCAGTTATCTGCTCCACTAAGAGGGGAGGGACCATAAATACCTCCACACCCGCCCGATCTTCTCCTGACGACCCCTCTGAATGCACTGGACCACGGCTTCTCACTCTTACTATTAACTTTTGCGATATTCGCAGCCTTTCCTCTTATTTTCACTCAGTTGAACACCATCTCTCCTCCTCAAAACCTGATCTCCGCTTCCTCACTGAAACCCAGGTGTCCGAGGCAACTGCCAGCAGCCCCTTCTCTGTATCCTCCTACTTTCTCTATCCTAGTTTCAAAGCCAAAGACGGATGTTGTGCATACGTGCACAACAAACTCACTTCCTCTCATGTTCCCGATTTTATCCAAGGTGGATTTTCTAGCAAAAGTTTGAGAGAAGAGTTCAGCTTTGTCAGAGGAACAAGTGATGGTTTTGCCATCCGAGTGGAAAAGGGGAGGGAAAGATGAGGAAGAAAAATTATTGGAGAGCTCTTTGGCTAAATGCCAGATAGCTTGGGAAGAGCTAGAGTTGGATAGTTCAGTACATTTATTATTGATCAAAGAGTGTTTGGCAAGTCGAAGAACAGATTTGGCTTGATTTCGGCAGAAACATAGGAAGAATGAGATTCTTGAGTTTTAAGGCATCGGTACCGTTTGAATGCTTCCTCCTTGTTGCAGACAGTAGTAGAACATGCAGTGGTAAACCAAGATTTTTTGCATTAGAATTAGAGAAAGAAAATGGAATGCATGCTTCCATGCCCGAGAGGATTATCTCGGTAATGCGTTCAGCACACTCTGGGGGGCCCCGGCCACGGCAGCAAAAGTCATTCCATGGGAAATTAAAGAAGTAATTCTAGAAAGCCTCCCAGTCGGCAGCGCCAAAGTGCCACAAGCGCCGCCGGTTATGAGGATCGGTGGACCTTACCGAATAGATAGGACAGGTGACAAATATTAGTTTATGGTCGGAGGAGCCCAAAAGAGAGAAAAGATTCCCCTAAAATTTATGCCTTCAGGCTGCCACTCCACCAGATCACTATGCTCACAGAGACATTTATGTAACTGGAGGGCAGGATTCCGATTTCCCACGATAGCTTTGGCTGTTTGAGAGCTCGAGTGGTATTAATTCGTTGCCCTTGCCCGTCGACTATTGCTACCAGTCGACGGAGTCGGTACTGAGGGTCAGAGGGGAGAGGCATGGTGCCTTGCAACTGACAGGCAAGTGCCCCGGAGGTCCTATTTATAGCCTTGTCCGGGTACCTGATTGATGGGCGGCTAATCCTACTACTACGAGTGAGAGTTTCGGTGGGGCCCGTGAACTTAGTCGCTCTAGCGAGAGTCTTATCCGGAACGTTAAGCAAGGGAGTTCCCTTGGATTCATTTACTTTAGCTGTGGGAGAACCGTTTATACGTTTGCTGTCAAAAGATACGCCTCGCGGTTCTACCTCGTCTCGAAAACACTCTTCCTCACTACTTAAAGTCCTATTTAAATCTCTCGGGGAAACTGAAACTTCACTGTCTGGGACCGTAGACTTTTCATCCTCGGTAAGCTCATATAAATCATCTTCCCCACTAAATACGATCTCTTCGCTTCCTATATCTCCTTCTGGTTCAACCTCAGGAAGACCCTCTTGGTTTTTTCGACTAAGTGACCACCAGAGTGGAGAATCCTCTAGGTAGTTCCGAGTCGGAGTAGGACCTCTAACATTGGGTCGAGCTGAGGAAGTATCAGGGTCATCAACCCTGGATTCTGTTTCCTCTTCGCTCCCTTCCTCGCTACTCCACTCGCTCATCTCTGGGGGAAAAGTACCCTCATATCGTTTGGTATGACGAATATGAGTAACTGACACAATATCTCCATGATGTAAGTATAACACTTGATAGGGCCCGTTTGTCTCGACAACCCTGAAAGGACCCTCGTATTTCTCCTCCAGTTTACCAGCTCGGGTGGGATCATGTCTCTTGACCAGAATATACTCCCCCTGGTACTAAGGATTATTTAGAGAAACTTTCTTAGGCTGTTGCTGAGCAATATTATCATGCACTTGCTGTCGTCGTCCCGCTTGTTCCTTCCAATATTTTCCGGGTTGGGAATACTGCGTGTAGGAACGGGTGTAGGGCAATAATTGTTCTTGAGGCAATTTCGGTATGTTGCCAAATATAATCTCATAGAGAGAATAGCCCGTAGTTCTACAGACCGTGGTATTTATTCCCCAGACAATTTCGGGCAAAAGTTCCGGCCAACCCCCGGACGATTTTCTCCCCTTGTGAGTTCAGACTAGCCCAGATGCAGTTAGCTAACACCCAATGATTCCTTTCACAGACAGCATTTCCCTGAGGGTAATACGGGGAGGTATGCTGTATCTGGTACCCCAAGGTTTCTCCCAAGTGTTGCCAGATCTCATTATTAAATTATTTTCCCCTGTCACTCAGAATACCTCCAGGGGTGTCATACACAAAAATTATCTTTTCCAGGATAACCTTGGCCACCATTTCAGCTTTCTTGTCCGGGATAGCGCAAGCAACCGTGTATTTAGAGAAAATGTCGACACAGGTCAAGATGTACCTTTTGTCTGTCTGTCTGGGAAGAGGTCCCATAATATCCACTGATAATTTGGCCCAGGGTGTACCAGCGGTAATATGTCCGGGCAACTGTCTAGGTCCCCTTCCATCTTTGCCCCTCTGGCATCCCAAACAATTTTGAACGACTTCTATAACAATCTGGTCGGCCCTCTTGGTCCAGTACCTTTCATTGAATTGTTGGAGAACCCTAAACTGTCCCAAATGAGCCCCCCTTCCCTTTTGTCCATGGAGGATTTGGATCATGTGTTTTGCCTCTGAATAATCAAGTACGACTCGATCTTGAGAATCCCTCCAGGCTCCCTCCGAAAACTTTACTTTATTACCAGGTCTAGGGTCATGTTTTTCCCTGTGAGGTTCAGTGGGTTGAACGGGTGCTACCGGTAGTCGAGACAAGCCATCGGCATTAGTGTGTAATTTACCGGGTCTATGTCTAACTTCAAAAGAGTACTCTTCCAAAATCCCCTTCCACCTGACAAATAGTCCGTCTTCCGTTTTCATTTTTCGGAGCCATTGTAAGCTATGGTGGTCCGAAATAACTTCAAAGTGGACCCCGGCTAGGTACGGACGGAAATATTGTACAGCCCACACTAGAGTCAGACATTCATTTTTTGTAACGCTATAATTCTTTTCGCCCTTATTCAGTGTCCGGCTAGCACAGGCCACTATGCTTTCCTTTCCGTCCACTTTCTGGGCCAGGACGGCTCCGAGCCCTTCATCAGAAGCATCGGTGTAAAGTTGAAACGGCTTGGTGAAATCCGGATGACAAACTATGGGGTTAGAAGTTAATTTTTGCTTCAAGTGATCGAAAGCTACCTGACAACTCTGATCCCAGTCGAACTTCCTCCCTTTTTCTAGTCTCTGAGTCATGGGGTGAGCAATCTTAGAGAAGTTGGGTATGAACCTTCGATAGTCAGAGGCCATTCCCAGAAACGCTCGAATCTCTTTGACAGAGGACGGAGGTGAGATTTCGGCAATCGATCTCACTTTATGTGGGTCCGGTTGAATACCTTTACTGGAAACCACATGCCCTAGATATGCCACCTCACAGGCCCCTAATTGTCATTTTGAAGGTTTCAGTTTAAGTCCTGCCCCCTGATTCTTTCTAACACTTCTTGGAGTCGGTGAATATGTTCTTCCCAACTAGTGGAAAAGATTATAATATCATCTAAGTACGCCCGAGTAGCTCCGAGAAACACTGATTATTGTAGTAGCGATAGAATAGCGAGAGAGGTGTAACATTGCGGCGAAGAGAGAGAGATTGCAGAGAGTTGGTGAGTGGACGAGAGTTAATGATATGAAAGGCTTTCCTTTCTACTTTGTCTAGGAGTGCGGTGTGAGAGGATCCTCCCCACACATGTGAACAATACTCAATACAAAGACGCACTGTGCCCCTGTACAGAGCAAGCAGCTGCACAGGTATAAAACAAAACTTGAGGGGTTGAGCACACCCAGCTTCTGGGAGGCTGCCTTTGCAAGACTGGTAATATGGTCCTTCCAAATGAGAGCAGAAGAAAAAGAGACACCGAAAATTTTGAGAGAAGATGAAGGATTTATTTTTGTATTGTTGAAGAATAAGGGATAGTCCTCTGGAGGTTCCGGACGGGTAGTAAGATGGAGAAATTGGGTCTTGGATGCATTAAATGTAACAAGGTTTTCTCTACCCCAATTGGAAATAGTAGCTAGATCAGAAGATAAGTGTTCTATGACTTCATTACGTTTGTTTTTGAGGGACTGCTGGCTGGGGCATTCTGGAAAACTAATTGAGTAGTGTAAGGTAGAGTCATCTGCATATGAATGGATGGGACTGGATGTACAGTTGAGAAGATCATTTATGAAAATTAGAAAGAGAATAGGAGATAGGACAGAACCCTGAGGAACACCCGAGTTGATAGGATGAGGAAGGGAGCGATGGCCGTCCACAACTGCAGCTGTGGAATGGCCGGAAACGAAATTAGAGACAAAGGCACAAATGGAGGGATAGAAACCGAAGGAGGGTAGTTTAGAATTTAAAGATTTGTGCCAGACCCTATCGAAAGCCTTCGACATGTCTGGTGCAACAGAAAAAGTCTCACCGAAATCTTGAAAGGAGGATGACCAAGAGTTAGTAAGATATGAAAGAAGATCACCAGTAGAGCTTTAGAGATACAAGAGATGAGAGCAATTGGACGATAGTTGGAGGGTTGAGAGCGGTCACCCTTCTTTGGGACAGGTTGAATGAGAGCAAACTTCCAGCAAGAAGGGAAGACGTTAGAGGAGAGACAGAGACGAAAGAGTTTGCCTAGGCAGGGGGTCAGCACGGAAGAACAGTTTTTGAGTACAACAGGAGGAACACCGTCCGGACCGTATGCCTTCTTAGTATTAAGCCCAGAGAGGGTAGGAAGTACATCTTTAGAAGAGATTAGGATATTAGGCATTAGTAGGAGAGAGTGGGATGGAGAGGGAGGAATAACACCGGAATCATCCAAGGTAGAGTTTCTAGCAAAAGTTTGAGCGAAGAGTTCAGCTTTGTCAGAGGAAGAAGTGATGGTTGTGCTATCAGTGTGGAAAAGTGGAGGGAAAGACGAAGATGAAAAATTGTTGGAGAGGTTTTTGGCTAGATGCCAGAAAGCTTGGGAATAGCTAGAGTTGGATAGTTCAGTGCATTTATTTTTGATGAAAGAATGCTTGGCAAGTAGAACACATGTGGCTTGATTCCGGGCAGAAACATTGGAAGAATGAGATTCTTGAGTTTTAAGGCGTCAGTTCCATTTGAATGCTTTCTACTTGTTGTGGACAGTAGTAGAACAAGCGTGAGTAAACCAAGATTTGTTTGTATTAGTCTGAGTGAAATAAAATGGAATCTACGCTTCCATGCCCGAGAGGATTACCTTGGTAATGCGTTCAGCACTCTCTGAGGGTCCTCGGCCACGGAAGCAGAAGGCATTCCATGGGAAATCAAAGAAGTACTGCCAGAGAGCCTCCTAGTCGGCAGTGCCAAAGTGCCACAAGCGCCGCCGGGTGGGAGGATCGGGTGGCCGTACTGAAGAGATAGGACAGGTGACAGAGAGAAGTTTATGGTCAGAGGAGCCCAAAGGAGAGAAAAGATTGACAGTATAAGAAGCGTTAGAAGTCAGAAATAAGTCAAGAATGTTGGGCTGATCTCCGAAGTGATCCATGGTATGGGTGGGCTGCTAGACCAGCTGCTCTAGGTAATTTATGATAGAAAAGATGTAGGCTTGTTCACCAGGTTGGTCAGTAGTGTGAGAGGAGAGTCATTGGCGGTGGTAAACGTTGAAGTCTCCTAAAATGGAGATTTTAGAGAAGGGAGAGATGGATAGAATGTGTTCCAATTTAGAGTTTAGATAGTCAAAGAATTTGGAAACGATCGGTAGACTAAGGGGAAAGATAGACAACACAGAAATATTTTGTAATAGAATGACAGGATAATTTGAGCCATAAAGTTGAGAATTCAGAAGAGTCGAAATCGGGAACACGAGAGCAAGTGAGTTTGTTGTGCACGCATGCACAACATCCGCCTTTGGCTTAGACACTAGGATAGAGAAAGTAGGAGGAGGGGCTGCTGGCAGTTGTATCAGATACCTGGGTTTCGGTGAGAAAAAGATCAGGTTTATAGGAGGAGAGATGGTGTTCGATTGAGTGAAAATTAGAGGAAAGGCTGCGAATATTGCAAAAGTTGATAGTAAGAGTGACGGACTGTGGTCCAGAGCATCTAGAGGGGTCGTCAGGGGAAGGTCGGGAAGGTGTTGGGGCATTTATTCCCCCCCCCCCCCCCCCTTCCGTAGGCACTTCGAGGCTGAGCCTGTGTTCATCATCTTTTTTTGTTTTTTTGTAGAAGGAGGAAGTGTGGTGTGCATGTTAAGTGTGGTGAAGTAGATAGGAGGAGGAGGTGTTTGTGAGAGCAGGCTGGACTACTCTGTGTAAGTGAGGCATAAAGGTAATCAGTAAAAGAGGCCAAGCAAATGAAACAGATATTCCAGTGACTCCTTATCAAATGCCTACAGCCTCTCCTGGGTAAAGCCCTGTTCGATTGGTGCCTACAGTCTACCCCCATTCCCCCTACCTTGTACGACACGCAGTGGGACACGTAGGGCATATTCTTTTTTTCCTCCGCGGTTTGATAGACTGAGGTGGTGACTGCAAGGCTCCGGATGTCTGAGAACGCGTCACAACACACGCCATGGTTTGTACGCTACACTTCTCAACCCACTCCTGTTCCTCCCTACTAATGTCGGCCGCCTTCTCGGCAACGACCAAGGGTGAAACCTTAGAAGCAGGCACCGCAAAGTCGTTGCCGAGGAGGAGGTCGACGCCCCAAACAGGCAAGTTCTCTACAATTCCTACATCCAGCTCCTTCGCCACACCACCCACCTCCAGCTCCATCCGCACCTGCGGGTAGGACTTCGTAGCATTGATCCCCTGAACTACCACCACCCGAGCAGCGTTAATCGGTGTACCAGTAAAGTTCCTTAACAAGATCTGAGAAGCCCCTGTATCACGCAATAGCTTAACTCCTCGCCTTACGCCAGCCCACCTCGCAAAACCATGCCCTCTATGACCCCCAAAGACGTCGCGGACAGGGTTTGAGCCTTCCGGACTCTTGAACACAGGCTGTGTCCCAACCTCTGACGAACTACCCTTGGCAAACTCAGAAGATATAGGCGACACCCCTATGCTGCGGGCCAATGACACAACCTTGTTTGGTGACTTGTTCGGACAAGCATTTGCAAAGTGACCCTCCTTGTGACATGCAAAGCACTCTTTACTCTTTGGTTTCCCTTGGGAGTGGGAGGTACCATTAGACTTCTTATACGGGACGGTATTTGGTTTATGTTCAGTTTTATTGTCAGTGCTACATGGTTTTGTGTATTTATGTGTATCAACATTCTTGGGAGGGGGAGGGGTACCATCCTTTGCACCCGACTTACTCCTAGCTGCTGCTTCGCACCCTCGAATTAATGACAGTCGGCGGTCAGCCATATCTGCTGCCTCCTGGAGAGTTCTATGATTTTTTTCCTTTATATTTAATGTTAAGTCCCTGCCTGTGCACTTAAAGAACTGCTCCAAGAGAACCAGCTCATTCAACTCCTCAAAAGTAGCTGCCCTCTCAGAACGCAGCCAATGTCGTAGTGCATCAGACAAGTCCCGGGCGTGTTCTAGGAAGGTACTATCCTTGCCCTTAGTCTATCTATCTATCTATATGCTCAGGCCCAATCCCCATTTTGGGGGTAGCCGACTCAAGACAGAGCAAGAATAGGGAAAACACAAAAACAACAAAACAAAAAATAAACACAGATAAAAAACACAAACTCTCACACATCCAGGTCACCCAGGAGAAGACCCAGAGACCAGGGTTACCAAGGTCGCTCCAGCACTCCCCCGGCCCCTGACCACCCGGAGAGGTTCCGATCTCGGCAGGCATACATGCAGCGGAGCCAAAGCCACAAGCCCTCCCACCACACTTCCAGGCAGACCCTTCATATTAATCGTCTCCCCGGGCCAGGCGCCTGATGGACTATTATCTAGTCCAACTTGCGCCCGACCCATTACTCCAAATGACCACGTGTTCACTCAACTATTCACAAGCATTCTCCATTCACTCCTGTCCACCACCACTTCCCCTGCCTGATCTATAGTCATTCCTCTATCATCCAAAGCCTTTCTTACACAGTCTCTCCATCTCAATGGGGGTCTTCCTGCCCTTCTATCTCCCCTTGTACCTGACTCACATATTCTCTTTGTAAGCCTTTCATCTCCCATTCGTTCGACATGACCATACCAGCTCAGCACCCTTCTGTCCACTCTGGCTGACAAATGTTCTTGCTGCCCCACTCTCCTACGTATCTCTTCATTCCTCAATCTGTCTCTACGAGTAACTCCACACGTACTCCTCAAGCAGCTCATCTCCATCACATCCAGCCCTCTTTTCTCCTTTTTCTTCAGAGCCCATGTCTCAGCCCCATACATCACTGTTGGCACAACAATGCCTTGATACAGTGCACTTTTTAGTTTCACTCCGAGATTTCTCGTCTTCCACATACTTCCCATTGCTCCGAAAACCTTCCTTCCTTCACACACTCTCTGTTTTACCTCCACTTCCATACCTCCACTCCTGCTTATCGTTCCTCTTAGATATTTAAAACACTCTACTTGTTCCAATATTTCCCCATCCAGCCTCACATCTAGATTCACCCTATGCTCTCCCATATTACACACCATTACTTTACTTTTATTGACGTTCACCTTCAGTTTCCTCCTTCCACAAACCACACCAAACTCTTTGACTACCCGCTGCAGTTTCTGAGTTTTTGCCCTTAGTAACACCCCGAAACTTCAAGCGGTAAGTTTCTGGTTGTAACTCATAGGCCCGTAGCACAGCCTTCTTTAGCTCATCATTAACTTTCACAGGACTCTAAAGGTAGTGCATCATACGCTTTTAACCCCTTTCCTAGGAGTCTTCATGAAACTAATGCTGCCCACTTTTCCTGAGGCCACTGGTGTTCCTGACACTTCTTCTCAAATCGCATAAAAAACTCAGTCACACATAATTCATCGAACACAGGAACTAGTTTACTTAAGCAGGTGCGACAATGATTTGTCCCGATGTCTGTTACCTCCCCCAATATTTCGCCCTGTTACCTCCACTCGAGATCTCTCCAGCTCCGTGTCAGCCCAATACCTAGTAGACTCTGCCTGCAGTTCAGCCTCTCGTATAGCTGTTCTCTCTGCGGCCTCAGCCTGAGCTCTAGCAACCTCAGCCTGCACACTAGCCTGTCTCTCGGCAGCCTCAACCTGAGCTCTAGCCTGTCTTTCGGTAGCCTCAACCTGAGCTCTAGCAACAACTAACAACTAATCTGGAGTCAACCCTTGAGGAGGGGAAGGTGCATTTAATGGAGAGGGTCCCTGTGATTGAATTGCACACTGCCATTGACCATCAACTTGGGGGTATGTACTAAATTCAGGCACCCTGACATTTGATATGTGGGTAGAGTGGAGGGGGGGCTGGGGACCGGGGCCCCCAGTCACCTCTCCACCCAGGTCTCTCCCTTCTAAACCCAATATCAAAGTCCTCAGCTGATCTTTCCTCATGCCACTTAAACCCTGGTGACCCTGAAGACCTGCCACACACTTTAAGCCATACTTATTCAGCTTCAACACCCTGGCAGCGGTAAGGGGCACCTCTAAATTTTGTTTAGCACCCTCCTCGCTATCGACTAGCCACTCCACAGGTCTTTCTCCCTCCGAGCCCGTATCGTGTCCTGACCCATCACTGTGTTCTTATGTATTAGACATGTTTGTGTACTGCAGTAATTATCACGGTTATAGAATGTGCCTTATCTTCTATGCAAGTATGTATATACTAATGTTATTTAAAGTCTTTAATGTATTATATTGGTTGCTCCAAAAAAAAAAACTCTATGTCCACTGTATTCCTCTAATCATAATGAATCTCAAAACAAATGACCACTATATTCCTCTGTTCAGTAAATCCTATGCAAGGTCGCCATTTGTTACGTCCTGGGATATATAAACACTGGGCTCTTTCTATTGGACTAGGTATGCGGCAACAATCAACAACGGAAAAACGCTAGATCCAACCCTTATCTATAAACCCAGGCAACAAACCATCCTAAACCATCAAGAGTCCTGCCTGGACAACGAGGTATCCTATGACTCGGTTACAGGGTGCACGCACTATAGACTGCTGATAGTCAAGCAGGCTATATAAAAGATCACACAATTAAGTTGACTTAAAGCTTCAAGGAAAAGATAGATAACAGAATTAAATGGCAGAAACAATTTAATAACAAACTAGAAGAAAGTACATTTAACGTTACGTTAATTAATACAACTAATCACCCCTGCGTGAAAGAAGGTGAAAGCAAACAGTCCTCAAAACATTGTACCGGTAGACAAGATGCGGGTTTCTAAACTGCATGCGGCTACTGTAGGATCTGATGCTTAGCAAAGAAAATATGTTACGGATTTAGAGAACTCTTAACTCATAAGCAGGAATAAATACTAGTGATAGGCCATACAGTGTATAATGGCATAGGTATAATTAAATAAAGGCAGCAACTCGCAACATAACCACATACAGGTGTGCTTGTCACTCTTAGTCAGGCAAGCCTTCTCGAACAGAGTCTCTAAGTCACACCCTGACTCACAATGCTCACAAAAACGGTAAACTGTGGCACAATAACAAGAATACAGAGATCATAAACCCCTAGCTGTTAATCTGCCAGGTGGCAGAGGTCTAGCCGGAAGGATATAGGCTTCGGATACCCGGGTTGAGCCACCTGCTCTAGCCTAGGGACGTTCCCAAGTCTGTGCGCCAAATTACTCTAATTGAAAGGGTGCTCTCTTGAGAGACTCAGATGCCAAGTATCTGACTCTCTCCTGGCGACCCTAAAACAAAAACAAGACGTGCTAGTGCAGTGCTGAGTGGACTAGGCAAGGGCCCTCACACAACACAACACTAGACACACAGGGACACAGACAAGAAAATGCCCCCAGACTCCCACGGGTATCCTAGTAAAGTCGTGCGGGTCCACAGGACTCGCACCAGCAGACTTTACTTAAAGGATCGCAAAAAGCCCCCCCTCCGGTCTAGCCCCTGCTAACCTGACACAAGAACACACTAGCAAGCATGAAACCACCAGATATGAGACAACAAAAAAGCTTCCTAGGTCTCATTAACAATTATGTCTCTGCATAAGGCCCAAAATCCTATCTAGTTATCTGAGAGCTCGTCGTTAATACAATAATAGATATAAGGTCTATCAAGGGGATGGGATAATTAAATAGACTGGTGAAGTAGTGGAAAGAAGGTATACAAAGTAAGAGAGAAAGTTTCTAAGTGGGGTTGAGAGGGATAGATATCAAGGGGGTCCGAAGGGTACGACAGTGAGGTGAGCTCTGAGTCTTGAATCTGTCTGGACCCCACCCTAGGCATGCAAAATACATCCCATGCTGGCAACAATCAACACAGTTGCCGGGTCAAAATCCTCTACCCCTGGCGTGAGTCAAAACTAAGCCTAACGTTGCAATCAAATTGGCAACATCAGGCTCGTCCCAAGCTAGACTCTCCATGCGAAGCAACGTCTCCCAGCCGGTCTCTCTCTCCCGCTCGTCTCCTCCCACTCTCACTAGACTTACATCTTATATATTATAATGGAACAATCAACTATCGAGAATAAAATATACTAAGATGCGTTGGTTAAGAATAAGGGCAGCTACAAGCTGTGAAACAACATAAGAATATCCCAGACATTAGTTACATTGTCGTAGGATATATACTAAGGAAAAGCCGGCCGGTCGGCTGCCACCAGCCGGTTTCTAAACGGCTGGGCAGCCGACGCGCGCGCATGCCCGCACGTGGCTACTATGCAGAAGCGTCACAAAGTATTTACAAGATACTATTTGATTACGCATGCGACACGGCCATTAACGAACTACGGCCCTTTTCTATTACTCCCATCCCAAGTTTGATTTGCGAAATCTTTGCAGCCAACTAGACTCACGACAATATGGTAACATAACATCTTCTTCCACCAATCACTACCTCATCAACTTCCTCGATTTCATTCACAATAATCTTGACAAACGTACCACCTCAGTTCCTGTAGTTTTCATTGATTTCACCAAGGCTTTCGATTTAGTTGATCACACCACAATCATCACCAAATCACTACCAATCGGCCTCCTTGAGAATCTTATCTCCTGGTTGGCAGATTTTCTCCACAATCGCCAACATGCCGTCAGATTCCAAGGTAACACCTAGTCATCTCAAACTCTTACCTGGGGTGTCCCTCAAGGTACACGCATCACCCCATTCTGTTTTCTCATACTGGTTAACAATGCTATTCAAGATACTATACACTGCTGGAAATATGTCGATGACACTACCATAGCCACATCTATCAACAACAACTCTGCAGACTACAACAGTCTTCAATCAACTCTTGAAACCTTACTGACCTGGACTTGCGATAATCACATCACTATAAATACAAATATAACGGTAGTCATGCATTTCAATCTTGCCTCAAAACCTATCCCTCCACCTACACTTAAGCTTGGCAACAATACCCTTCAGGTGGTCCACTCTATCAAATTATTGAGCATCCTCAGTCATGACAAACTACAGTGGGATCCATTTGTAAAGTCTTCGGCCACATCATCATCATTCAGGCTAAATATGCTACATACACTAAAGAAACTAGGAGTCCCCACCAATGACATGATACACTTATACAGCACATTCATCCTACCTAAGCTCTGCTATGCCTCGCCTGTTTGGTCTTCCTTACTTAATCTAACACAGAAAGGTAAACTGGAGAAAATCCAAAAGAGAGCACTGAGGATAATTCTAGGACAAAACTATACACACTATCACAACGTAATCACTCTACTAAATCTCTCCAACGTATCAGACCTCCACAAACAGCATATCTAGCAACATGGCACACAACTGCTGAACAACCCAAAACATCTACACTTTCTACTCACCGAAGCCCCTCCCCCACAACGAGCTGATCTCCACCACAACCCATTCGTCCCTACCAGAGCTCCCCGCACAGACCGCTACAAGAACAGTGCCACCCCTACTATTGTTGACTATATAAATTCATATTAATTGAATATACACCTTATGTGCACCTACCCGTGTTTGATTGTATGTGTGAGTATATGTAAGTATACTTACATATATGAGCTTGTACATGGGGTGTATATATAAATATGTATTCTGTTTTTATACGGAACATGTGTTCATATTAAGAGTAAACTGTATGTGATAATCCTATACGCTGACAGCTTTTAACTTGCTTTCTATGTATAATTTCAGCCGCATCTCTCAATAAACCGTTAATTATTATTATTATCATTATTATTATTATTATTAATTCGGTTGTGTTCGTCCAGAATGCCACATGCATGTATGACGCACTTGCTCTGTACGAAATTGACGAATCATGTACGCAATGAACACATCAAAGATGCATCGAGTATGAATGTAATGAGTATGATGAACGTATAATGACACTTGTCGCCGATGCACATACATATAGTTGACAAATCATTGGTTTACAGCATGTGCAAGGGACGCATGGTGCCAGAACATGTGAGAAGTGCACCAGAATGGTTCCCATATAGCCCGATAGGTAACAGTCACAATGCAGCCCGCACGGAGAGGCCACTAAAGGCCTGCAGAGCCCGCGAACCGCCAGCATCACCACCACCTCAACACACATTGTACCACTCCATCTCGTTAGCCACCCACCCACCCACTTCTGCATCCAAGATGAAGGGAAAGGACTGGAAATCCATCAAGGGCAAGGGGTCTGCCCGAAAGACCACCATAACCCCTATATCCCCACTAAAGAGGACTTATTCAGCATGACAAAGCACAAAGAAGAAGCTGAAGGAGGCTCCCCAACTTCTCCCGCCTCTCCCACTACCACTGAGCGCTCACTGTTCCCTTCTGAAGATGACGATAAAGGTGCCGAGGAGCAACCCCCCACTGAAGAGGGCACCACCCCTACCCCAACCCCTGCATAGGCGGTAGCGGCGAAGAAGGGGTCGAGGAGGAACTGCATCTTTGTGGAGGAGGTTAAACTGGAGCTGGCCGAGTGGTACCGGGACCACAAGTTTTTATACAACAAAAAACTCAAAGCGTACTGGGACAGGTCGCGGAAGGACCGCCTGTACTGGGAGAAGGCAGAGCAGTTGGGAACAACCGGTTAGTTATGTTATATTGCACTGTTTTGTTGTTGTTTTGTACTGGCTCCTTTGGTGGCAAGCCAGCGGCATCTTCTCCAAGGGCAAGGCGAAGGTCAGTTACACCGCAGATCCCCACATCAAAGGATGACCCCTTGGTACCAACGTCCACGAACTTATAGTCAGCGTTGAGTGCCATGGAGAATGTGGAATGGAATACCTTGTAGTTGTATTAACAAGATCCACAACCCGGGCGCACTTTGACAGCAATGTGTTTGCCATCGATTTCACCCACTATGTGGCCTTCCAGCCATATGGGGTCGTTAGACAGACAATCACTTCCATATACTTCTGAATGATGGCGTCACACGTATCAGCAACAATGAGAGATATGGTGTTTGGGGCCACCCGAAAGTTGTAGGCCAGGCTCTTATAGGTTACCCCCGTGCCCAGGTACCGGATGATTATGACAAGGTGTAACCCAGGCTCCAGGGTCTTCCTCATAAATGTGTCCTGTCTTTCAATCCTGGCTGTAACACTCTCCAGGATCTCCTTAAACATAGCTTCGTCCATCCTCATGTAATTTTTGTAGTTTTGTTTTTTGTCCTTTTTTTTATAAGAGAGACAAGCAAGATTTCATAGTGTCCATATTGAGGGCGTTCTGCAATCGACTCCCTCACCCAACAGGATCTTTATTTTCACCGTTGCTTTCATCGTTTCCTTGTTACCTTCAGGTATTTGAGACAATTTGTAGTATTTGATGACTGCAACCTGGTGAGTATGGCCATGGCTTCAGCCCCTTCGTCAGTGGTCATGATGTAGTCCATGTTGATTTGGCAGGGGTTGGAAGAGAAGTGGTGCTGTCTGGCCCATGTGCCCTCATTTATATATGTGGCAGTGTTCTCTTGCTTGGTGCGTATGTGGTGTGGGTGTGGAGTGTGTCATGTGTGTTGTGTGCTTTGTGTACGTACATTATTCGCCACCAATTCGTTTACATTTTCGTTGTATCTGCTGCACGTTCATCGAACTGCGTTTATGTATTGGCGACGTACGTATGGGTGCGTACACCGTGCGTCACACGTGCATATGTAGTTTGTAAAATTCGATTTTTTATCCGTTGCTTCGCCAACTTGCATTAACGGGTATTTCGGGCAATCCCCTTAGCGCGTGGGCATTCACAACTCATTCCTCCTTGATCGTGCAACCTGAAGTATTCCCCAGTGTTCATAAACTTCATTCTTGCTACTGTTAGATGTTTGTATTCAGTATTTATTCATTGTTAGTTGGGCCTCCACCAACTTCGAACTATCTCACTTAACCTTTTTTTTGTTTACTACAACAGATCCTTCTTAAACTGCACCAAATCGTATAAGATTCACCTTGAATAAAATTAACGAGACGTCGCCGGTACAGAACGGTATAACGAAAGCTTGTATCAGTTAAGGGGAGATGGGTCGTCTTTTCTGGTCCCCCTTCTTCCTCATGTTTAGGTTCATTTATTAGCTTCTAGATTTATATTATACCGGCAATGTAATTTTAACTTTATTCTGGCTAATATTAGACGATTGTATTCATCTTACAAATGGCCTACAGAAATGTAAAGGCTTCGAACTATCTCACTTAATCCTTATTACTACCATAGATAATTTTTAAATTACACAATATCATCTAAAGACAGGTAGAATTAAATTTAAAAAGACGTCGATGGTACAGAAGAGGGTAAAACCAAGGCAGTAACCCGGAGTGGATGATGAGGCGATAGAGAATTGGAGGAAACCGTTACATTTCAACCTCAAGTATAACATATAACACAAAGGTAAGACTCACTGAAGGCACACTTTAAGATGATGAGTATAGCCTTCCCTTAATGTAAATAGTTCACATATCACCTCAGATTTTTTCCACACAGGCCCGTAGCCAGGACTTAAATTTTGGGGGGTTATTTCTATTGTAGGAGGGGTTTTACAGGGGCGGATCCTGACCAAAGGGGGGGGGGTTGCGAACGTAACGATCAATTACAGCTGGGTTGTTTGATATTTTAACCATTTGAGGGACATATTTTAGGCCTGTAAGAGATATATTTGACATGATATGCAATATTATCCCTAAGTCTAACATGTAATTCACTTAGGCACCTGATTTCCGTTGAAAAGTTTTTTTTCTTCTGATGGGTTGACGGATTGGAGGTCCAACGGTGTGTATTGCATGTTGCAGGACGTGGGTGTGCCCTACATCGCGGGGTTAGGTGGATAATAGGTCCTGGTAGGTGGTCATTAACCCTTCCCGCCCGGGCAGCATTTTAAAATGACACCGCGGCAGATGGGCAGGCGCCCGGGGGGACCCCTTGAAATCCGTAAGCTTGAAAGCCTATTAAGCTTGTTTTGAAAGCCGCGCGTCCGACGTATGTAAACACAGCTGGTCGGAGGTGACGTGCGCACCTCCGAAAGCAAGCAGACGTCGCAGCATTGTTATTGTGTTGTCTGCTAAAACAAATTTAGTGTTGAAAAAAGTGTCATATTGCTAACATCGCCTAAAAACTCTCTCTACGGAAATCGTCATCACAACTAAACCAGTTGACTTAGAGAGCTCTACTTAACGCCAGTCTACAGATTTGAAACAGCAGTACGTTTAGAGATGCGTGGGAATATTCTAGCAGTTAAGATAACGAAGATACGGTAGCCTATTAAATATGTTTTTTTTCTCGGCCAGATCGCCCGGATCTCAACAACGTCCTTAGGAGGGCGAGCCCGTGTGGGAAGGGTAATCTCTGTAGGTCGTCCTTTTGTTGAGAAGTCAAATGGGAAGTGATTTCTGGTAGCTGTGGCAGTTGTTTAGTTTCTTGGTTATCTTGAGGTGTGTCTGGTTCATCATAGGGCTCAAGTTCTCCTATCGTCAAATCCTTAGGTAAGGTCACAGGCTTTGAGATATTTGCTTTCCTTACGTAATCCTTGTTGTCAGATAGTAAGGCTGGAGCGGTTAGGCAGTCTCTATAAAAATGGATTTGGATGCATGGGGTCAAAATTTACTCCCCTGGAGGTGTTGGTAATATAGGGATCCATTGTTCATGGTGTGGTGGCACTGTGATGTTTTTTTTTAGGACTGCTTCGGAGGTATTGATGGCCCGGACATGTTGAGTGGTCTTTGAGGCTGTTTCAGGGAATATCAGAACACCAGTTATGGAACTTATGTACGTTTTTCTTTGCATTATGGTCATATTTTATAATTTGCGTACATTAATTCAGCTTAAGAAGGCTCTAGTGTAGGAATTATACAACTAACAGATCCTTCTCAAGCTGTGTATTGTGGAAACAGCATAATCGTCTAAATATGACTAAAATATAAGATAACACTCGCACTGGTTAACCAGCAAATTCGGCGTTCAGACATCTAATATAGTGTTTCTTGATCCTGATGACAGAATAAGTGCTGGACCAGCACATATTCTGTCATCAGGATCAAGAAACACTATATTAGATGTCCGAACGCCGAAATATTACATCAACTAGCGAAAAATGACAATATATTCACCTGATTGCTCAGTCAGTCTCCGTCGTGATCATGTAAACAAGTCAAGAACGTAGATACGTAGCTTACACCATCGTGACACGTACCGCTACCGTTTCTTCTTATATATTTACTGGGGATACTATATATTTTCCCCTTAGGTCCAAAATGATGGCAATTTATATGTGTTATCATTGTTATGCCTCCTATTACTTCATAAGTTTATTCCCCATATCTCACCATAAATTTAGCTTAATTTTGTGTATATATTCCCTTGTGTGTAACCAAATAATTATTATTTTAAGTACAACATTCTGGGGAGGCTAATGAGCTTTTTGGCCCCATAGCCCCCACGGCGCTATGGGCCTGTTGCCACAGACACACACACACACACACACATACAGTACACCTACAGTAGTTATCAGCTCCACACACTTTACCCGCTCACTTGTTACTCATCGGACACAGAGGTAAATTCGTCCTAACATTGTAGCTTTCAACATTAACCCTCTCAGTATGCAGAGTCTTATTAATTTATTCTTTCAAAAGACTACTTTACTCAGCTTAGGGAAATACTGTAGTGAGTTATTTCTATTTTGATTCCAATTGATCCTGTCCAATTAGAAATGCATGATCTAAAGTAATCATCGTATCAATATTTTGATAATTATCATTGAATATTTATATAAAATGCAAATGGCATTAGTACAGTACTTCCCTGTGTGTATTTTTGTTCTATGTGAATGAGGGAGACAAAAGGCATAACTGCCTGCAGCGAGTGCCTCCCCCAGATTTCAAAGAGTGACAGGGCCGAAATCAAGGGACGTTCGAGCTAAAATGCGTGGACAGACGGAGTTTGAAGCAATTTAAGTCATAGGAAGAGGGAAAGACTGATTCTGGGAGAAAGTTCCAGAGCTCAGCAGTTGAATAGAAGAAAGTCCGAGAATAGCGTTTCACTCTTGGGTTGGAGACACTCATTTCAGTGCACATAGACTAGCTGTTAGATGTTGTCATTTTTCAACAGGCTGCCTGTTTGCACTTCCGCTACGAAGCGCCAGGGAAAATAAATATGGACAATTAAGACATTTCAGCATTAGGTCTATATGCACTTCATGGTACATGATATAATTGCATAAGAAGTCCTTTATCACAATATTCTGTATGTATATCATCACTCGCTATATTCGAACAGTCGACTGTGACTAACATATAAAACATTCATACGTTCTCTATTCACATTGCCAAGGCTATTTTTCAATCGTTCCAAAACCGTAAGTGGGTGATACATCCATGTTTGTTGTCTTCTCAATTATGCTAAGTATTTTCTTCGTGTAGAGGAATGCTGAATAATTTAGTATAGAAAACTATTACGACATAAGCGAATATATTTGTGTTTGTTGTTGTTGTAGTTGTTGGGGATTAGATGTGGCGGGTGGATAAAACACTGTTGATTTTTCGCCGTTATATTTTGTTTGTGTTAAGTTGAAATTTGGATTGTTGTTATGTATTGTCCATTCAAAGTTCTGTGCCAATTGAGAGGCAAAATCGCATGCGCGAAACCTGTGCCGCCGTAAGTTCCATATCACAATTAAAAAACTCATGTGTTTTTTGTTATAGTTGACTAATCGCCGAGATGAAAAAAATAAAATTTTGTTTTGCTCAATTTGAAGTAATAATACCAATCTTAATCATACGCAACTTAAAATTTGAATTATCCCTTTCCTATAAAGGGTTAAACAGCAAACAAACAAAAAAATGTGGACATTTCGGGGCTATAGCTATACATGTGCGGAAAGCGTAAGTAATTTTTTGTAATCAGCATGGCAGAATCTTAAATATTTGGAAACATGAAAACAAAAAAAACATCTCGCGGATCACCCACTATCTGTCGGAATACGCATGTCTCCATTCATCTATCCAAAATACCACCCACATTCACTCGTATGTCCGTCAATGTATCCATCAATCTATTTATCCATACAAGCTATTATAACCCAAAGAGAGCAGCTCAGAGAAAACATAATCCTAATGATATATCCACTATCCTAGTTCCCACTCGCCCGTCCTTCCATCTGCAGGCCTATGATGCAAAAACTACATGTCTATCAAAATATCACACACATCAGTGAACATTTCTCTCTTAGTAAATAACAAATTTATAAATGAATACATAAATACAAATATATATATATATATGTATATATAATATGTATATATATTAATCGCATAATAATCGTATGACTCGCAAGGCCTTGCAAGGGCCCTCGCGGGTCATCGCAAATGTTTGCTTTGTTCAAAATTTTGGACGAGGACTCATGAGGGTTCGTAGCCCTCGCAAGCATCGTCGAGCATCGCAGAAGGATCTGCGAGGCCCTCTGAGTACATCGGCAACATCGGCGAATTGTCAAAATAGAACAATACAAATTGTTAATAGTCTACTATCTCCTCTCAGTGTTGTCACACTCGGATATAATCTCCCTTATATAATCGCTTGATAAATATAATAATCAAATATATTACGCATATTTCACATCCAATGATAAACTAATAAACATATATTGTATGTACAGAGAGAGAGAAAGAGAGAGATAAGGAGATAAGCAACACGAGTTACAATATGAATGAAGCATATATATTGCTTTGTTCATATCAACTTCCTAAGCCCTCCCATAATCCAAAGTCGCAACCTACTTTCGTGGTAGGCCATGACACAAAGGAGTACAAAGGAGTACAAATGAAATCAAGCAACAACAGATCTAGTGACCCTTCTAGTCTGCTTGTCCTCCAAAACACTGAGGATCAAGTGTCCAAACAGTGGTTTAGAGTGGGTAAGGGAACATTGGAAAGGGAACTACTACCCTGGAACTAATGTCCGTGGCAGGATTGGGAAGTTAGTAGGGGACAGATGGGTTAGTAACTGAGGGGAGGATAAAATAAAGTTATTCATTTACAAACGCAGTCAGTCGCGGGTTTGATGCAAGATATTTGTCTAGGAGAAGTTTAAATGAATCAACGGTGCTGCAGTCTATAACATCTCGGGGAAGCCCATTCAATAAGTTGACAACTCGATTGAAGAAGACATTTTTAGCTTCATGTGAGTTAAAAGATTTACCAATAATTTTGCACCCGTTTCCCCGCGTGTAATTAGATTGGTCGATAGTGAAGTACTTACTACAGTTCATATTGTCGATGCCTTTGATGATTTTGAACACTTGAATGAAGTCGCCTCTTAATCTGCGCTGGGTTAAAGGAAATAGATTTAATTCTCTAAGACGCTCCTCGTATGGATTGTTCTTTAGGCTAGGTATCATTTTGGTAACTCTGCGTTGAACTCGTTCTAGCTTCTCTATATCTTTTTGGTAATAAGGGCACCAGGATTGAACGCAGTATTCCAGAAGAGGGCGGACTAAGGAATTGTAAAGGGTTAGGATAACGTCTTTGGATTTATGTTCAAATTACTTGCCTATAAAGCCAATTATTTTGTTTGCCTTCTTAACAACTTCTGAACATTGTTGACTCGGTTTTAGGTTACTTGATATTGTTACTCCCAGATCGGTTTCTCTGTTTACATTCTTAAGCTGAGTGCCATTCATCAAATAGTTTGCTTTCTCATTTTGGTATCCGATATGTAGTACTTTACATTTATCCCCATTGAAACTCATTTGCCAAATTTGGGCCCAACATGACAACTTATCAAGATTGCGTTGCATATCGTCAACTTGTTCTTTTGAGAGTACGCTATTTGCAATTTTTGTATCGTCAGCAAATTTTGAGATTGTACAGGTGAGACCCTCATCTATGTCGTTGATGTAAATTAGAAAGATAATTGGTCCTAGTACCGATCCCTGGGGTACCCCACTACTTACATTAGTCCATTTAGATGCCTTACCGTTTATGACTACTCTTTTCTTTCTGTCGCTGAGCCAATTTTATGCACGTAGCAACACTCAGTAAAAACTCCACAGGTCAAACCCGTTTAAATATATCCTTCAAACTTATGTCAGGATGTCGCCTCATAGCTCAGTGGTACTGGTTAGGCCTCATAAACAAGAAAGCAAGCGTTCAATCCCACTCGGATCTATTATATATTTATATTTTGCTATTTATGTTATATAAAATTAGATTGCTCTCCCTGCCACCCCTGTGGCAGGGAATGAATGAAAGGATTGAGGAAAAAGAGGTGAAAGAAGCAGTGAAACAAATGAGAGCAGGAAAAGCAGAAGGTTTGGATGGTATTGCTGTGGAGTGTATAAAGAAGGGTAGAGATGTGATAATAGATTGGTTGGTGAGACTTTTCAATGTGTGCTTTGCTGTGTCAATGGTACCAATAGACTGGAAGAGTGCATGTATTGTGCCGTTGTACAAGGGGAAGGGAGATCGGCAGGAGTGTTCAAGTTATAGAGGTATTAGTTTATTGGCAGTGGTTGGAAAGCTGTATGGCAGGGTGATGATAGAGAGGATAATAAAGTGTACGGAAGTTGCAATAGGAGAAGAACAGTGCGGTTTTTTTGAGCCCACCTCGCTGTTTTTGTTTTCTCTTTCTCTCCCTCTCTCCTCGTTTTTTTTTTCTCTTTTTCTCCCTCTCTTTTTGCCTTGTATCCGTTCGGCCCCGTTCAGCCTACTGTTTTAAGACGTTTACCCCCATCCAGGTTTCAATATTTTCCTGGTGAGCGGTAGCGAGCCAACATATATATATATATTTTTTGAGAGCAAGATAAATTTGTATATTTTTCGATGGAAAAATGTGTTCGGCGAAGCCGGACATTGCCAATCTCCGAATGAAGGGGAGATGGGTCGTTTTTCTGGTCCCCTTTCTTCCTCATGGTTAACCCCATTAGTTTTCATATTTTATGACGTTCGGCCTATTAGTTTGGCGATTTTAAGACATTTCACCCCATTTCGTTGTCAATATTAAGACTTTCGTGTCATTTAGGCGTCGAGTTTTGGTGAGGTCAGTCCTCAAGGCAATAGTGAGTTGGGTCTATAATTAGGCCTTGTAATTGGGGTTGGGTGTGACAGGGATCTGCCTTGTGTGGGCCGATCGGCTTTCTGCAGACTCCCGTTTTCTTATGTTCTTATGTTTGTGCCATGAAATATATGCAAAACGTTTTCGGATAATCTCGCCGAGGTATTCGCCGAACCATCGCTTAATTCGCCGAAGACGTCGCAGAACATACGCCGAGGATTCGCTCATCCTTCGAATTATTTTATTCAAATGTGACAGTTCTCGCCGAGTTCCTCGGCGAACCATCGGTCAATTTGTAGATGAAGTCGCATTATGTCGCCGATTCGTCTTACTCATCGGCGATATCGTCGCCGACTGTAAACTTGTCAACGTTTTTTAACGGTCAAAATCGTTGACGTCGCACAAATTCGTTGCGAATTGACAAGACTACGTCCTCGGCGACGAAAATCGTATGAAATCGCATATGTGGGAAAGGGGCATAAGAAAGCCATTTTTCTAATGGCATTAGCCACGGGTGACAGGGTGTCTGAGTTGGCGGCGATGAGTTCGGAGCCATCTTGCTTAAGATTTTCGAGGCGCAACATGAGTGTACATATTGCACCTGCTCCTAATTTCGTCGCTAAAAATGAACACAGTAATCATGTTTTTACAGAGTTTGAAGTTCCTGCTCTTAAACAGGGCGATAAGCACCATTTACTTTGCCCGGTGCAATCACTAATTTTATTTATGCGGGACTCTCGGCCGGCACAGGAGGGATCTCTCTGGGTTTCGCGGACAGGAAAACGTCTAAAAAAAACGCCAGCTAGCCGCGTTATTAGTAGAAGTAATCAGAGAGAGTAATCCGGGTATTTTGGCTAGGTCACACATCCGAAAGTGGGCTGCATCACTCAGATTCCCACACAATTACTCACTCGATGACATTCAACAGACCAAGTTGTGGTCATCTAATCATACTTTCCTAACACATTACCGGTCCGTGAATCTCATGTAGCCTTCTCGTACATGAATAGCATTAAGGCAGAGAGTCTAGTTTTAAGCTATTTTTTGTAAAGAAAAGGAGGGGGGGGGGGGGATCCTAGCTAGGGCCTCTAACCTGCCTCTTATGTGATACAATATGACGAGAATGAAGGTCATGTGATAACCCGTTCCTTAGACTAAAATAAGTCTAGTCAGGAACATGTTTTATGTTTACTTTATGTATGGCAATAGTTTCCATTATGCTCATTAATCTTAAGGATTAGGATTAAAAGCAAGAGTACAAATATTTTTGTAATACAGTACCTGTAGGCCATATATGTATAGGCCACCATATTTTCAGTATTTTATAAGAGGAGATATTGATTTATTTATGTATTCATAAGCTAAATGTATAGTTTATATGTGTCTCACCAACTGTTCTGTCAAACGTAACGGTGTTACACAACAGGCTACCTTTAACAGACGCCGCCTGTACAACCTTTTATTATTTTGATTAAACTAGTTCTTTTTCGTACGTATTTATCTTTTAACCTTAGTAATTGATTAGTGGTTATGATGTTCATGATGAATGTCCCCCTCCAGTCTTGAGATATCAGGCGCATCGTCAATGATGAAGGGGCCACTAATAAATAATAGGTTGGAGTCCCGAAGGGAAGAAGGAAAACCTAATATTTAGTAGTGGCCCCGGAATCATTGACGATTTTGGCCCTTCCTTCCATCCCATTCCCATTCATCTGCTATGTTTTGGAAGTCTTGATATATCAGATTAAGGGCGAGTGTTCGCTTCGATGATTGAGGCGAAGCGTGCAGAAGCAGCAGACGCATGAGAAGCGCAATGCTAAGATCAAGTTAAATCTTTTTATTTTATTATTTTTGCTAGTTTTTTTCTAGTAGTGGTACCCACATCATAGGACGAGTCCGTGAGTGGTTTTCTAGTAGTGGTACCCACATCATATAGGACGAGTCCGAGTGTTTTCTAGTAGTGGTACCCCACATCTATGACGAGTCCGTGAGTGGTTTCTAGTAGTGGTACCCACATCATATAGGACGAGTCCGTGAGTGGTTTTCTAGTAGTGGTACCCACATCATATAGGACGAGTCCGTGAGTGGTTTTCTAGTAGTGGTACCCACATCATATAGGACGAGTCCGTGAGTGGTTTTCTAGTAGTGGTACCCACATCATATAGGACGAGTCCGTGAGTGGTTTTCTAGTAGTGGTACCCACATCATATAGGACGAGTCCGTGAGTGGTTTTCTAGTAGTGGTACCCACATCATATAGGACGAGTCCGTGAGTGGTTTTCTAGTAGTGGTACCCACATCATATAGGACGAGTCCGTGAGTGGTTTTTAAGAGCGTTTCGCTCACGATGTGTGGCAATCGTATTTGGTTCTCTCCCGGACGGGAAGTTTGAAAGACAAGCTTGAGTTCAAAGATTGGCCATAAACAATGTTAAGGCGCATCGTCAATGATTCCGGGGCCACTACTAAATATTAGGTTTTCCTTCTTCCCTTCGGGGCTCAAACCTATAACATATATATAATTTTGTTTTCTCTAATTTACAACCATACTTGAATCCTACATCTATCTATCTATCTATTGCCTGACGCCGTGATCCCCGAAGGGGTGGCCACGAACGAACCGCCCCCATGCACCTCTGTCCCCAGTCAGTCGACGCCCCTCCCCCCAACCAGCACCGCCTTCGTTCATGTAGTTCCTCACTCCATCCTTCCACCTCATATTCGGTCTACCTCTCCCCCTCTGTCCCTCCACCTCGCTCTCGTACACCCTCTTAGTCATTCTCTCGCTTTCCATACGTTCCATATGGCCGAACCATCTCAAGTTGTTCCTTTTCACACTTTCCAGCACATCTACCTCCACACCACACCTCCTTCTTACTTCCTCATTAGTCTGTCTATCCCTCCATGTAACTCCGCACGCACGCACTCTTTAAGTAATTCATTTCCACTGCTCTCACTCTTGGTCTGAGTCTCTCAACCACGTCCATGCTTCGCTTCCGTAAGTCAGTGTCGGGATTACCACACTGTCATGCAAGGACTTCTTCACTTCCATACTGACCACCCTATTTCTTGTTACTGCTTTTAGCGTTCCTACAACCCTCTTCCCCTGTTGTACCCTCTCCCGCACCTCTTCATCCATAGTCCCATCTTTACTCAACACACTGCCCAGATACTTAAAAGAGTTGACGATCTCCATAGCCTGACCGTTCAGCTTCACCTCACACTCTGTGACTTCACCCCTTTCGAAGACCATAACCTTGCTCTTCCCCGTATTTACCTTCAAATTCCGTTTTTCGCACACTGTTCCAAACTCATTTACCAGACCCTGCAACTCCCATTCATTATCACTCATCAGAACTGTATCATCCGCAAACAGCAGTATAGGTAGCTTCCACTCAATTCCCTCCCTTTTCAGCGATACACCAACATCCACTGCTCTTGATAGTATTTCTTTCATAACTCCATCCATATATACAGTAAACAACCACGGGGACATCACACACCCCTGTTTCAAACCAACATTCAGGTCAAAGAACTCGCTCTGCTCACTCTCCACACGTACTGCCGCCTTTGCACCCTCATACATGCTCTTCACTGCTTTCAGCAACTTGCCCTCTACTCCGTATATTCTAAGTACTTTCCACAAACCTTCTCTATCCACTCTGTCATAGGCCTTCTCCAAGTCCATAAAGGCAACATACACCTTTTGTTTCTTCTCCAGATACTTCTCCACAACACAATTCAGGGTAAAAATCTGATCTACACATCCTCTTCCCTTCCTAAAACCTCCCTGCTCGTCGCCTATCCATTTCTCCGTTCTCACTCTCACTCTCTCAATCACTACCCTACTGTATACCTTCCCTACTACGCTTAGAAGACATATTCCTCGGTGGTTACCACACACTCCTCTTTCCCCTTTGCCCTTATATAGGGGGACTATTATGCCAGTCTTCCAGTCATCGGGTGCACTCCCCTTCTCCCATGCTAGTTTGCACATTTTCCATACCCATTCTATCACTATCTCACCACCATACCTCAACATTTCCCCACACACTCCATCTGTTCCTGGTGCTTTCCCCAACTTCACTCTTTTCATGGCTTCCCACACTTCTGACCTCCTGATCCCCACCTCCTCCTCCACTACTTCTCTTCTTCTCCCTCCCATACCATATCCAGCTATGTTTGCTGGCTCTTCATTCCTTTCATTTAGCAACTCACTGAAGTACTCCCTCCATCTTTCGACTCTCTCTTGCTTCTCGGCTAGCATTATCCCATTCTTATCTTTCACACCCTTACTGTTTCCCTTGCTACCTTCCCTAACTTTCTTGACTTCTTTCCAGAACAGTTTCTTACTCTCCCTCCATTTTACACTCAGATTCCTTCCAAATTCCTCATCTACTCTTCTCTTACTTTCCTTCACTACTCTCTTCACCACCCTCTTACTCTCCACGTACCTCGCTCGTTTCTGTCTCTCGGAATCTTCATTCCCTCTACTACCCAACCACTCTCTATATGCTTTCTTCTTTTCTACATAACTTTTCTACATAACATGAATCCTACATAACTTTCAATAATACAAATATTGCCATTTTTCGAGTAATGATATCTTTAGAGTGTGCCAATCTCACATGGAGGCCTTAGAGCCAAATCTATTTTTTAAAAATGCCTTTAACCCTTGTTTAGCGGCGAGCAACATAAGTCGAGTTAAAAAAAGCTGGACTATGTGGCGGCGCTCGACATAACTCGAGTGGCAATTTCAGCACGTAATGTGGCTGAGAGAGAGAGACAAGTGGTGGCAGGAGACTAGCGAGCGTATGACTGCTCCAGACCACCGCGGCGAACCTACTGACACAAATCTCAGCTCCCTCCTCCCTCTCTCACTCGCTACATACTCAATTATGTACTGAAAGTACCGAATTACCTGCTTTTTGCACTCGCGTTGCACGGTTATTGCAAGAAAACTATCCATCATACAAGGATCGTTATGGTGTCATTCGAAAGCTCTGTTTATGCCCTTTCAGGGATAGGTACTTGTTTTACGTTCTGGGTCTTATTTAGGCATGAAAATGATCACGTAAACAGCCCTATTTTGGCTAAAAACACCCCGCTGTGCGGTACACATAAATAAACCGCATAGGCCGCTCGTAAGGTGTTAAAGAACCTAGGAAGGACGTCCTTTCAGAGTTTATGAATTCTCTACTGACGAGCAGTTAAACGTAATCAATTAAAGTCATGTGCAATATCATATGCAATATTGCTCACCTCTGTGAAGTGGTGTTGGAGAGTCAACTGGGCAAAATTCAAAATAGAACAATACAAATTGTTATATATAGTCTACTATCTCCTCTCATTGTTGTCACACTCTGATATAATCTCCCTTATATAATCGCTTGTGCTACTTGATAAATATGATAATCAAATATATTACGCATATTTCACATCCAATGATAAACTAATAAATATATATTGTATGTACAGAGAGAGAGAAAGAGAGAGATACGGAGATAAGCAACACAGTTACAATATGAATGAAGCATAGGCTATATAGTGCTTTGTTCATATCAACTTCCTAAACCCTCCCATAATCCAAAGTCGCAACCTACTTTCGTGGTAGGCCAAGACACAAGGGAGTACAATGGAGTACAAAGGAAATCAAGGAACAACATATCTAGTGACATTTCTAGGCTGCTTGTTTTCCAAAACACTGAGGATCAACTGTCCAAACAGTGGTTTAGAGTGGGTAAGGGAACATTGGAAAGGGAACTACTGCCCTGGAACTAATGTCCGTGGCAGGATTGGGAAGTTAGTAGGGGATAGATGGGTTAGTAACTGAGGGGAGGATAAAATAAAATAATTCATTTACAAACGCAGTCATTCGCGGGTTTGATGCAAGATATTTGTCTAGGCGAAGTTTAAATGAATCAACGGTGCTGCAGTCTATAACATCTCGGGGAAGCCCATTCCATAAGTTGACAACTCGATTGAAGAAGACATTTTTAGCTTCGTGTGAGTTAAAAGATTTACCAATAATTTTGCAAAACCGTTTCCCCGCGTGTAATTAGATAGGTCGATAGTGAAGTACTCAGTACAGTTCATATTGTCGATGCCTTTGATGATTTTGAACACTTGAATTGAGTCGCCTCTTAATCTGCGCTGGGTTAAAGGAAATAGATTTAATTCTCTAAGACTCTCCTCGTATGGTTTGTTCTTTAGGCTAGGTATCATTTTGGTAACTCTACGTTGAACTCGTTCTAGCTTGTCTATATCTTTTTGGTAATAAGGGCACCAGGATTGAACGCAGTATTCCAGAAGAGGGCGGACTAAGGAATTGTAAAGGGTTAGGATAACGTCTTTGGATTGATGCTCAAATGACCTGCCTATAAAGCCAATTATTTTGATTGCCTTCTTAACAACTTCTGAACATTGTTGACTCGGTTTTAGGTTACTTGATATTGTTACTCCCAGATCGGTTTCTCTGTTTACATTCTTAAGCTGAGTGCCATTCATCAAATAGTTTGCTTTCTCATTTTGATATCCGATATGTAGTACTTTACATTTATCCGCATTGAAACTCATTTGCCAAATTTGGGCCCAACATGACAACTCATTTGCCAAATTTGGGCCCAACATGACAACTTATCAAGATTGTGTTGCATATCGTCAACTTGTTCTTTTGATAGTACGCTATTTGCAATGTTTGTATCGTCAGCAAATTTTGAGATTGTACAGGTGACACCCTCATCTACAGTATGTCGTTGATGTAAATTAGAAAGAGAATTAATCCTATTACCGATCCCTGGGGTACCCCGCTACTTACTGGTCCATTTAGATGCCTTACCGTTTATGACTACTCTTTGCTTTCTGTCGCTGAGCCAATTTTCTGCGCGTAGCAACACTCAGTAAAAACAATGGTTACTCCACAGGTCAAACCCGTTTCAATATATCCTTTAAACTTATGTCAGGATGTCGCCTCATAGCTCAGTGGTACTGGTTAGGCCTCATAAACAAGAAAGCAAGTGTTCAATCCCACTCGGATCTATTATATATTTATATTTTGCTATTTATGTTATATAAAATTATATTGCACTCGGGTTTTTTTGTGTTTTCTATGTGAATGAGGGAGACAAAAGGCAGAACTCCCTGTAGCGAGTGCCTCCCCCCAGAGTTGAAAGAGTGACAGGGACAAAATCAAAGGACGTTCGAGCCAAAAAGCCTGGACACACAGAATTTGAAGCAATTTAAATCATAGGAAGAGGGAAAGAATGATTCTGGGAGAGTTCCACAGCTCAGCAGTTGAATAGAAGAAAGTCTGAAAATAGCATTTCACTCTTGGGTTGGAGAGTTGCACAGAGTAGGGGTGGGATTGGTACCCTACGTAGAGGAGGTGGTATACACTGGGAAAGCTCCGAGGAACACTGATTATTGTAGTAGCGATAGAATAGCGAGAGAGATGTAACATTGCGGCGAAGAGAGAGAGATTGCAGAGAGTTGGTGAGTGGATGAGAGTTAATGATACGAAAGGTTTTCCTTTCTACTTTGTCTAGGAGTGCGGTGTGAGAGGATCCTCCCCACACATGTGAACAATACTCAATACAAGGACGCACTGTGCCCCTGTACAGAGCAAGCAGCTGCACAGGGATAAAAAAAAAACTTGAGGCGGTTGAGCACACCCAGCTTCTGGGAGGCTGCCTTTGCAAGACTGGTAACATGGTCCTTCCAAATGAGAGCAGAAGAAAAAGAGACACCAACAATTTTGAGAGAAGATGAAGGATTTATTTTTGTATTGTTGAAGAATAAGGGATAGTCCTCTGGAGGTTCCGGACGGGTAGTAAGATGGAGAAATTGATTAAATGTAACAAGGTTTTCTCTACCCCAATTGGAAATAGTAGCTATATAAGAAGATAAGTGTTCTATGATTTCATTACATTTGCTTTTGAGGGACTTGCTGGCTGGGGCTTTCTGGACAACTATTTGAGTAGTGTAAGGTAGAGTCATCTGCGTATGAATGGATGGGACTGGATGTACAGTTGAGAAGATAATTTATGAAAATTAGAAAGAGAATAGGAGATAGGACAGAACCGTAAGGAACACCGGAGTTGATAGGATGAGGAAGTGAGCGATGGCCGTCCACAACCACAGCTGTGGAACGGCCGGAAACGAAATTAGAGACAAAGGCACAGATGGAGGGATAGAGACCGAAGGAGGGTAGTTTAGAATTTAAAGATTTGTGCCAGACTCTATCGAAAGCCTTCGATATGTCTGGTGCAACAAAAAAAGTCTCACCGAAATCCTGAAAAGTGGATGACCAAGAGTTATTAAGATATGAAAGAAGATCACCAGTAGAGCTTTAGAGATACAAGAGATGAGAGCAATTGGACGATAGTTGGAGGGTTGAGAGCGGTCACCCTTCTTTGGGACAGGTTGAATGAGAGCAAACTTCCAGCAAGAAGGGAAGACGTTAGAGGAGAGACAGAGACGAAAGAGTTTGCCTAGGCAGGGGGTCAGCACGGAAGCACAGTTTTTGAGTACAACAGGAGGAACACCGTCCGGACCGTATGCCTTCTTAGTATTAAGCCCAGATAGGGTAGGAAGTACATCTTTAGAAGAGATTAGGATATTAGGCATTAGTAGTAGAGATGGGGGAGGAGAGGGAGGAATAACACCGGAATCATCCAAGGTAGAGTTTCTAGCAAAAGTTTGAGTGAAGAGTTCAGCTTTGTCAGAAGAAGAAGTGATGGTTGTGCCATCAGAGTGGAAAAGGGGAGGGAAAGACGAAGATTAAAAATTGTTGGAGTGGTTTTTGGCTAGATGCCAGAAAGCTTGGGAATAGCTAGAGTTGGATAGTTCAGTGCATTTATTTTTGATGAAAGAATGCTTGGCAAGTAGAACACATGTGGCTTGATTCCGGGCAGAAACATAGGAAGAATGAGATTCTTGAGTTTTAAGGCGTCGGTACCGTTTGAATGCTTTTTCCTTGTTGTGGACAGTAGTAGAACAAGCGTGAGTAAAACAAGATTTATTTGTACTAGCCTGAGTGAAATAAAATGGAATCTACGCTTCCATGCCCGAGAGGATTACCTTGGTAATGCATTCAGCACTCTCAGAGGGCCACGGAAGCAGAAGGCATTCCATGGGAAATCAAAGAAGTACTGCCGGAGAGCCTCCCAGTTGGCAGCGCCAAAGTGCCACAAGCGCCGCCGGGTGGGAGGATCGGGTGGCCGTACTGAAGAGATAGGACAGGTGACAGAGAGAAGTTTATGGTCGGAGGAGCCCAAAGGAGAGAAAAGATTGACAGTATAAGAAGAAGCGTTAGAAGTCAGAAATAAGTCAAGAATGTTGGGCTGATCTCCGAAGCGATCCAGGATATGGTTGGGTTGCTAGACCAGCTGCTCTAGGTCATTTATGATACCAAAGACGTAGGCTTGTTCACCAGGTTGGTCAGTAGTGTGAGAGGAGAGTCATTGGCGGTGGTAAACATTGAAGTATCCTAAAATAGAGATTTCAGAGAAGGGAAAGATGGATAGAATGTGTTCCACTTTAGAGTTTAGATAGTCAAAGAATTTGGAAAAAATTTATAGACTTAGGGGAAAGATAGACAGCACAGAAATATTTTTGTAATAGAATGACAGGATAATTTGAGCCATAAAGTTGAGAATTCAGAGGAGTAGAAATCGGGAACACGAGAGCAAGTGAGTTTGTTGTGCACGCATGCACAACATCCGCCTTTGGCTTAGAAACTAGGATAGAGAAAGTAGGAGAAGGGGCTGCTGGCAGTTGTCTCAGATACCTGGGTTTCGGTGAGGAAAAGATCAGGTTTATAGGAGGAGAGATGGTATTCGACTGAGTGAAGATTAGAGGAAAGGCTGCGAATATTGCAAAAGTTGATAGTAAGAGTGACAGACCGTGGTCCAGAGCATCTTGAGGGGTCGTCAGGGGAAGGTCGGTAAGGTGTTGGGGCATTTATCCCGCCCTTCTCCCCCCCCCCCCCCCTTCCGTAGGCACTTCGAGGCTGAGCCTGTGTTCATCATCTTTTTTTGTGTTTTTTGTAGAAGGAGGAAGTGTGGTGTGCATGTTAAGTGTGGTGAAGTAGATAGGAGGAGGAGGTGTTTGTGAGAGCAGGCTGGACTACTCTGTGTAAGTTAGGCATAAAGGTAATCAGTAAAAGAGGCCAAGCAAATGAAACAGATATTCCAGTGACTCCTTATCAAATGCCTACAGCCTCTCCTGGGTAAAGCCCTGTTCGATTGGTGCCTACAATCTACCCCCATTCCCCCTTCCTTGTACGACACCACGCAGTAGGACGCGTGGGGCATATTATTTTTTTTTCCTCCACCATAAAGTGGAGGCCCCCTTACCCCCTGGGGGTAAGGCTAGGTTAGATTAGGTTAGGTTAGGTTAATCTAATGAAATAATATAATCATAAAAAAAAAAAAAAAAAAATCGTTGCGCATGTACAGTTCCGAGCATATGAAACAGAGACACCGCCTCAGGCCTTCTACTCAGTCATTGTGTCCTTTCTAGCTGGAGAGTTACGATGGGGGAGAACGGGAGTGGAAGTAGGCGATGGTTTGCGGGGTGGGGGTAGAAGTGCTAGCGAGGTAGGAAAGAAGGGTGTGCTTGTGTGGCTGTTAAAGTTAAGGTGGGAGCAGAGAGGACATGGAATCCACATGATTTGTGGCAAATAACCCATTAATTACGTAATGTTCTTTGACAAATGGTAATTATATAAGCCTGATTTATGTTTTGCTAATATGTGGCAACAATTATAAAAAACGGCATACAATTGTGTTCATAGTCATATTGCCGTGATATATAACTATAGTTTGTTTATTTTTAGTTGATGGTAAATTGTCATGTCCTCATCTTTATTACTCAACTATTACGAAGATTATATGTTGTTTATTATGAGGACTCGGCAGTAATATGACATATTTTCATAGTTTTCCATTACGTATCGATAAATCAGTTGCTACGGGATTCAATTTACCGTCAGGTGACATAACCGACCATATGATAAATTACACCCAGTTAATTGCAAAATATGTTTGTTTTAATGCCACAACATTATCGGGCTTACTTTAAACCTCTAGTGATGTGTATTTCGGTATGGTTGTATTTTGCTTGATCTCTGAGTAGGGCATATTATACCCATCAATAATTATATGTAATTTGTCATATTTTATAATATATGTCATTTGTCATATTATACATTAAAGTTCACACAGTAGAGACAGAAATGGTCATTTCGCAATAGGAACCTTCAACAATTCCAATAACTGCTAGTAGTTCTAATTAACTGCGGATATATTTGCAACCTTAGATATGCTCTGACATAACTGTATGCAAAGTGAACATATTACCTGAGAAACGTGTTTGTTCCTTGGAAATCATAGTCTTAACCTGACAAGCGCGATATGACAGTAGGTGCTAGGGTAGTTATTTGTGCATTTCTAGCCCTGGATTCTGACAGAATTCGTTATATTTACAATATAAACCATTATTTGTTTTCGGTATGCTTTTATTTTACATATATGATGTATATATGAACCTTCAAGAGTGCTAAAATAAGTGGGAAAAGCATTTGGGTGGTGAAAAACGAAGATATTGGCTACCCGGTCATAATCTCAGGCGAGAGAGAGAGACAGGCAGCCTTCCCCTCTCGCTGTCTGGGAGTCAACTGAGGAGCGGGGCGGTGTGTGCCGGTGTCTGGGTGTTGCATAACGATCTTTTATGCAACCCACTTGTGCTACATTATCGCGGGAGAGAAAAATAACCGATAAATGATGATAATAAGAGGAAAAATAGGTGATAATTGAGGAGGGGAGGGAGGGGGGAATAAGGTGGGGAAGGAGGGGAGGGGGGTGGGTGAGATTTACATGGATGAGTACTGGAGGGGAATTATCTCACCTAGAGACAAATTCCTTTGTTTTGATAGGCCCTTTTATTTTATGGAAGTCTTTTTTTATGGTCCTGCTTCCGTGAGGCCTATCGCGTTCCCTATAGGAAGCCTTCCGTGAGGCCTATCGCGCTTGCCGGGTTAATGGGCTATCACACTGGCCTATTTTCCGTCGTCATTCATCATATCTACGAATTGCGTGGTCTTTCATCTCAACTGAATTCCGAACTAATTATATAAAGCCTGAAAATATATATATTATGAACTGGAAAACGGTTAAATGGTCTTGTAATTAACCCCTTTAGCACAATGACGTAATTTTGATCATACTCCGGGTACCATTAGATGATTTTCCTTGGTTTATAATCTACCTCTAGGACTCAAAGGGGTAAGTACTGTCTCAAAAAAGCCTCTGAATAACACATAGTAATTCTGAAGCTGAATATAATTTTGTAATTTTAGCCAGAATCAAGGGTAAAAAGGCGTCATCGTGCTGAAGGGCATAATCCACTATTGATTGTATTTATCTTCAATAATCGTATTTAGTGTATTTTTGTTTTTGCGGGAGACACTGGCTGTAATATTAACCACTTCTTTGCTGGCGACGTCAATGTAATATATTATAGCTATATTTAGACGATTGTGTGCAGTTTAAGAAGGATTTGTGGTAGTAATAGGGCTAAGTGAGATAGTTCAAAGCCTGTTAATCGCTGGAGGCCCTATTTAATTAAGCTAACTAATTTTGTCTAATGGTACCGGTAGCCAAAATATAGTTACAAGGACGGTACCGGTACTCAACAGGTTACTAACCGGGATCGAGTCTCCCGTGGCAGCGATATTTTTGTATTGATTTATTTTGGTTTATTTTAGTTTTTACTTAGAATTACATTATACGAAGTGAAATAACATATTTTGCAGATAATGTGTTAATTTCATATATAATGCGTTTTGAGTGTCTTGGGTTATTATACCATATTACTGAAGTTTAGTTTATAAACTAGGATATGGTAGTCTAGGTTAGGATATAAGATTAAGTTAGGACACAATAAGTTAATTTATGAAAGGATAAAATTAAGTTAGCAGTTAGGCTAGTTACATTAGGGTAGTTAGTGTAATAACAGTAGATTCGATAATATTGTAAGACTATTGTAATCAAGAAACATATACTTTATAAACTCTATATACTTTAACCAATTTTAAACATTGTAGGCTACCATACATTAGTTTAAAATTATCCAAATTACGAATTAAAAAGATAACAAACTACGTCCGAGGGGCTCGAACTCCTACACTTTGAATGTATGCCTATTACTGTTACCACTGCGCTACTTAATAAACTGACAATCGTCGGTGTATTCTCGATCATATTGCTCTCCAATTCCTGTCAAATTTTAAATTGTATTAGAGGTCAAACTAATCATATTTGCGTTAATATGGTATATAGACTCGACTTCTTAGTAGCGATTGCGAAACATTAATAACAGCCTACAGACGGAATCTATTCAGGCCAAAATTGGAGTAAATCAATCAAAGGAGCGAGTTCAGCAGATATTCGTATGACGACGGTCATGCGTTAAGGGCAGATTTTCACTTGAGGGTGTTTTTTTTTTAACCCCTTTCTCCCTCATGTTTAGCCCCATTAATGTTGAGACATTTTAAGGCGTTTGCCCCATTAGCTTGCCTATTTTATAACTGTTCGCCCCATTTGTCAATATTAACACTTTTCTTACTGTTTAGGTGTCTATTAGTTTTCCTGGCGAGCGATAGCGAGTCTGAAATTTAGGATTAACCGACCTTGGGTAGGGACATTTTTCTACCGAAAAATTGACACATTATCTTGAAAGGGAGTCTTAGGGATATATTAAATGTGTTAATGCTTGATAGAGGACTAGGGAGCAAACTAAAACTCTCCCCTTAAGGGGAGGTATTTAGTTTGTTCCCTAGACCTCCATCAAGCTTAAAATTGCATCCCCTTGAGTCCCTTTCAAGATAAATTTGTACATTTTTCGGTAGAAAAATTTCCCGGCCAAAGGCCGGTTCTTCTTAAATTACAGGCTCGCTATCGCTCGCTAGGATAAAATCGACACCTGAATTGCACGAAAGGTCTTAATATGGGGTGAAAGTTCTTAAAATCGCTAAACTAATGGGGCAAACGTTTTATAATATCAAATGCAATGGGGCTAAACATGAGGGAGAAAGGGGTCAAGAAAAAAATCCCTCAAGTGGAGATATCCCCTTAAGTCAGTGTGATAGGGAGATAACGATTCCATGCCCAAGGTCGAAGGACGACAGACAGTAAAGTAAGTCCCTTTGGGAGAAAGAGGAGGACCAGATAATCACGAAATGCAAATGTGTAGGCTAATATTTGAGTAATGATACATCATTTCCTATTCTTGATTGTTTCTATTATTTTGGCAAATTGTTAGTTAATTTTCCCCGTGTGACTTTGCATCTAATTTATTGTTTAGTGTATTAAACTGTTTAATTAAGTTTCATGGAAAAGTAAAATAATAGGCATAATAATATGAGTCTTCGTTTTAATGTATACGAAACTCTGATTAATACTGGTTAATACCGAGATCGTATATAGTGGTAACTTTAGATCTTGATGATGACTAATAGATGATAAGTCGAAATGTTGAAAACAACACAGATGTTCGTGATTACCTGGTAATTGAACATCATAGTAAGAGTAGCCTATATAAATGCTTATTTATAACAATATTCATTATAACATATAGTACAGATTATAGTGTTCTGAACATATTGAAACATATGCCATTGATGGGATAATTATATTGAAGTCATCTATGAATTGATATATTGAGTAAAGGAGGAAAAGGTGCACAAACAGCTTAGGTCAGATCACGCTGACGCAATAATGTTATAAGACAGGATGAACAATAAAAGGCATAACTATATTTAGTTTAAGTTAGCAGGTGTAGTCAAATTATTTCTGACCGATCCACAAGGTAATTCGTTTCACCCCATGCATATGACAGCAACGGCACATGACCGACCGCGGGGTCCATTTCATAAGGTGTATTGAGTAAATAAAGAGGTAAGAAAGTTATATTATTATAGCTAATGTACTGTATATGTAAAGTTATATTATTATAGCTAATGTACTGTATATGTAAAGTTATATTATTATAGCTAATGTACTGTATATGTAAAGTTATATTATTATAGCTAATGTACTGTATATGTAAAGTTATATTATTATAGCTAATGTACTGTATATGTAAAGTTATATTATTATAGCTAATGTACTGTATATGTAAAGTTATATTATTATAGCTAATGTACTGTATATGTAAAGTTATATTATTATAGCTAATGTACTGTATATGTAAAGTTATATTATTATAGCTAATGTACTGTATATGTAAAGTTATATTATTATAGCTAATGTACTGTATATGTAAAGTTATATTATTATAGCTAATGTACTGTATATGTAAAGTTATATTATTATAGCTAATGTACTGTATATGTAAAGTTATATTATTATAGCTAATGTACTGTATATGTAAAGTTATATTATTATAGCTAATGTACTGTATATGTAAAGTTATATTATTATAGCTAATGTACTGTATATGTAAAGTTATATTATTATAGCTAATGTACTGTATATGTAAAGTTATATTATTATAGCTAATGTACTGTATATGTAAAGTTATATTATTATAGCTAATGTACTGTATATGTAAAGTTATATTATTATAGCTAATGTACTGTATATGTAAAGTTATATTATTATAGCTAATGTACAGTATATGTAAAGTTATATTATTATAGCTAATGTACTGTATATGTAAAGTTATATTATTATAGCTAATGTACTGTATATGTAAAGTTATATTATTATAGCTAATGTACTGTATATGTAAAGTTATATTATTATAGCTAATGTACTGTATATGTAAAGTTATATTATTATAGCTAATGTACTGTATATGTAAAGTTATATTATTATAGCTAATGTACAGTATATGTAAAGTTATATTATTATAGCTAATGTACTGTATATGTAAAGTTATATTATTATAGCTAATGTACTGTATATGTAAAGTTATATTATTATAGCTAATGTACTGTATATGTAAAGTTATATTATTATAGCTAATGTACTGTATATGTAAAGTTATATTATAGCTAATGTACAGTATATGTAAAGTTATATTATTATAGCTAATGTACTGTATATGTAAAGTTATATTATTATAGCTAATGTACTGTATATGTAAAGTTATATTATTATAGCTAATGTACTGTATATGTAAAGTTTGTTTTATGTGATTAAGATATCACTTCTATACTTGGTGTGACCAATCTTGCCAACCACAAAATACCAAACCCCGTACAGTTGGTTGCCCTGTTCTCCTCCGCATCAATTCGCGTGAAACCTGAAACAATTGTTTGAACAATTTCTTTCGATTTTAATTATAATGCTGCGTTACAGATGTAACAGATCTAGCTTATCAGATAATACAAAAGTCAACCTTTTAGTTTAACTTCCAAATAATTAATTCCACCTTACACTGTGGGTGCTACCCTACCACTTATAGGCCAGCCACCCTCCTCTGCCTCCCTCCCTACCACTGCTATCCCCCACCCGTTAAACTATACCCCCCACCCCCCCCCCACCCCAACAACGCTTCCATCCCTCCCCTTCTGCCCCATCGTAACTCTTCAACCAGAAAGGATACACCGCAGATTCTCCATGGCTGATGTAGAGTATCTGTTTCATGTGTGCGGAACTGTACAGTCAGGGTGAAGTGGCTTGCGCCATAGCGTGTCCACTCTTGTGACGTTGATGGTTTAGAGCAAGTGTTACCACAACTAGATAGCGTGGGGCATTAGATCTCGCGCTCAGGGGGGTATCCTTCTGTTATGGCAAGTAAATTGTTCCATAAATTTAATCTTTTTAGGATCAATTATTGTGACTGTATTCTAAAATTTGACATCAATAATTTTAATCAAGCATTTTTAACTTGAAGTTTCTTGTATAACCTCTGCTTACTTTTTGTCTGTATTTATTGTTTATCTTTTTCTGTTTCTATTATTAATATTAATATTGATGATTTTTTAAATTGATTGTTCTTGTTAAAAGAGTACTCTTTGTTTAAATCTGTTGTTACTTCATATTTTGCAATTATTTGTCTTTATATTATATGTATTCATTGTCGATAGTATCAATTACTTGCTTTTGCGATTTCCTTAGTTTATTTGTGCGATATATGTAGGTTATTTGTTGGGTAGTTATTGATAGGGGTCACTTGAGGCATGCTATGCTTACAGGTACCTACCCGATAGCACTATCGTTAGTGAGTGCTGTACTGTATTTTATATATTATTTTGTAATAGTATAGATATCTTATCAATATTTGTATTTTGTACTATTGTTAATGTCTTGTCATGTTGCAAATTTGATTTTAAATAATATTTTGACATTTAACATGTAGTTTCTTTATTCATGCAGAGTTTAGTAAAATTTACCAGAACGTCCCGGACTTCCCAAACTTGATTAATTCCTTTAACGTGACGATAGTGCGTTGTTATATGTGCGATTAGTTTGCTTGGGAAACAGATTAACTTGCTCATGTAGTAATGTGCACCCTATGTGGTGGATTGTGTTCTTTTATTTAATAATTTTCATTTTAGTAAGCGTTGTTTCCACATAGCGATTTTGATAATTTAATTTGACTTTATATTGTCCTTGTCCCAATTTAGGTTTGTTTAGTTTGCAAGTTTTACATTTTAATTTTAATTAATTACTGAGTGTACGTTGTAGTCACAATGTCTGGACACATGGAGCTTGAAGCAGTTTAAGTAATAGGGTGAAGGAAAAATAGGCAAAGGGAGAGAGTTCCAGAGTTCACTTGTCGAGTAGAAAAAAGAATGGGAAAATTGGTTCACTCTTAGGTATGAGAGCTGGGCAAAATATGGGTGGATATGTGTTGAAAGGCAGGTGCCACCCACTCTCTGTAAGGGAGGAGATATACACTGATAGCTCTGAAGAACACTGATTATTGTAATACCAGTAAAAGAGTGAGAGAGATGCAACACTGCGGCGATAGTGAGATATTGTAAGGAATTAGTAAGAGGAGATGAGTTGATGAGATGAAGAGCATTGGACTTTACCCTTTCGAGAAGTGCGGTATGGATGGAGTAGTCTTGCCACTGAACTGGTAATCCATTGGTCCGAGGGTCAAATGTTGATGTATCAATGAGAAGATTTTATTGGGAGGGAATTTTTGCTGTACCTAGTATCAAATGCATTACAACAAAGCCCATAGAAATGCCAAAATAAAGAATACCCTTATTGTTCCCTGATTAATAAGCACTATGAATATTCACATATTCAACATATGTAACAGGGGCGCAATACCTAGTGAGTTAACTGCTCAATAGGTGGCGTTCTGAGAGTGAGGGTCCGAGTCTATGGGATGAGACAGTGAAGCATGAAAGCAAGGCAGCTCCAGACATTGGGCTGATTCGAGCCGCCAGTGGGTAACCAAGTGCTATGCATCTTGCGAAGGCAAGATGGCAAAGGCTAGTTGCAGCTCTAAGTGTTTCACATGTATCATTCCCTAGACAGGAATGAGACCTCATGGACTTCACCGTTGAATGTACAGCGGTTGAATGTACAGACTCTCAGCCTATACCTGTGAGGGAGTAAGTTGGAATATAGAAGTACACACAAAATAGATGCGAACATTAGTAGCACTGTATCCCTGTACAGAAAAAGAAGCTGTGCAGAGGTAAGGAACCCACAGAGACGGTTGAGCACACCTAATTTTTAGGTAGCTGTTTTAGCAAGAGTGGTGATATGGTTTTTGAAAGCACTGAAAGTAACCAGATTTACTCTGCCCTAATAATAAATAGTTGAAAGACCAGAAAATACAGAGCTGTGGTCTCATCTTGTGAGTTTTGGAGTGATTACATTGTGTGACGTTGTAGAAAACTTGCTAAATAGAGTACACTCGGATGCCATAAGTGCGTGTCACACTTAGCCATATTTGTTCCCATATTGCCTGAATGTGCTATACAGGAATAGATAGGCATTGTTTTCGAGAGTTGCAAAGGGAGTACGGGAGACTGAGGCAGCATACGGTAAGTTTGTCGACAAAATAGCAAAGATCTTATATTCTGGTCGAACCAACCAAGAATTATTTGTGCGTGTAGCGTCCGTAAATTGTGCGCACAAGGTTCGGGCAATATGTACAAGTATTTACAAGATACTATTTGATTACGCATGCGACACGGCCATTAACGAACTATGGCCCTTTGCTATTACTCCCATCCCAAGTTTGATTTGCGAAATCTTTGCAGCCAACTAGACTCCCGACAATATGGTAACATAACATCTTCTTCCACCACTCACTACCTCATCAACTTTCTCGATTTCATTCACAATAATCTTGACAAACGTACCACCTCAGTTACTGCAGTTTTCATCGATTTCACCAAGGCTTTCGATTTAGTTGATCACACCACAATCATCACCAAATCACTACCAATCGGCCTCCTTGAGAATCTTTTCTCCTGGTTGGCAGATTTTCTCCACAATCGCCAACATGCCGTCAGATTCCAAGGTAACACCTGGTCATCTCAAACACTTACCTGGGGTGTCCCTCAAGGTACACGCATCGCCCCATTCTGTTTTCTCATACTGGTTAATAATGCTATTCAAGATACTATACACTGCTGGAAATATGTCGATGACACTACCATAGCCACATCTATCAACAACATCTCTGCAGACTACAACAGTCTTCAATCAACTCTTGATACCTTACTGACCTGGACTTGCGAAAATCACATCACTATAAATACAAATATAACGGTAGTCATGCATTTCAATCTTGCCTCAATACCTATCCCTCCACCTACACTTAAGCTTGGCAACAACAGGTGGTCTACTCTATCAATTTATTGGGCATCCTCATTCATGACAAACTACAGTGAGATCCACTTGTAAAGTCTTCGGCCACATCATCATCATTCAGACTAAATATGCTACATACACTAAAGAAACTAGGAGTCCCCACCAATGACATGATACACTTATACAGCACATTCATCCTACCTAAGCTCTGCTATGCCTCGCCTGTTTGGTATTCCTCACTTAATCTAACACAGAAAGGTAAACTGGAGAAAATCCAAAAGAGAGCACTGAGGATAATTCTAGGACAAAACTATACACACTATCACAACGTAATCACTCTACTAAACCTCTCCAACGTATCAGACCTCCACAGGCAGCATATCCAGCAACTTGGCACACAACTGCTGAACAACCCAAAAACATCTACACTTTCTACTCAACGAAGCCCCTCCCCCACAACGAGCTGTTCGCCACCACAACCGACTCGTCCCTATCAGAGCTCCCCGGACAGACCGCTACAAAAACAGTGCCACCCTTACTATTGTTAACTATATAAATTCATATTAATTGAATATACACCTTATGTGCACCTACCCGTGTTTGATTGTATGTGTGAGTATAATTATGTAAGTATACTTACATATATGAGCTTGTACATGGCGTGTATATATAAATCTGTATTCTGTTTTTATACGGTACATGTGTTCATATTAAGAGTAAACTGTATGTGATAATCCTATACACTGACGGCTTGTAACATGGTTTCTATGTATATTTTAAGCCGCATCTCTCAATAAACCGTTAATTATTATTATTTTCATTATTATTATTATTATTAAGTCGGTTGTGTTCGTCCAGAATGCCACATGCATGTATGACGCACTTGCTCTGTACGAAATTGAGGAATCATGTACGCAACGAACACATCATAGATGCATCGAGTTTGAATGTAATGAGTATGATGAACGTATAATGACACTTGTCGCTGATGCACATACATATAGTTGACAAATCATTGCTTTCAGCATGTGCAAGGGATGCATGGTGTCAGAACATGTGAGAAGTACACCAGAATGGTTCCCGTATAGCCCGATAGGTAACAGTCACAATGCAACCCGCACGGAGCGGCCACTAAAGGCCTGCAGAGCCCGCGAACCGCCAGTATCACCACCACCTCAACACACATTGTACCACTCCATCTCGCTAGCCACCCACCCACCCACTTCTGCATCATAGATGAAGGGAAAGGCCTGGAAATCCATCAAGGGCAAGGGGTCTGCCCGAAAGACCACCGTAACCCCTATACCCCCACTAAAGAGGACTTATTCAGCATGACAAAGCACGAAGAAGAAACTGAAGGAGGCTCCCCAACTTCTCCCGCCTCTCCCACTACCACTGAGCGCTCACTGTTCCTTCCTGAAGATGACGATAAAGGTGCCGAGGAGCAACCCACCACTGAAGAGGGCACCACCCCTACCCCAACCCCTGCAAAGGCGGCAGCGTCTAAGAAGGGGTCGAGGAGGAACTGCATCTTTCTGGAGGATGTTAAACTGGAACTGGCCGAGTGGTACCGGGACCACAAGTTTTTATACAACAAAAAACTGAAAGCGTACTGGGACAGGTCGCGGTAGGATCGCCTGTACTGGGAGAAGGCAGAGCAGTTGGGAACAACCGGTTAGTTATGTTATATTGCACTGTTTAGTTGTTGTTTTGTACTGGCTCATTTGGTGGCAAGCCAGCGGCATCTTCTTCAAGGGCATGGCGAAGGTCAGTTACACCGCAGATTCCCACATCAAAGGATGATCCCTTGGTACCAACGTCCACGATCTTATAGTCAGCGTTGAGTGCCAGGGAGAATGTGGAATGGAATACCTTGTAGTTGTATTAATAAGATCCACAACCAGGGGGTGCTTTGACAGCAATGTGTTTGCCATCGATATCACCCACTATGTGGCCTTCCAGCCATAATATTATGTGGTCGTTAGACAGACAATCACTTCTTCCATATTCTCCTGAATGATGATGTCACACGTATCAGCAACAATGAGAGATAAGGTGTTTGGGGCCACCCAAATGTTGTAGGCCAGGCTCTTATAGGTTACCCCCGTGCCCAGGTACTGGATGATTATGGCAAGGTGTAACCCAGGCTCCAGGGTCTTCCTCATAAATGTGTCCTGTCTTTCAATCCTGGCTGTAGCACTCTCCAGGATCTCCTTAACATAGCTTCGTCCATCCTCATGTAATTTTTTTAGGTTTTAGTGTCCTTTTTTTTATAAGAGAGACAAGCAAGATTTCATGGTGTCCATATTGAGGGCGTTCTGCAATCGACTCCCTCACCCAACAGGATCTTGATTTTCACCGTTGCTTTCATCGTTTCCTTATTACCTTCAGGTATTTGAGACAATTTGTAGTATTTGATGACTGCAACCTGGTGAGTATGGCCATGGCTTCAGCCCCTTCGTCAGTGGTCATGATGTAGTCCATGTTGATTTGGCAGGGGTTGGAAGAGAAGTGGTGCTGTCTGGGCCATGTGCCCTCATTTATATATGTGGCAGTGTTCTCGTGTTTGGTGAGTATGTGGTGTGGGTGTGGAGTGTGTCATGCGTGTTGTGTGCTTTGTGTACGTACATTATTCGCCACCAATTCGTCTAAATTTTCGTCGTACGTGCTGCACGTTCGTCGAACTGCGTTTATGTAGTGGCGACGTACGTATGGGTGCGTACACCATGCGTCACACGTGCGTATGTAGTTTGTAAAATTCTATTTTTTTTGGTTTGCTTCGCCAGCTTGCATTAACGGGCATTTCGGGCAATACAGGGAAAAAACAGTTAAGTGTGACGCAGCAGATAGTCTTTAGCCAACTTATAAATATTACCAATCATACCTCTTCTTAAGGAAGTATATCTCTGGAACGGAATTTATGAATACAATTTTCTATACATCAACTACAAAACTGCAATATATATATATTGAAAAGCAAGTTCTACACAAAAATCAATCCAGATAGCCTTTGGCCTTCGGCCGGTAGCTCCTATGTTATGTTTGAGAACAGCCAAATAAATAAAAATGGAGGTGGCGTTTTATTTTATATCAAAGAAAGTCTTAACCCGACCCTCGTGTCAAAACCTCAAATTGTGAACGTCGACACATCTTTTGTGCTAATAAAGAATAATAAAGGTACAAAAATAATACTTGCGTTAATATACAGACCTCCAGCTCAATCAGTGCAAACTGACCGAGAAATTTACGAACAAATTGCAGATGTAAGTAACTCACAAGATACCGTAATTTTTGGCGACTTTAATTTACCTGTGACCAAGTGGGGCGATACTCTTACTTCACACTCCGGACATGACTTGTATACGAAATTACAAGAGAGTTCGCTTTATCAATTTGTTCGAACGCCGACCCGTGGTAATAACGTTCTTGACATTGTACTTGCAACAAAAGAAGAATTGATAGACAATTTGAATGTTGGTGATGAATTCAGTAACAGCGATCATCGTACGATAACTTTCACTTTAAAGTTTACTAGTAACGAACCAAATAGTAGCATCGAAAAAGTCCCTAATTTCAAGAAAGCAAACTTCCATAAACTTAGAGCTATGTTTAAAGAAACTGACTGGAGCTTTTTAATTAACAATAACGACATAAATACATCTTGGAAGTTATTCGAAACCACTTACCTAAAAGCAGTGCAGGACTGCATACCATCGAAAATACGGCGTCCAGGCCATAATAATAAGCCCCAATGGTGGAATAAAGATATTTCAAACTGCCTGCTTGCTAAAAAATTTGCTAATGATAGATTAAAATCCTCACAAAATGACGAAGAACGGGTGAAATTTGTAGAGCTACGACGCAAAGCCAAAAAGTTAATTAAGCAAAGTAAAAAGACCTTAGAGTTACATATTGCGAATCAAAGTAAAACAAACCCGAAATAATTCTATAGTTATATCAGAAAGAAAAAAGTAGTTACTTCAACTGTTGGACCGTTAGTCGATGAAAAAGGAGAATACACCAAAGACGAAGTACAAATGAGTAATGCCCTCAATACCTTCTTTGCATCAGTTTTTACAACAGAAGACCTCAGTGATATCCCTACACCATCGCCGATTCAGATTGATAATTCAGATGTTCTAAGCAATATCACCGTTACAGAGAGAGAAGTATTGAATTGTTTAGATAAACTCAAGGTAAATAAAACGCCAGGACCTGATACAATCTCGCCTAGAGTTCTAAAGGAAGCTAAGAATGAGCTCTCCAAACCACTGACATTACTATTCAATAAATCCTTGCAGTCTGGAACTATGCCTGATCAGAGGAAGCTAGCCAACGTAACACCGATATTAAAAAAAGGCAGCAAATCCCTACCCAGTAACTATCGTCCAATTAGCTTAACCTCAGTTGTATGTAAAATGCTAGAAACGGTCATACGAGACAGACTCGTAAATCACTTAGAGGAAAATAACATACTTAAAGATACTCAACACGGCTTTCGTAAAAAACGTTCCTGTTTAACAAACCTCTTAGACTTCTTCCACGATATCCTCAACCTCTACGATGAGAGTAAAGCTGTAGATATTATATACCTTGATTTTCAAAAGGCCTTTGACAAAGTTCCCCACAAACGTTTACTGCTAAAACTAAAAGCGCATGGAATACAAGACGGTGTGTTGAAATGGATAGAAAATTGGCTCAGCAACAGAAAGCAAAGGGTAGTCATAAACGGTAAGGCATCTAAATGGACCAATGTAAGTAGCGGGGTACCCCAGGGATCGGTACTAGGACCAATTCTCTTTCTAATTTACATCAACGACATAGATGAGGGTCTCACCTGCACAATCTCAAAATTTGCTGACGATACAAAAATTGCAAATAGCGTACTCTCAAAAGAACAAGTTGACGATATGCAACGCAATCTAGATAAATTGTCATGTTGGGCCCAAATTTGGCAAATGAGTTTCAATGCGGATAAATGTAAAGTACTACATGTCGGATACCTAAATGAGAAAGCAAACTATTCGATGAATGGCACTCAGCTTAAGAATGTAAACAGAGAAACTGATCTGGGAGTAACAATATCGAGTAACCTAAAACCGAGTCAACAATGTTCAGAAGTTGTTAAGAAGGCAAACAAAATAATTGGCTTTATAGGCAGGTCATTTGAGCATAAATCCAAAGAAGTTATCCTAACCCCTTAACAATTCCTTAGTCCGCCCTCTTCTGGAATACTGCGTTCAATCCTGGTGCCCTTATTACCAAAAAGATATAAACAAGCTAGAACGAGTTCAACGTAGAGTTACCAAAATGATACCTAGCCTAAAGAACAAACCATACGAAGAGCGTCTTAGAGAATTAAATCTATTTCCTTTAACCCAGCGCAGATTAAGAGGCGACTTAATTCAAGTGTTCAAAATCATCAAAGGCATCGACAATATGAACTGTAGTAAGTACTTCACTATCGACCAATCTAATTACACGCGGGGAAACGGTTGCAAAATTATTGGTAAATCTTTTAACTCGCACGAATCTAAGAATTTCTTCTTCAATCGAGTTGTCAACTTGTGGAATGGGCTTCCCCGAGACGTTATAGACTGCAGCACCGTTGATTCATTTAAATTCCGCCTAGACAAATATCTCGCATCAAACCCGCAACTGACTGCGTTTGTAAATGAATAACTTTATCCTCCCCTCAGTTACTAACCCCTATGTCCCCTACTAACTTCCTAGTCCTGCCACGTTAGTGGCAGGGCAGTAGTTCCCTTTCCAATGTTCCCTTACCCACTCTAAACCACTGTTTGGACACTTGATCCTCAGTGTTTTGGAGGACAAGCAGCCTAGAAGGGTCACTAGATCTGTTGTTGCTTGATTTCCTTTGTACTCCTCCTTTGTACTCCTAAATTACAGACTCGCTTTAGCTCACAAGGACAAAAATCAACACGTAATGTCACAAAGTCTTAATTTTGACAAAGAAATGGGCGAAACTTATATTTTGAAAACTAATATGGTTAAACACGAAGAAGTGGAATAAAATACTAACACTACTTCCCCTTAACGCGTGGGCATTCACAACTTATTCCTCCTTGATCGTGCAACCTGAAGTATTCCCCAGTGTTCATAAACTTCATTCCTGCTACTGTTAGATGTTTGTATTCAGTATTTATTCAATGTTAATAGGGCCTCCACCAATTGACAGACTTCGAACTATCTCACTTAACTTTTTTTTTGTTTACTACAACAGATCCTTCTTAAACTGCACCAAATCGTATAAGATTCACCTTGAATAAAATTAACGAGACGTCGCCGGTACAGAACGGGATAACGAAAGCTTGTATCAGTTAAGGGGAGATGGGTCCTTTTTTCTGGTCCCCCTTCTTCCTCATGTTTAGGTCCATTTATTAGCTTTTAGATTTATATTATACCAGCAACGTCATTTTAACTTTATTCTGGCTAATATTAGACGATTGTATTCATCTTACAAATGGCCTACAGAAATGTAAAGGCTTCGAACTATCTCACTTAATCCTTATACTACCATAGATAATTTTTAAATTACACAATATCCTCTAAAGACAGGTAGAATTAAATTTAAAAAGACGTCGATGGTACAGAAGAGGGTAAAACCAAGGCAGTAACCCGGAGTGGATGATGAGGCGATAGAGAATTGGAGGAAACCGGTACATTTCAACCTCAAGGATAACATATAACACATAGGTAAGACTCACTGAAGGCACACTTTAAGATGATGAGTATAGCCTTCCCTTAATGTAAATAGTTCACATATCACCTCAGATTTTTGCCACACAGGCCCGTAGCCAGGACTTGAATTTTGGGGGGTTATTTCTATTGTTTTTTTTTTTTTACAGGGGCGGATCCTGACAAAAGGGGGGGTGGGGGGGTTGCGAGCGTAGCGATCAATTACAGCTGGGTGGTCTGATATTTTAACCATTTGAGGGACATATTTTAGGCCTGTGAAGAGATATATTTGACATGATATGCAATATTATCCCTAAGTCTAACATGTAATTCACTTGGGCACCTGATTTCCGTTGAAAAGTGTTTTTCTTCTGATGGGTTGACGGATTGGAGGTCCAACGGTGTGTATAGCATGTTGCAGGACGTGGGTGTGTCCTACATCGCGGGGTTAGGTGGATAATAGGTCCTGGTAGGTGGTCATTAACCCTTCCCGCCCGGGCATCATTTTAAAATGACACCGCGGCAGATGGGCAGGCGCCCGGGGGACCCCTTGAAATCCGTAAGCTTGAAAGCCTATTAAGCTTGTTTTGAAAGCCGCGCGTCCGACGTATGTAAACACAGCTGGTCGGAGGCGACGTGCGCACCTCCGAAAGCAAGCAGACATCGGAGCATTGTTATTGTGTTGTCTGCTAAAACAAATTTACTGTTGAAAAAAAAGTGTCATATTGCTAACATCGCCTGAAAACTCTCTCCACGGAAATCGTCATCACAACTGAACCAGTTGACTTAGAGAGCTCTACTTAACGCCAGTCTACATATTTGAAACAGCAGTACGTTTAGAGATGCGTGGGAATTTTCTAGCAGTTAAAATAACAAAGATACGGTAGCCTATTAAATACGTTTTTTCGGCCAGATCGCCCGGATCTCAACAGCGTCCTTAGGAGGGCGAGCCTGTGTGGGAAGGGTAATCTCTGTAGGTCGTCCTTTTGTTGAGAAGGCAAATGGGAAGTGATTTCTGGTAGCTGTGGCAGTTGTTTAGTTTCTTGATTATCTTGAGGTGTGTCTGGTTCATCATAGGGCTCAAGTTCTCCTATCGTCAAACCCTTAGGTAAGGTCACAGGCTTTGAGATATTTGCTATCCTTACGTAATTCTTGTTGTCAGATAGTAAGGCTGGAGCGGTTAGGCAGTCTCTATCAAAATGGCTTTGGATGCATGGGGTCAAAATTTACTCCCCTGGAGGTGTTGGTAATATAGGGATCCATTGTTCATGGTGGGGTGGCACTGTGATGTTTTTTTTTAGGACTGCTTCGGAGGTATTGATGGTCCGGACATGTTGAGTGGTCTTTGAGGCTGTTTCAGGGAATACCAGAATACCAGTTATGGAACTTATGTACGTTTGTCTTTGCATTATGGTCATATTTGATAATTTGCGTACATTAATTCAGCTAAAGAAGGCTCTAGTGTAGGAATTATACAACTAACAGATCCTTCTCAAGCTGTGTATTGTGGAAACAGTATAATCGTCTAAGTATGACTAAAATATATGATAACACTCGTCACTGGTTAACCAGCAAATTTGGCGTTCAGACATCTAATATAGTGTTTCTTGATCCTGATGACAGAATAAGTACTGGACCAGCACATATTTTGTCATCAGGATCAAGAAACACTATATTAGATGTCCGAACGCCGAAATATTACATCAACAAGCGAAAAATGACAATATATTCACCTGATTGCTCAGTCCGTCTCCGCCGTGATCATGTAAACAAGTCAAGAACGTAGTTACGTAGCTTACACCATCGTGACACGTACCGCTACCGTTTCCTCTCATATATTTGCTGGGGATACTATAATATTATGTTTACCCCATAGGTCCAAAATGATGGTAATTTCTATGTGTTATCATTGTAATGCCTCCTATTGCTTCATAAGTTTATTCCCCATATCTCACCATAAATTTAGCTTAATTTTGTGTATATTTTCCCTTGTGTGTAACCAAATTATTATTATTTTAAGTACAACATTCTGGGGAGGCTAATGAGCTTCTTGGCCCCATAGCACCCACGGCGCTATGGGCCTGTTGCCACAGACACACACACACACATACAGTAAACCTAGTTATCAGCTCCACACACTTTACCCGCTCACTTGTTACCCATCGGACACAGAGGTAAGTTCGTCCTAACATTGTAGCTTTCAACATTAACCCTCTCAGTATGGAGAGTCTTATTAATTTATTCTTTCAAAAGACTACTTTACTCAGCTTAGGGAAATACTGTAGTGAGTTATTTCTATTTTGATTCCAATTGATCCTGTCCAATTAGAAATGCATGATATAAAGTAATCATCGTATCAATATTTTGATAATTATCATTGAATATTTATATAAAATGCAAATGGCATTAGTACAGTACTTCCCTGTGTGTATTTTTTGTTCTATGTGAATGAGGGAGACAAAATGAATAACTGGCTGCAGCGAATGCCTCCCCCAGATTTCAAAGAGTGACAGGGCCGAAATCAAGGGACGTTCGAGCTAAAATGCCTGGACACACAGAGTTTGAAGCAATTTAAGTCATAGGAAGAGGGAAAGACTGGATCTGGGAGAGAGTTCCAGAGCTCAGCAGTTGAATAGAAGAAAGTCTGAGAATAGCGTTTCACTCTTGGGTTGGAGACACTCATTCCAGTGCACATAGAATAGCTGTTAAATGTTGTCATTTTCAATAGGCTGCCTGTTTGCACTTCCGCTACGAAGCGCCAGGGAAAATAAATATGGACAATTAAGATATTTCAGCATTAGGTCTATATGCACTTCATGGTACATGATATAATTGCATAAGAAGTCCTTTTCCACAATATTCTGTATGTATATCATCACTCGCTATATTCAAACAGTCGACTGTGACTAACATATCAAACATTCATACGTTCTCTATTCACATTGCCAAGGCTATTTTTCAATCGTTCCAAAACCGTAAGTGGGTGTTAATAATAATAATAATCTTCTGGTTACTTATATAGCGCCCGTCTCTCCTCCTTCGAGGATTCGCAAGCGCTTGGCTTTCTTTAGTCTACCAGAGACCATTACCCATCCCCCTTGCTCATGGGGAGATGGTAACCGCCGGCTGTATCCCAGAATATCTTTTCAATCTGAGCGGGGATTGAACGCGAGACCTTCAAGGTTGGAATCAGGCACGCTATCAACTGAGCCAGCCGGACGGCTACATCCATGTTTGTTGTCTTCTCAATTATGCTAAGTATTTTCTTCGTGTAGAGGAATGCTGAATAATTTAGTATAGAAAACTATTACGACATAAGCGAATATATTTGTGTTTGTTGTTGTTGTAGTTGTTGGGGATTAGATGTGGCGGGTGGATAAAACACTGTTGATTTTTCGCCGTTATATTTTGTTTGTGTTAAGTTGAAATTTGGATTGTTGTTATGTATTGTCCATTCAAAGTTCTGTGCCAATTGAGAGGCAAAATCGCATGCGCGAAACCTGTGCCGCCTTAAGTTACATATCACAATTAAAAAACTCATGTGTTTTTTGTTATAGTTGACTAATCGCCGAGATGAAAAAAATAAAATTTTGTTTTGCTCAATTTGAAGTAATAATACCAATCTTAATCATACGCAACTTAAAATTTGAATTATCCCTTTCCTATAAAGGGTTAAACAGCAAACAAACACAAAAATGTGGACATTTCGGGGCTATAGCTATACATGTGCGGAAAGCGTAAGTATTTTTTTGTAATCAGCATGGCAGAATCTTAAATATTTGGAAACATGAAAACAAAAAAAACATCTCGCGGATCACCCACTATCTGTCGGAATACGCATGTCTCCATTCATCTATCCAAAATACCACCCACATTCACTCGTATGTCCGTCAATGTATCCATCAATCTATTTATCCATACAAGCTATTATAACCCAAAGAGAGCAGCTCAGAGAAAACATAAACCTAATGATATATCCACTATCCTAGTTCCCACTCGCCCGTCCTTCCATCTGCAGGCCTATGATGCAAAAACTACATGTCTATCAAAATATCACACACATCAGTGAACATTTCTCTCTTAGTAAATAACAAATTTATAAATGAATACATAAATACAAATATATATATATATATGTATATATAATATGTATATATATATTAATCGCATAATAATCGTATGACTCGCAAGGCCTTGCAAGGGCCCTCGCGGGTCATCACAAATGTTTGCTTTGTTCAAAATTTTGGACGAGGACTCATGAGGGTTCGTAGCCCTCGCAAGCATCGTCGAGCATCGCAGAAGGATCTGCGAGGCCCTCTGAGTAAATCGGCAACATCGGCGAATTGTCAAAATAGAACAATACAAATTGTTAATAGTCTACTATCTCCTCTCAGTGTTGTCACACTCGGATATAATCTCCCTTATATAATCGCTTGTGCTACTTGATAAATATAATAATCAAATATATTACGCATATTTCACATCCAATGATAAACTAATAAACATATATTGTATGTACAGAGAGAGAGAAAGAGAGAGATAAGGAGATAAGCAACACGAGTTACAATATGAATGAAGCATATATATTGCTTTGTTCATATCAACTTCCTAAGCCCTCCCATAATCCAAAGTCGCAACCTACTTTCGTGGTAGGCCATGACACAAAGGAGTACAAAGGAGTACAAATGAAATCAAGCAACAACAGATCTAGTGACCCTTCTAGTCTGCTTGTCCTCCAAAACACTGAGGATCAAGTGTCCAAACAGTGGTTTAGAGTGGGTAAGGGAACATTGGAAAGGGAACTACTACCCTGGAACTAATGTCCGTGGCAGGATTGGGAAGTTAGTAGGGGACAGATGGGTTAGTAACTGAGGGGAGGATAAAATAAAGTTATTCATTTACAAACGCAGTCAGTCGCGGGTTTGATGCAAGATATTTGTCTAGGCGAAGTTTAAATGAATCAACGGTGCTGCAGTCTATAACATCTCGGGGAAGCCCATTCAATAAGTTGACAACTCGATTGAAGAAGACATTTTTAGCTTCATGTGAGTTAAAAGATTTACCAATAATTTTGCACCCGTTTCCCCGCGTGTAATTAGATTGGTCGATAGTGAAGTACTTACTACAGTTCATATTGTCGATGCCTTTGATGATTTTGAACACTTGAATGAAGTCGCCTCTTAATCTGCGCTGGGTTAAAGGAAATAGATTTAATTCTCTAAGACGCTCCTCGTATGGATTGTTCTTTAGGCTAGGTATCATTTTGGTAACTCTGCGTTGAACTCGTTCTAGCTTCTCTATATCTTTTTGGTAATAAGGGCACCAGGATTGAACGCAGTATTCCAGAAGAGGGCGGACTAAGGAATTGTAAAGGGTTAGGATAACGTCTTTGGATTTATGTTCAAATTACTTGCCTATAAAGCCAATTATTTTGTTTGCCTTCTTAACAACTTCTGAACATTGTTGACTCGGTTTTAGGTTACTTGATATTGTTACTCCCAGATCGATTTCTCTGTTTACATTCTTAAGCTGAGTGCCATTCATCAAATAGTTTGCTTTCTCATTTTGGTATCCGATATGTAGTACTTTACATTTATCCGCATTGAAACTCATTTGCCAAATTTGGGCCCAACATGACAACTTATCAAGATTGCGTTGCATATCGTCAACTTGTTCTTTTGAGAGTACGCTATTTGCAATTTTTGTATCGTCAGCAAATTTTGAGATTGTACAGGTGAGACCCTCATCTATGTCGTTGATGTAAATTAGAAAGATAATTGGTCCTAGTACCGATCCCTGGGGTACCCCACTACTTACATTAGTCCATTTAGATGCCTTACCGTTTATGACTACTCTTTTCTTTCTGTCGCTGAGCCAATTTTATGCACGTAGCAACACTCAGTAAAAACTCCACAGGTCAAACCCGTTTAAATATATCCTTCAAACTTATGTCAGGATGTCGCCTCATAGCTCAGTGGTACTGGTTAGGCCTCATAAACAAGAAAGCAAGCGTTCAATCCCACTCGGATCTATTATATATTTATATTTTGCTATTTATGTTATATAAAATTAGATTGCTCTCCCTGCCACCCATTTGGCAGGGAATGAATGAAAGGATTGAGGAAAAAGAGGTGAAAGAAGCAGTGAAACAAATGAGAGCAGGAAAAGCAGAAGGTTTGGATGGTATTGCTGTGGAGTGTATAAAGAAGGGTAGAGATGTGATAATAGATTGGTTGGTGAGACTTTTCAATGTGTGCTTTGCTGTGTCAATGGTACCAATAGACTGGAAGAGTGCATGTATTGTGCCGTTGTACAAGGGGAAGGGAGATCGGCAGGAGTGTTCAAGTTATAGAGGTATTAGTTTATTGGCAGTGGTTGGAAAGCTGTATGGCAGGGTGTTGATAGAGAGGATAATAAAGTGTACGGAAGTTGCAATAGGAGAAGAACAGTGCGGTTTTTTTGAGCCCACCTCGCTGTTTTTGTTTTCTCTTTCTCTCCCTCTCTCCTCGTTTTTTTTTTCTCTTTTTCTCCCTCTCTTTTTGCCTTGTATCCGTTCGGCCCCGTTCAGCCTACTGTTTTAAGACGTTTACCCCCATCCAGGTTTCAATATTTTCCTGGTGAGCGGTAGCGAGCCAACATATATATATATATTTTTTGAGAGCAAGATAAATTTGTATATTTTTCGATGGAAAAATGTGTTCGGCGAAGCCGGACATTGCCAATATCCGAATGAAGGGGAGATGGGTCGTTTTTCTGGTCCCCTTTCTTCCTCATGGTTAACCCCATTAGTTTTCATATTTTATGACGTTCGGCCTATTAGTTTGGCGATTTTAAGACATTTCACCCCATTTCGTTGTCAATATTAAGACTTTCGTGTCATTTAGGCGTCGAGTTTTGGTGAGGTCAGTCCTCAAGGCAATAGTGAGTTGGGTCTATAATTAGGCCTTGTAATTGGGGTTGGGTGTGACAGGGATCTGCCTTGTGTGGGCCGATCGGCTTTCTGCAGACTCCCGTTTTCTTATGTTCTTATGTTTGTGCCATGAAATATATGCAAAACGTTTTCGGATAATCTCGCCGAGGTATTCGCCGAACCATCGCTTAATTCGCCGAAGACGTCGCAGAACATACGCCGAGGATTCGCTCATCCTTCGAATTATTTTATTCAAATGTGACAGTTCTCGCCGAGTTCCTCGGCGAACCATCGGTCAATTTGTAGATGAAGTCGCATTATGTCGCCGATTCGTCTTACTCATCGGCGATATCGTCGCCGACTGTAAACTTGTCAACGTTTTTTAACGGTCAAAATCGTTGACGTCGCACAAATTCGTTGCGAATTGACAAGACTACGTCCTCGGCGACGAAAATCGTATGAAATCGCATAAGTGGGAAAGGGGCATAAGAAAGCCATTTTTCTAATGGCATTAGCCACGGGTGACAGGGTGTCTGAGTTGGCGGCGATGAGTTCGGAGCCATCTTGCTTAAGATTTTCGAGGCGCAACATGAGTGTACATATTGCACCTGCTCCTAATTTCGTCGCTAAAAATGAACACAGTAATCATGTTTTTACAGAGTTTGAAGTTCCTGCTCTTAAACAGGGCGATAAGCACCATTTACTTTGCCCGGTGCAATCACTAATTTTATTTATGCGGGACTCTCGGCCGGCACAGGCGGGATCTCTCTGGGTTTCGCGGACAGGAAAACGTCTAAAAAAAACGCCAGCTAGCCGCGTTATTAGTAGAAGTAATCAGAGAGAGTAATCCGGGTATTTTGGCTAGGTCACACATCCGAAAGTGGGCTGCATCACTCAGATTCCAACACAATTACTCACTCGATGACATTCAACAGACCAAGTTGTGGTCATGTAATCATACTTTCCTAACACATTACCGGTCCGTGAATCTCATGTAGCCTTCTCGTACATGAATAGCATTAAGGCAGAGAGTCTAGTTTTAAGCTATTTTTTGTAAAGAAAAGGAGGGGGGGGGGGATCCTAGCTAGGGCCTCTAACCTGCCTCTTATGTGATACAATATGACGAGAATGAAGGTCATGTGATAACCCGTTCCTTAGACTAAAATAAGTCTAGTCAGGAACATATTTTATGTTTACTTTATGTATGGCAATAGTTTCCATTATGCTCATTAATCTTAAGGATTAGGATTAAAAGCAAGAGTACAAATATTTTTGTAATACAGTACCTGTAGGCCATATATGTATAGGCCACCATATTTTCAGTATTTTATAAGAGGAGATATTGATTTATTTATGTATTCATAAGCTAAATGTATAGTTTATATGTGTCTCACCAACTGTTCTGTCAAACGTAACGGTGTTACACAACAGGCTACCTTTAACAGACGCCGCCTGTACAACCTTTTATTATTTTGATTAAAATAGTTCTTTTTCGTACGTATTTATCTTTTAACCTTAGTAATTTATTAGTGGTTATGATGTTCATGATGAATGTCCCCCTCCAGTCTTGAGATATCAGGCGCATCGTCAATGATGAAGGGGCCACTAATAAATAATAGGTTGGAGTCCCGAAGGGAAGAAGGAAAACCTAATATTTAGTAGTGGCCCCGGAATCATTGACGATTTTGGCCCTTCCTTCCATCCCCTTCCCATTCATCTGCTATGTTTTGGAAGTCTTGATATATCAGATTAAGGGCGAGTGTTCGCTTCGATGATTGAGGCGAAGCGTGCAGAAGCAGCAGACGCATGAGAAGCGCAATGCTAAGATCAAGTTAAATCTTTTTATTTTATTATTTTTTGCTAGTTTTTTTCTAGTAGTGGTACCCACATCATATAGGACGAGTCAGTGAGTGGTTTTCTAGTAGTGGTACCCACATCATATAGGACGAGTCCGTGAGTGGTTTTCTAGTAGTGGTACCCACATTATATAGGACGAGTCCGTGAGTGGTTTTCTAGTAGTGGTACCCACATCATATAGGACGAGTCCGTGAGTGGTTTTCTAGTAGTGGTACCCACATCATATAGGACGAGTCCGTGAGTGGTTTTCTAGTAGTGGTACCCACATCATATAGGACGAGTCCGTGAGTGGTTTTCTAGTAGTGGTACCCACATCATATAGGACGAGTCCGTGAGTGGTTTTCTAGTAGTGGTACCCACATCATATAGGACGAGTCCGTGAGTGGTTTTTAAGAGCGTTTCGCTCACGATGTGTGGCAATCGTATTTGGTTCTCTCCCGGACGGGAAGTTTGAAAGACAAGCTTGAGTTCAAAGATTGGCCATAAACAATGTTAAGGCGCATCGTCAATGATTCCGGGGCCACTACTAAATATTAGGTTTTCCTTCTTCCCTTCGGGGCTCAAACCTATAACATATATATAATTTTGTTTTCTCTAATTTACAACCATACTTGAATCCTACATAACTTTCAATAATACAAATATTGCCATTTTTCGAGTAATGATATCTTTAGAGTGTGCCAATCTCACATGGAGGCCTTAGGGCCAAATCTATTTTTTAAAAATGCCTTTAAAGAACCTAGGAAGGACGTCCTTTCAGAGTTTATGAATTCTCTACTGACGAGCAGTTAAACGTAATCAATTAAAGTCATGTGCAATATCATATGCAATATTGCTCACCTCTGTGAAGTGGTGTTGGAGAGTCAACTGGGCAAAATTCAAAATAGAACAATACAAATTGTTATATATAGTCTACTATCTCCTCTCAGTGTTGTCACACTCTGATATAATCTCCCTTATATAATCGCTTGTGCTACTTGATAAATATGATAATCAAATATATTACGCATATTTCACATCCAATGATAAACTAATAAACATATATTGTATGTACAGAGAGAGAGAAAGAGAGAGATAAGGAGATAAGCAACACGAGTTACAATATGAATGAAGCATATATATTGCTTTGTTCATATCAACTTCCTAAGCCCTCCCATAATCCAAAGTCGCAACCTACTTTCGTGGTAGACCAAGACACAAAGGAGTACAATGGAGTACAAAGGAAATCAAGCAACAACAGATCTAGTGACCTTTCTAGTCTGCTTGTTTTCCAAAACACTGAGGATCAACTGTCCAAACAGTAGTTTAGAGTGGGTAAGGGAACATTGGAAAGGGAACTACTGCCCTGGAACTAATGTCCGTGGCAGGATTGGGAAGTTAGTAGGGGACAGATGGGTTAGTAACTGAGGGGAGGATAAAATCAAATAATTAATTTACAAACGCATCATTCGCGGGTTTGATGCAAGATATTTGTCTAGGCGAAGTTTAAATGAATCAACGGTGCTGCAGTCTATAACATCTCGGGGAAGCCCATTCCATAAGTTGACAACTCGATTGAAGAAGACATTTTTAGCTTCGTGTGAGTTAAAAGATTTACCAATAATTTTGCAACCGTTTCCCCGCGTGTAATTAGATTGGTCGATAGTGAAGTACTTACTACAGTTCATATTGTCGATGCCTTTGATGATTTTGAACACTTGAATTAAAGTCGCCTCTTAATCTGCGCTGGGTTAAAGGAAATAGATTTAATTCTCTAAGACGCTCCTCGTATGGTTTGTTCTTTAGGCTAGGTATCATTTTGGTAACTCTACGTTGAACTCGTTCTAGCTTGTCTATATCTTTTTGGTAATAAGGGCACCAGGATTGAACGCAGTATTCCAGAAGAGGGCGGACTAAGGAATTGTAAAGGGTTAGGATAACGTCTTTGGATTTATGCTCAAATGACCTGCCTATAAAGCCAATTATTTTGATTGCCTTCTTAACAACTTCTGAACATTGTTGACTCGGTTTTAGGTTACTTGATATTGTTACTCCCAGATCGGTTTCTCTGTTTACATTCTTAAGCTGAGTGCCATTCATCAAATAGTTTGCTTTCTCATTTTGATATCCGATATGTAGTACTTTACATTTATCCGCATTGAAACTCATTTGCAAAATTTGGGCCCAACATGACAACTCATTTGCCAAATTTGGGCCCAACATGACAACTTATCAAGATTGTGTTGCATATCGTCAACTTGTTCTTTTGAGAGTACGCTATTTGCAATTTTTGTATCGTCAGCAAATTTTGAGATTGTACAGGTGAGACCCTCATCTACAGTATGTCGTTGATGTAAATTAGAAAGAGAATTGATCCTATTACCGATCCCTGGGGTACCCCGCTACTTACTGGTCCATTTAGATGCCTTACCGTTTATGACTACTCTTTGCTTTCTGTCGCTGAGCCAATTTTCTGCGCGTAGCAACACTCAGTAAAAACAATGGTCACTCCACAGGTCAAACCCGTTTCAATATATCCTTTAAACTTATGTAAGGATGTCGCCTCATAGCTCAGTGGTACTGGTTAGGCCTCATAAACAAGAAAGCAAGTGTTCAATCCCACTCGGATCTATTATATATTTATATTTTGCTATTTATGTTATATAAAATTATATTGCACTCGGGTTTTTTTGTGTTTTCTATGTGAATGAGGGAGACAAAAGGCAGAACTCCCTGTAGCGAGTGCCTCCCCCCAGAGTTGAAAGAATGACAGGGACAAAATCAAAGGACGTTCGAGCCAAAAAGCCTGGACACACAGAATTTGAAGCAATTTAAATCATACGAAGAGGGAAAGAATGATTCTGGGAGAGTTCCACAGCTCAGCAGTTGAATAGAAGAAAGTCTGAAAATAGAATTTCACTCTTGGGTTGGAGAGTTGCACAGAGTAGGGGTGGGATTGGTACCCTACGTAGAGTAGGTGGTATACACTGGGAAAGCTCCGAGGAACACTGATTATTGTAGTAGCGATAGAATAGCGAGAGAGATGTAACATTGCGGCGAAGAGAGAGAGATTGCAGAGAGTTGGTGAGTGGACGAGAGTTAATGATACGAAAGGTTTTCCTTTCTACTTTGTCTAGGAGTGCGGTGTGAGAGGATCCTCCCCACACATGTGAACAATACTCAATACAAGGACGCACTGTGCCCCTGTACAGAGCAAGCAGCTGCACAGGGATAAAAAAAAAACTTGAGGCGGTTGAGCACACCCAGCTTCTGGGAGGCTGCCTTTGCAAGACTGGTAACATGGTCCTTCCAAATGAGAGCAGAAGAAAAAGAGACACCAACAATTTTGAGAGAAGATGAAGGATTTATTTTTGTATTGTTGAAGAATAAGGGATAGTCCTCTGGAGGTTCCGGACGGGTAGTAAGATGGAGAAATTGATTAAATGTAACAAGGTTTTCTCTACCCCAATTGGAAATAGTAGCTATATAAGAAGATAAGTGTTCTATGATTTCATTACATTTGTTTTTGAGGGACTTGCTGGCTGGGGCTTTCTGGACAACTATTTGAGTAGTGTAAGGTAGAGTCATCTGCGTATGAATGGATGGGACTGGATGTACAGTTGAGAAGATAATTTATGAAAATTAGAAAGAGAATAGGAGATAGGACAGAACCGTGAGGAACACCGGAGTTGATAGGATGAGGAAGTGAGCGATGGCCGTCCACAACCACAGCTGTGGAACGGCCGGAAACGAAATTAGAGACAAAGGCACAGATGGAGGCATAGAGACCGAAGGAGGGTAGTTTAGAATTTAAAGATTTGTGCCAGACTCTATCGAAAGCCTTCGATATGTCTGGTGCAACGAAAAAAGTCTCACCGAAATCCTGAAAAGTGGATGACCAAGAGTTATTAAGATATGAAAGAAGATCACCAGTAGAGCTTTAGAGATACAAGAGATGAGAGCAATTGGACGATAGTTGGAGGGTTGAGAGCGGTCACCCTTCTTTGGGACAGGTTGAATGAGAGCAAACTTCCAGCAAGAAGGGAAGACGTTAGAGGAGAGACAGAGACGAAAGAGTTTGCCTAGGCAGGGGGTCAGCACGGAAGCACAGTTTTTGAGTACAACAGGAGGAACACCGTCCGGACCGTATGCCTTCTTAGTATTAAGCCCAGATAGGGTAGGAAGTACATCTTTAGAAGAGATTAGGATATTAGGCATTAGTAGTAGAGATGGGGGAGGAGAGGGAGGAATAACACCGGAATCATCCAAGGTAGAGTTTCTAGCAAAAGTTTGAGTGAAGAGTTCAGCTTTGTCAGAAGAAGAAGTGATGGTTGTGCCATCAGAGTGGAAAAGGGGAGGGAAAGACGAAGATTAAAAATTGTTGGAGTGGTTTTTGGCTAGATGCCAGAAAGCTTGGGAATAGCTAGAGTTGGATAGTTCAGTGCATTTATTTTTGATGAAAGAATGCTTGGCAAGTAGAACACATGTGGCTTGATTCCGGGCAGAAACATAGGAAGAATGAGATTCTTGAGTTTTAAGGCGTCGGTACCGTTTGAATGCTTTTTCCTTGTTGTGGACAGTAGTAGAACAAGCGTGAGTAAAACAAGATTTATTTGTACTAGCCTGAGTGAAATAAAATGGAATCTACGCTTCCATGCCCGAGAGGATTACCTTGGTAATGCATTCAGCACTCTCAGAGGGCCACGGAAGCAGAAGGCATTCCATGGGAAATCAAAGAAGTACTGCCGGAGAGCCTCCCAGTTGGCAGCGCCAAAGTGCCACAAGCGCCGCCGGGTGGGAGGATCGGGTGGCCGTACTGAAGAGATAGGACAGGTGACAGAGAGAAGTTTATGGTCGGAGGAGCCCAAAGGAGAGAAAAGATTGACAGTATAAGAAGAAGCGTTAGAAGTCAGAAATAAGTCAAGAATGTTGGGCTGATCTCCGAAGCGATCCAGGATATGGTTGGGTCGCTAGACCAGCTGCTCTAGGTCATTTATGATACCAAAGACGTAGGCTTGTTCACCAGGTTGGTCAGTAGTGTGAGAGGAGAGTCATTGGCGGTGGTAAACATTGAAGTATCCTAAAATAGAGATTTCAGAGAAGGGAGAGATGGATAGAATGTGTTCCACTTTAGAGTTTAGATAGTCAAAGAATTTGGAAAAAATGTATAGACTTAGGGGAAAGATAGACAGCACAGAAATATTTTTGTAATAGAATGACAGGATAATTTGAGACATAAAGTTGAGAATTCAGAGGAGTAGAAATCGGGAACACGAGAGCAAGTGAGTTTGTTGTGCACGCATGCACAACATCCGCCTTTGGCTTAGAAACTAGGATAGAGAAAGTAGGAGAAGGGGCTGCTGGCAGTTGTCTCAGATACCTGGGTTTCGGTGAGGAAAAGATCAGGTTTATAGGAGGAGAGATGGTATTCGACTGAGTGAAGATTAGAGGAAAGGCTGCAAATATTGCAAAAGTTGATAGTAAGAGTGACAGACCGTGGTCCAGAGCATCTTGAGGGGTCGTCAGGGGAAGGTCGGTAAGGTGTTGGGGCATTTATCCGGCCTTCCCCCCCCCCCCCCCCCTTCCGTAGGCACTTCGAGGCTGAGCCTGTGTTCATCATCTTTTTTTGTGTTTTTTGTAGAAGGAGGAAGTGTGGTGTGCATGTTAAGTGTGGTGAAGTAGATAGGAGGAGGAGGTGTTTGTGAGAGCAGGCTGGACTACTCTGTGTAAGTTAGGCATAAAGGTAATCAGTAAAAGAGGCCAAGCAAATGAAACAGATATTCCAGTGACTCCTTATCAAATGCCTACAGCCTCTCCTGGGTAAAGCCCTGTTCGATTGGTGCCTACAATCTACCCCCATTCCCCCTTCCTTGTACGACACCACGCAGTAGGACGCGTGGGGCATATTATTTTTTTTTCCTCCACCATAAAGTGGAGGCCCCCTTACCCCCTGGGGGTAAGGCTAGGTTAGATTAGGTTAGGTTAGGTTAATCTAATGAAATAATATAATCATAAAAAAAAAAAAAAAAATCGTTGCTCATGTACAGTTCCGAGCATATGAAACAGAGACACCGCCTCAGGCCTTCTACTCGGTCATTGTGTCCTTTCTAGCTGGAGAGTTACGATGGGGGAGAACGGGAGTGGAAGTAGGCGATGGTTTGCGGGGTGGGGGTAGAAGTGCTAGCGAGGTAGGAAAGAAGGGTGTGCTTGAGTGGCTGTTAAAGTTAAGGTGGGAGCAGAGAGGACATGGAATCCACATGATTTGTGGCAAATAACCCATTAATTACGTAATGTTCTTTGACAAATGGTAATTATATAAGCCTGATTTATGTTTTGCTAATATGTGGCAACAATTATAAAAAACGGCATACAATTGTGTTCATAGTCATATTGCCGTGATATATAACTATAGTTTGTTTATTTTTAGTTGATGGTAAATTGTCATGTCCTCATCTTTATTACTCAACTATTACGAAGATTATATGTTGTTTATTATGAGGACTCGGCAGTAATATGACATATTTTCATAGTTTTCCATTACGTATCGATAAATCAGTTGCTACGGGATTCAATTTACCGTCAGGTGACATAACCGACCATATGATAAATTACACCCAGTTAATTGCAAAATATGTTTGTTTTAATGCCACAACATTATCGGGCTTACTTTAAACCTCTAGTGATGTGTATTTCGGTATGGTTGTATTTTGCTTGATCTCTGAGTAGGGCATATTATACCCATCAATAATTATATGTAATTTGTCATATTTTATAATATATGTCATTTGTCATATTATACATTAAAGTTCACACAGTAGAGACAGAAATGGTCAATTCGCAATAGGAACCTTCAACAATTCCAATAACTGCTAGTAGTTCTAATTAACTGCGGATATATTTGCAACCTTAGATATGCTCTGACATAACTGTATGCAAAGTGAACATATTACCTGAGAAACGTGTTTGTTCCTTGGAAATCATAGTCTTAATGGGCTATCACACTGGCCTATTTTCCGTCGTCATTCATCATATCTACGAATTGCGTGGTCTTTCATCTCAACTGAATTCCGAACTAATTATATAAAGCCTGAAAATATATATATTATGAACTGGAAAACGGTTAAATGGTCTTGTAATTAACCCCTTTAGCACAATGACGTAATTTTGATCATACTCCGGGTACCATTAGATGATTTTCCTTGGTTTATAATCTACCTCTAGGACTCAAAGGGGTAAGTACTGTCTCAAAAAAGCCTCTGAATAACACATAGTAATTCTGAAGCTGAATATAATTTTGTAATTTTAGCCAGAATCAAGGGTAAAAAGGCGTCATCGTGCTGAAGGGGATAATCCACTATTGATTGTATTTATCTTCAATAATCGTATTTAGTGTATTTTTGTTTTTGCGGGAGACACTGGCTGTAATATTAACCACTTCTTTGCTGGCGACGTCAATGTAATATATTATAGCTATATTTAGACGATTGTGTGCAGTTTAAGAAGGATTTGTGGTAGTAATAGGGCTAAGTGAGATAGTTCAAAGCCTGTTAATCGCTGGAGGCCCTATTTAATTAAGCTAACTAATTTTGTCTAATGGTACCGGTAGCCAAAATATAGTTACAAGGACGGTACCGGTACTCAACAGGTTACTAACCGGGGATCGAGTCTCCCGTGGCAGCGATATTTTTGTATTGATTTATTTTGGTTTATTTTAGTTTTTACTTAGAATTACATTATACGAAGTGAAATAACATATTTTGCAGATAATGTGTTAATTTCATATATAATGCGTTTTGAGTGTCTTGGGTTATTATATACCATATTACTGAAGTTTAGTTTATAAACTAGGATATGGTAGTCTAGGTTAGGATATAAGATTAAGTTAGGACACAATAAGTTAATTTATGAAAGGATAAAATTAAGTTAGCAGTTAGGCTAGTTACATTAGGGTAGTTAGTGTAATAACAGTAGATTCGATAATATTGTAAGACTATTGTAATCAAGAAACATATACTTTATAAACTCTATATACTTTAACCAATTTTAAACATTGTAGGCTACCATACATTAGTTTAAAATTATCCAAATTACGAATTAAAAAGATAACAAACTACGTCCGAGGGGCTCGAACTCCTACACTTTGAATGTATGCCTATTACTGTTACCACTGCGCTACTTAATAAACTGACAATCGTCGGTGTATTCTCGATCATATTGCTCTCCAATTCCTGTCAAATTTTAAATTGTATTAGAGGTCAAACTAATCATATTTGCGTTAATATGGTATATAGACTCGACTTCTTAGTAGCGATTGCGAAACATTAATAACAGCCTACAGACGGAATCTATTCAGGCCAAAATTGGAGTAAATCAATCAGAGGAGCGAGTTCAGCAGATATTCGTATGACGACGGTCATGCGTTAAGGACAGATTTTCACTTGAGGGTGTTTTTTCTGAACCCCTTTCTCCCTCATGTTTAGCCCCATTAATGTTGAGACATTTTAAGGCGTTTGCCCCATTAGCTTGCCTATTTTATAACTTTTCGCCCCATTTGTCAATATTAACGAGTGGGTGGGAAGAGGGATTTGGGATTTTTGTGGTGGGTAGCCAAAAGGGTAAGGTACATATATACGTCCCTGGCACTGGACGTGACAACACCCTAGGACGTATATATACGTCCCTGGCACTCAGCGGGTTAAATAATTAAATAATAAATATATTATCAATAACCATCAAAATATAAGATTAGGTATATTAATTACAGACAAAATGAAAAATAACAACATTCAATACATAATTAAATTAATTATAATAATAAATAACAGAATTAACTGAAATAATCAGTTAATAATCAGCGTCCATACTGAAGGGGTCGCTGTCCATCGGCACAGTAATGCATATTGACGCCGCCCTACCTCCTGTCGACGCCGTTCGTCGGGTCGTTGTCAACGCGCTACGCCGCAGATAGGCACTCCAGCGGTGCCCTAGGTCTCACCTTCAGTCCTGCATGGGCGCCGCTATACCCCGTCAGGTGGCGTGGCCATCCATACTGCGTCCCGTCCAAAACTCACCCCCCCAAATCCTTAAGCTCTCCGCCGAAGGTCGGCACTCCTGACCACGACTAAAGGTTGTGGTCAGTCGTGGCTCAAATCGGCATGGTGTGTCGCATGTTTAGGCCTAACGTGGGTCTATTATTCCTTAGGTAATCAGTCTTATTTTCTCTTATTTCTCCTTATTTCTGTATTCTCTCTCTCTCTCTCTCTCTCTCACTCCTCCTGTCTGTCTGTCTCTCTCTCTCTCTCTCTCTGGCTCGCTTGCTTTCCCTCTCTCGCGCGCTGTCTCTCTCTCTTCCTCATCCGTATATGTTATTCTCATTATTATTTTCTCTAACAAATCACTCTATTTCTTTTATATGCTTGTAATATTTCTGTATTATTATATCTTTTTCACTCTTTCTTCAGTTGTTTCTGTATTCTCTCTCTCTTTCTCTCTCTCTCTCCTCCCGCGCGTCTACTATTCCTTAGGTAATCAGTCTTATTTTCTCTTATTTCTCCTTATTTCTGTATTTTCTCTCTCTCTCTTTCTCTCTCACTCCTCCTGTCTGTCTGTCTCTCTCTCTCTCTCTCTCTCTCTGGCTCGCTCGCTTTCCCTCTCTCGCGCGCTGTCTCTCTCTCTTCCTCATCCGTATATGTAATTCTCATTATTATTTGCTCTAACTAATCACTCTATTTATTTTATTTGCTTGTAATATATCTGTATTATTATATCTTTTTCACTTTCTTCAGTTGTTTCTGTATTCTCTCTCTCTCTCTCTCTCTCTTCCTCATCCGTATATGTAATTCTCATTTTTATTTTCTCTAATCCCTCTTTCTTTATTTGCTTGAAATATTTCTGTATTATTATATCTTGTTCACTCTTTCTTCAGTTCAGTTTCTCTCTTTCTCTCTCTCTCTCTCTCTTCCTCATCCGTATATGTAATTCTCATTATTATTTTCTCTAATCCCTCTTTCTTTATTTGCTTGTAATATTTCTGTATTATTATATCTTTTTCACTCTTTCTTCAGTTCAGTTTCTCCATTCTCTCTCTCTCTCTCTCTCTGTTTCGCTTGCTTTGCAGGAATTTTTGTTTTGTTTTATATATAATATTATTTCAACACATTTCCAAATCACCCTATGGGGTAGTGTTGACGACTATTTTTTTGTTTGTGGTGTTCCCAGGAGGTGTAATCCACATGTGATTGAGGTAGACAAAAGGCAGTTATATGATTGAGGTAGGTAAAAGGCAGTTATGTGATTGAGGTAGGGAAAAGGCATAACTGCCTATAGCGAGTGTATGAATGTGATTGAGGTAGACAAAAGGCAGAACTGTCTATAGCGAGTGTATGAATGTGATTGAGGTAGACAAAAGGCAGAACTGCCTATAGCGAGTGTATGAATGTATGTATGAATGAATTACATGAATGTATGAGGTGGACCAAGAACCAGAGGGGTGGATGAGATTCGAAACTTATGGATGTAATGGGTGATGTTGCTGATGATGATGAATGCACTTGTGTTTGGGTAGTGTGCTATTCCACCATATGAATGATTGAATGACATGAATTCATGAGGTAGTTTGAAATAGATGAATGAATGATTGAGTGAAGTTATGAATGATTGGCAAGAAGGGAGGTCTAGAACCGTTCCAGTGTGTGGTAGACCGTGTAGCAAGGGGAAATGCAGAGTCCCACATTACACTCAATACACATGACCGCGGTTTCCTTCCTGACTTGGGCCCTCCTTGTTGTGTGTCTGCAGACGTGGCACTGTCTCAGTCCGTGCTTCCGGTTGGCTGCGATTTGTGGTTCTGAGCGGGGGCAATACACAATCTTGTGGGTCGCGAGGTAGTCCCGGCACTCAAGGCGGTAAGGCAGATTCACGATCGCCCTCGGAGCTGGTGCCACATGTGTGGTTCCGTGCTTCCTGAGGATGGAGTCGATGATATCCTTGGCGAACAGCCTTACAGAGCTCCTCATTCCTGTCCGCGTCATCCACAGGTTGTACGCGTTCACGACATCAAGAAAATGGAGTACGACCTTCTTGTACCACTTACATGTCTTCCTGAGGCAGTCAACAGCAGTGATTTGCATACCACACTTGTCCACCAACCGCATGCTTACATTGTAGTCCATAACAACGTCAGGTTTGGAGATAGCTACTAGAGTCTTGTTGCGGGTGACAGGGTCCAGCTGGTATCTCTTCTTCCCGCTATCTCGCAATGCGGACTTGTGGTAGGTGGAGAGGACATTGACTGACTTTGTGTCGTGCCAACAAATAGCCAGTATATTCTCACTGCTGCTCTTCTTCCGGATGATGTATCTTTTCTGTGTATTAGGAAACTTGGGCCAGTGTTTCCTGTTTGACCTGACAGTTCCACAGCTTCCCGTGCTCCTTGTAAGGAGATACCTGGCAAGGAGAGGAGAGGTGTAGAAATTGTCGGTGAACAGGATACGGTTGGCATCCAGATACGGCTCCAGCAGTGTCTTCACAACCGCCCCTGAAAGACCCAGAGGGTCGTTTGGAATGTTCACATCAGTAGCGGTGTAGACGTTGATATCATGTCATGCAGAAGCCAATAATCCAGCATATTGTGCTTCTTCACGTGGGGCATTAGCATGGTGAGGGCAAAAAACACGAGGAGCTCAGGGATATCAATGGGCGTCCATCTCCGCATGTGGGGCGAGGTCATCTCTTCGGAGTGCTGGCGTCCATACATGTTTGTCTCCCTTTGTTTGTCCCCGAGCAATTCATCGTCGAAGAATGCCCAGAAGTAGTGGTAAGGGGTATCATCCTCTGAGCAGGGAAAGCCAGGCTGGATGTCATTAGTTGTTTTATCAAAGTGGAGTGGAACCCCAGGCATATCCCGAGGCTGGCAGTCCTCCGACTGAAAGACAGGTGGCTCGTCCGGCCTCCTGCCCCTCCCGACCCCTCCTGGGGCACCTCCTGGGGCACCTCCCCGAGCACCTCCCCGAGCACCTCCTCGAGCACCTCCTCGAGCACCTCCTCGAGCCCTTCCCCGGGCACCTTGCTGTGGCGGTCCCTGCTGTGGCTGTGGCTGTCCCTGCTGTGGCTGTCCCTGCTGTGGCAGTGGCTGTCCCTGCTGTGGCTGTGCCTGCCCGCCATCAGAGTCGCTTGCCGGCGCCGGGGATATACTGGCTTCAGGCGAATCGGGAGAGCTTGAGCCGGCATCGCTTTCGGACATCGCCAGCCGACGCCTGGTCCTCCTCGTCCGCTGCATCCCGGGTGGCGTTGACAACGTGGGAGGAGCATCAACAGCTGGTGTAGACGTCGCTGGACCTGGTTGTGCATGGGCGGGGATAATTGGTAGCTGCGCTACCCCCGAGATGTTGGCGAGCTCAAGCGGCATCATTGGAGGCTCTGACGCGGCTCGCTGCCTGGATGGGCCTGGCTGTGGGGATAACGATCTTGGGCGTTTGGCCAGTCTGGTGTTGCCTATGAAAATTGTGGGAATGGTATTTCGTATGAGGGATGTGCAGACTCAAACTTTACAACTAAGACATGATTTATTTGAGAGACAGATAGAGAGAGAGAGAGAAAGGAAGAGTCCTAGCAATTTCATGGTCACCTGCGTTAGGTGTGAAATCTACCGTACACCGTGATATATACGCCTATCAAATGATTGCAATCAATATACACCAATATACAGTATATATATATATATATACTGTATATTGCTTGCAATCATTTGATAGGCGTATATATCACGGTGTACGGTAGATTTCATTCCTTACGCAGGTGACCTTGAAATTGCTAGGACTCTTCTCTCTCCCTCTTTCTATATATATATATATATATATATATATATATATATATATAAATATATATATATATATATATATATATGCTGTATATATATAGGAAGAGAGATAAGAGTGTTAAGAATTTCATGGTCACCTGCGTTATGAATGAAATCTACCATACACCGTGATATATACACCTATCAAATGATTGCAATCAATATACACCAATATTGATTGCAATCATTTGATAGGTGTATATATCACAGTGTACGGTAGATTTCATTCCTTACGCAGGTGACCTTGAAATTGCTAGGACTTCTCTCTCCCTGTTTCTATATATATATATATATATATATATATATATATATATATATATATATATATATATATATATATATATATATATATATATATATATATATATAATATACTTTGGTGACTAAATGGCATTACGATAGGGCAGACTGGGAGGGTCTTCAAGGTTTCGTTATTGATATTCCCTGGACCTCTTTCTTTTCTAATGATGCACACACCACCTTGAGCCACATACAAGATTTTGTAAAATTATTATTATTATTATTATTATATGAGATGCCGAAGTCTCCAACCAGGGTGCAGAAACACCATCAAGATCAATCCACACAAAACACCCGGAGGCACTGGAGAGAGACTATGGTAACTTAGGAAAAAATAAAAACATACACTGTATACTGTACTGTACATATACACATATTAAACACAGATAACATATTATGCAGTGGAGGATATCAAGCTTAAATATAATACAATAAAATAGAATAAAATAAGTTTAAAAATTAGAATTAATGCTGCAAAAAAGCATTAACTCTAGACTTAAAAATGGAGATATTAGCTGAATTGACTAGCTCATTTGGCAACTTATTCCACAAGTCAACCATGGCCGGCACAAAACACCGTGAAAACTGTGTAGTAGAAAAATTAACACGGCTCATGGCAAGATCATTAAGATTGCTTGTGAATCTAGTTGCACGAGCCCGGACATAGGGCCCAGGCAGAACCCCATGTAAGGGATGCTGAGGGTTGTTAAAAACTTTAAATAAAAGACTAAGGGCACCAACTTTACGTCGATGACACAGATCAAGAGACAAATTAGGTAGAATAAAACTGATGGAATTTAGCGACCTGTCAAGCAACTTGAGATGGCAGTCAGCTGCTGACAACCAGACAGGTGAGCAGTACTCGAAATGTGGCAAAATAAAAGCATAAAAAGACTTGATAACTGTGGCGTCACAAGCAAATGTTTTATAAACCTTGCGAAGCAGACCAATTTTTTGGGAAATGGAAGAGGAGAAAGAACGAATATGCTTTTCAAAAGTAAGTTTGGGATCAAGAGTAACTCCTAACAAACGCAGAGTATCCACATTCTCAATTTGCTCGCCAGAAACTTGTAGATAAGGATGGGGAGGATCCAAGGTACGAGATTTGCTGATGATAATGGAGTGTGTTTTACTAGCATTAAGTTTCATGCCCCAAAGTTCACACCATGATGTAATTTTGGCTAAATCCCTATTCAGAGCAGTAGCAATTACGTGTCGATCTATTGGTGATGCAATTGACGCATATAAAGTTGTATCATCAGCATAGGAGATTAGTTTATTTTCAAGCTCGGAACACAGGTCAGCAGTAAAAATAATAAAAAGCAAAGTCCCAAGGACACTGCCTTGTGGAACACCAGAAACAACAGTAACAGAAGGGGAATGACACCCATCAATGACCACAGACTGAGATCTTTTTGTCAAAAAATCTTCAAAGATCCTTAAAAAATTGCCACCAATACCAATGAGCTGTAACTTAAACAGAAGTGCTTTATGGTTGACTAAATCAAAAGCAGAACTAAACTTAATAGCCACGACGCGAGACTCATGTCCCTGGTCCAATGAAGATTGCAAGTCATGGGTGAGTGTCAGAAGTGCATCACATGTACCCAGTCCCTTACGAAAACCAAACTGTGAGTTTGGTATCAAATTATGACTATTACAATAAGAGGAAAGGCGTCTGGACAAAAGCCTCTCATAGAGCTTGGATAGGATAGGTGTAATGGAGATAGGGCGATAGTCATTAGGAGATGATGAGGCAGTATTTCCCTTTGGAATAGGAGTGATAATAGCCTTACGCCAGCAAAGAGGAAAACTACCTGATTTCAAAAGCAACCTAAACACCACTGCCAATTTAGGTGCCAAGACCACTGCAACCTTTTCAAAGAAGAGAGGGAAAACCCATCCGGGTCTGTGCCACCATAGGTATCAAGATCCAGCAAGTACCTTTTCAGTTCAGCTGATTTGAATGCCATTGAATTGAGGTTGGGTCTAGGGAAACATGTCAATGGCAAAGACAATTCCTGATTACTCTGCTCATTAATAAAAATATTAGATAGAATATTGGCCTTCGATAATGGATAAAAAGAGATGGAGCCATCAGAATCACAAAGAGGAGGCATGGAGGAATCTATTCCAAATAAAGAGGATTTCAAAGGGGACCACCATTTATGAGGCTGTGTAGCTCCTGCCAGAACATCCTGAAGATGGGAGTTATAATCCCTCTCAGCACCATCATAAACTCTCTGCGCAGCTGCTCTTTTAAAAACATAATTTTCCCAATGCAAGGGGGTTTGATTACGCCTCCATAGACGATATGCAGCCTGTTTGTCATCAAATGCACGCTTGCAGTCATCATTAAACCATGCTTTATCCCTGATACGAGACTTAATTGTCTTTGTTGGAACTCTTTTGCGAAGGATACCAAGAAGGGAATTGTTGAGAGCTGAAACCGGGTCATGAGATCTTAGTATGTGATTCCACTCAAAAATTGGAATGGAAACTTTTATTCCTCATCAAAAGTACAGTAAAAGATCTAATTCACCTAAATGGTTTGACCATAATTGTGCTAGAGTAACTGAACAAAAAGCAATAGCCTACAATGCATACACAAGATCAAAAACACATTAAGCCTTTAATTACTTTAGAAACATCAGAAATCATGCCAAAACTGTATTAAACCTAACTAAATCAAACTTTCTCCACAAGCAGGCAAATAAACTTCTAAATAATCCAAATGATAACAAAATATTTTGGTCTACTCTTAACTCATTCAAATCCAACTTCACTACTGCTTCAACCATTCCACCATTAAAATCTCCGACTGGCAATCTTGTAAGTGACCCACGGTAAAGCTAACCTTGCGAATATTTTCTCCACCAACTGAACCTTAGATGAAATAAATCAAGATGTCCCTGTACTTAATTTTAATTCGCCTGAAATTCCCTCACTTAAGATCCACACCAGACATGTCAATACTATTTTGCAGAATCTCTCAGTAGATAAGGCTCCTGGTCCAGATGAAATTCCTCCAATAGTACTTAAGAATTGCTCCTTGGTGCTCACTCCTGTATTGGCAAAATGTTTCCGTCTGTGTACTCATACCTCATGCTTCCCAGTACCCTGGAAAGAAGCAAACATCCATCCAGTTCCTAAAAAAGGTGCCTCTTGAGATCCATCAAACTACAGACCAATAGCTATAACTTCCACTCTTGGGAAAGTCTTTGAAATTATATTAAATAATCACATAATTAAGCATCTTGAGAAATAAATTAATCAGTGATAGGCAATATGGTTTTAGACGATGTCAATCAACTGCAGACATTCTTTGCCTTCTTACGCATCAAATCAACCAAGCTACAGACCAACATGGTGAAACACATACAATAGCACTGGATATATCAAAGGCATTTGATAGAGTCTGGCATCAATCCTTATTGTCGAAGATGTCACACTACGGTCTTGCATCAATAGTTTCACTAATTTCTTCTTATCTTCATAACAGAAAAATATGTGTAATGGTAGATGGCCTTTATTCTCAATTTCACTCAATAAATGCTGGTGTTCCCCAGGGATCAGTTTTGGCCCCAACTCTGTTCCTCATTCATATCAATGATCTCATATCTACCACTCATAATCCAATACATTCCTACGCAGATGACTCAACACTCCACAGTTCCTTCACATTTACCAATTCTTTCACCCAACCCGATCTTATAAATTCAAAAATAAACACTGCAATTTCTCTGAACCAGGACCTTTCTAGAATTAATGAATGGGGACAAAAGAATCTAGTTTCCTTTAATGCACAGAAAACCAAGTACATTCAATTTTCTAACCGACAGAATCTCACTGACTCCTATATATTTGTTAATGATGTAAATATTCCCACTTCCCCTAGTATTGACATTCTCGGTGTAACATTAACTACTAACTTGAGCTGGACACATTATGTTAGAAGCATTGCTAAGAATGCCTCTAAAAAACTGGGACTCCTGTACAGAGTTCGAGAATTCTTCACTGACGAGCAGTTGGCCGTAATGTATAAAAGTCATGTGCGTTCTCAGATGGATTACTGTTCACCTCTGTGGAGTGGAAGTCGAGTGGTTGCATTGAGGCAGTTGGACAAAATTCAAAATAAAGCTATTAGATTAATCAATAACCCTGCAATCACACAGGACCTTCCTACATTATCCATACGAAGAAACGTTGCAGCCCTTGCATTATTCTACAGATATATTCACAGCAATTGTTCCGAGGAACTTGCTTCAATTGTGCCGCCTCACCACATCTTTCCCCGTAGAACTAGGGCAGCTGAGAGCGCCCATGAATTTACACTTTCTTCTTCATAATGCAGAATTTCTGCTTATCAAAATTCATTTATCCCTATAACTACTACTCTTTGGAATTCACTTCCCTCGAGTTGCTTTCCACAAACTTACAATCTACAAAAGTTTAAATCCAGTTGTTACAAACATTTTATGAATGGAGGATGCCTTTAGGCACATGTCCCTTTTTGTTTTATCTGTGTGTTTCCTTCCTCCGTTCATTGTCTCTTAAAAAAAATAAAAACAAAAAAATAAACAAAATAACAATAATTAAAATGTAATTTTGAATATATATTATTAGTTACATGTTATGTAGATGTTAATTTGTAAAGTAGCACTAAAACTGGACATTTATACTTTATGACATCTAGGGATATTTTGTCCCACCATTGACGTTGGCAACTCCCGAGTCTCACATCAACAATGGCGGGTGTTGGACGAGGTTTGCTTGTGTATCTCCTCATAATGACGACAATTTCACGATGACTGGCCGTTACAGTAGCCTCTACTTATGTCTATTTAACTATGTCATGTCTGCAGAGTCTCTGGATAATGTTCAATTGATTATTAATACCGTTACTAGTACAAGGTAGGGATTACTACGAATTAATGGGGACCAAGGATAGTCAATATAATGTCTTTGTGGGGACCCTCCTTTGGTCCTTTGCGATCGTGCTACCATCTCTCGAACGCACGGATCCCGGTTTACAGATTTGTGGCGTCTTCTTTCCTCTCTATCCAATCTGTACTCTCTCTCTCTCTCTCTCTCTCTCTCTCTCTCTCTCTCTCTCTCTCTCTCTCTCTCTCTCTCTCTCTCTCTCTTTCTCTCTCTCTCTCTCTCTCTCTACACCCACACACACACACATAATTGTGTGTGTGTGTATAAGTATATATATTTATATTCCTCAACCTTCCTCCATTCCTCTCTTCATCACCTTGTCTATCTCACCATGATGTTCGAAGGTATCAATACGAGTTACTGCAGGTATTAACCAAAACACTTCATACCCTCTACTATATTTCTTATCACACCTTGTAGTTTTCTGATTATGACCACAAGAAACTTGGTATTAAGATAAAAAAAAAGACAAATACAAACTAATGGATTACATAAGATGTCGTTGCCGCAGCACCACATCTCTCTTCTCGAATCCTGATCAAGCAGGCCTGATTTGTGAATATGCCGTTTCCTTCAATGTATCTAGTGCTGCGATCATTAGTCAAGTAGAAAAGACAGCTTATAACGGTATTTGTTTAGTAACTATTTTTCAGTATATCCATCACATTATTTAACCTAAGAAGTGCGCATGGGGGTAATTAGAAACGTCCGCCTGTGCTGACGTATTTGAGCTGTTTCCATCACTAAAATATTCATTTTACCATAAATAGCATTAATACTTATTCATACGCGCCTATTATGGGTTGATTATAAAGATATTAACCTGAAACAACAATAAAACGAGTGAAAACAGCGTTTGGATGGTCAAAATCGGAGATACAGGCCGCGAGTTATATAATGTATGGGTGAGGCAACCTGCTTTCCCGCCAATTTCCCCCAAGGCCACTGAGACACAGTCGATCGATACTCTCTCTCTCTCTCTCTTGCACTCGCTTGCTAACAGTGCTGACAATGCCCTGCTTGCAACTCGCTAATGTTAGCACGAAAATATACCTCAGAATAAGGGAATAACAGGGAAAATAGGTGATAACTGATGGAAGGGAGTTAAGTGGGGAAGGAGGGGAGGTAGAGGAGTGATATTTTGCATGGCTCAGGGGCAAAACATTTTTTCGATGTTTAACCCGTCGAGCCCCGGCTAGTTTTGTATTTTTTGTTCACCAGAACCCGGCCCATTTTCAAAAAATGGTTTTATTCCAGAAACAATAGCGAATGGGTTAGGAATGAAGGAAAAAACACGAAAAACCGCTCAAAAAGCTTAAAGAATGGTCCTACAGAGCCCCCGAAAACGTATTTTAGAAGAGTAAATAATTGAAGGCAATTTCCCCCAAAAACCAGGTTATTGCACGCACATAGACTTTGAGTGTTTTCAACCATCGGCACGGTTGCGTGGGATACGTACACAGTTCCCATACAAATCTGAGCCCTCTCGAGTGGCTACACCTGAGGTTACGGTCGGAGCAATTAGGGTGACTCGTCAGACGCGTCGCTGGGGCTGTGCGTTACATACATCGCCGACGCGCCAGACGCGTCGCTGGTGCTGGACGGGTTAAAGTCGATTTTGTTTTTCTCGGACTCTTAAGAGTCTTCCCGCAGTCCGCCGGGGGAACTCTTAAGAGTCTCCCTGCCGTTCCCGGGTTAATAACGAATCCATGGCAGTAACAATTATTCCGGGATATTGTAAGGTTTGAGGACGTGCCATGGTTTGGGAAATAGCAAATTTCTAAATACAATACTTTCTTTGTTTTCTATTCTTTAGTCGTTGTTGTTGTTGTTGTTGTTCCCCAAGCTGCCTGGCCGAACAGCCCCAAGGCCCCAAGCAAGGCCAAGGCCATAACCGAGCACCCCCACAGAACCCTCCCTGCCGACCACAATAAAGCCTGGGTGACCGAAGCCACTCCATGGCTGGGAGCTGAGGAGGGTGCGGAAACGCCCGGGAAACAAAAGACCCACCCAGGGCCCTGTGCCCCTCAGCAATTATGAAGAGAAAGTTGAGGGGCAAAGGAAAAATGTGACGCTTTGGCTTCCAATCTTGGTAGGTTGGGAGGTCAATCCACGGAAGAGACGCCGTCACTTGAGATCTAGAAAATATATAAGTAAAAGGAACAGTCAGAGTAAGCTATGGGTATGGCAGAGATCGATCAGTTCTCACTCTGATAGACCAGCCCATCACCACATGACTAGAACCCAATCCTCTGAGCATCAGCTAGGAAAGGCCCTAGAAAGCCGCCTTTGGCAGGGGGATAGCTCCCCTATTTCAACCCCTTTCGGGGTTGGGCACCCGCCCTTCAGTCGTAATTGCTATTAGCCTGGGTTTCACAGTATGACTCAGGAATGGTGAAATACACGGCTTTGGGGGTAGACAATCATGGCCTTTAATGAAACTTTCTAAAATTAAGTAGATAAATATTATGCGATTGCTGTAATTTTACTTATATATCATCAATGTTAGTGTTCACAAAATTGATATAATAATATTTTTTATGTTTTTTCCACCAACCAACTTCACCTCTAAACTCAATTAATGAAATCAACAAATACATGTTGCACTCCAAGGACTCAAACGTAGGATACTCAGATGTAGTTCGCAGCCTCACTGGTTATCTTATTCCTACTTAAGCTATGTTTTCCGAAGAACACACCTATATATATGTATGTATGTAAGTGTATACTCAGGCACATATCCCATTGATGGGGGTGGTCGACTCGAGACAGAGCCCGAACATAAACAACATTTATAGTTCCAATTCTTAGGAACCGGGTCCACTTTCGCGCTCCCCCGCCATTTACTCTGCCTCGTCTAGTAGGTGAATTTTGCAAGGTGAGGATCCCTAGCCCCCTGCCCCCAGAAGGAAAATTAGGAAAGTGAAAGAGATAGATAAAAATGCCAAGTTGGGAAGTTGATGCCAAACCTCACTCTGGATAGGAACAGCCCTCAACCTATATCACCTATATCTGATAATATATATTAATCGTAACATTATTTAGTGTGAACTGTATATTTTAAGGCTCTGGTTTTGGGTTATGCACAATTCACGAATGATTTAGGTTAATTATGTTTGTTTTAAGAATAAGTTGGGAAATGCATAAATTAACTCCATATTTTTTAATGTTAAAGGAGACAACCTTCAACCTCTCTCCTCTGCCCATAGCATGCAAACATTCACTCATCCACCTGCACACACATTAAAACACACATTAACACACACACACAAGTGCATACTCATTATCACAGACAAAACACACACACATCATATAAAGCGCACAACTCACAAGCCACACACACAAATACATACAAAAGATCACATAACAAACGCATGCACACAAGATCACATATAATGCACAACCCAGAGAGCACACAAGCGAAAACTCAAACATTACCGGAAAACCTATAATATCACAAAATATGCATACTGAAATATACTCGCGCACACACACACACACACACATACACACAAAGCGAAGTATTGTATGTTATTATATTTTAAATAGGAATTTCACTATAAACGTTAAAGCCATTTATATTATCCTCTACATATGATATGTCTGCCACGAGAGACAATGTTTCAAATGTCATAACTGAACAAGCAAGTATGGGAGGGATGTGGCAAGTGGGAACATCTATATCAAGGATTACGGAGGAAACCGGGAGGTGTGAGAGGATGGTGTGAAGGTGGTTCATATGATAAATGCAAGATAAGTAAAGAGGTGGCCAAGAAGTGGGAGATCTCGGACAATGGCCAGGGAGGACGACGAACGAGTGAAGGTGGAGGCCCAGTGACCAATATAATATAGCATTATGGACTAAGTCCTGCTGCCCACAGTGTGTGCTATGGCCGTTCCTGGGCCTTACTTCATCAGGCTTGATCACAACGACTTGCCCATCCATACCAACCGAGTAGTGCAGAAGTGGCTAAAGGACAACCCACAAATCCATGTGTTTTAGTGGCCCACAAGGAGGTGTGACATCAACCTCAATAGATCAAATTTTGTGGGCCACCATGTCTATGAACTGTAACGTGGACCATGTGAGGAGCAATGAATAGGTGGAGAGGACGGAGTGGGAGGGTAATAATATACAGTATATTGGAATTATTTTAAGTCTATTCCAACGAGAAAACAGAAGGTAGTTGATGCAGCTGGTGGATGGTGTTCTTATTGATTTAATATACAGTATATAAGCTGCATATTTTTTTTTTTTTTGTGAGTGAGGGAGGCAAAAGGCAGAACTGCCTATAGCGAGTGCCTCCCCCAAAGTTGAAAGAGTGACAGGGCCAAAATCAAGGGACGTTCGAGCCAAAATGCCTGGACACACGGAGTTTGAAGCAATTTAAGTCATAGGAAGAGGGAAAGACTGATTCTGGGAGAGAGTTCCAGAGCTCAGCTGTTGAATAGAAGAAAGACTGAGAGTAACGCTTCACTCTTGGGTTGGAGAGTTGCACAGAGTAGGGGTGGGATTGTGTGTCAAGACGAGTACCACGTGCCCTACGTAAAGGAGGTGGTATACACTGGGAAAGCGCTGAGGAACACTGATTATTATAGTAGCGATAGAATAGCGAGAGAGATGCAACATTGCGGCGAAGAGAGAGAGATTGCAGAGAGTTGGTGAGTGGACGGGAGTTAATGATACGAAATGCCTTCCTTTCTATTTTGTCTAGGAGAGCAGTGTGAGAGGAACCTCCCCACACATGTGAACAATACTCAATACAAGGACGCACTATGCCCCTGTACAGAGCAAGAAGCTGTGCAGGGGTAAAGAACCCCCTAAGGCGGTTGAGCACACCCAGCTTCTGGGAGGCTGCCTCAGCAAGACTGGTTGTTGTTGTCGTTCCCCAAGCTGCCTGGCCGAACAGCCCCAAGGCCCCGAGCAAGGCCAAGGCCATAACCGAGTAAGACTGGGAATATGGTCCTTCCAACTGAGAGCAGAAGAAAAAGAGACACCAAGAATATTGAGAGAAGATGAAGGATTGAATTTTGTATTCTTGAAGAATAAGGGATAGTCCGCAGGGAGTTCCTGGCGGGTAGATAGATGGAGAAATTGGGTTTGGGAAGCATTAAAGGTAGCAAGGTTTTCTCTTCCCCAATTGGAGATAGTACTTAGATCAGAATTTAAGTGTTCCATGATGTGGATATGATATGCTTACCTTTCAAAACCTGTATAAATATATATATATATACTGCATATATACATATATATATATATATATATATATATATATATATATATATATATATATATATATATAGTGTGTGTGTGTGCAGGGAGAAAGAGTCCTCATCATAAGTGTAGCACTAATTCTCTTATGGAATCGTCTTTATGATTTGGTACTTACTACGAACAAACTTTGTAAAAAATAAAAAATAAAAATTAACTTAAATATTGTTATATTAAGGCTTTCCAGATCGTGGATGTCTTATGTGGATTCTAGCCCAGACGGTGAACCAAGCGTCTCCAGATAGGATTGTCGCGGGGTTTCGCTGAAAATAAAGCCTGAGAATATGAGTAAGCATAATTGTCTAGATAGGGTAAATTGCCGTACTGGTACATCAGATAGGAATAGAAAATATCAGTCACAGGATTTTAATTGTACTGCTAGTAGAAATATTAAAGGTGTAACAGAAGATGGGAATTCAGTTAGAAATAAAGGTAAATCCGACACCAGTAAAATAAATTCATTGCGATTATATTATACAAACTGTAGGAGTTTATGTAACAAAATGGATGAACTTAGAGCACTTGTTAGCAACGAAAATATAGACATTATAGCACTGACTGAAACATGGATTAATACAGAATCAAGACAATTTTTAGCAGAATTCCATATACCAGGATATAGTTTGTTTAAACGCGACCGAACAAGTAGGAGGGGCGGCGGAATAGCAGTGTTTGTCAGGAGTTCTTTAAAAAGCTGTATTAAATCAGGTATTAGACTAAATACTGATAACGAAAGTGTTTGGGTTGAGGTTAGCGAAGGTAGTGAGACCATAATTATTGGAGTTATTTATAGACCACCAAATATGAGTAGAAACGAAGGTACAGCTTTATGGCAGGAAGTGAAAATAGCATCAAGGTTTAGCAATGTGTGTATTATAGGGGATTTTAATTTTCCGAATATTGATTGGCAGCATCAAATCGGCGACTCAGATTCAAAAGAGTTTATTGAGGCGGTACAGGATAGTTTTTTATTTCAATTCATAGACTCGCCTACTAGAGGTAATAATATCCTCGATTTAGTTCTCAGTAATAATGAACAAATGATAAATAATGTAGAGATAGGAGACCAACTAGGAAATAGTGATCATAAATCAATTTATTTTAACATACAATGGACAGGAAAGGCTAAAGAGAATACGACACTTATCCCAGATTTCAGAAAAGCCAATTATGGTGGATTAAGACGAGCCTTAAGAGTCGATCCTATGGTTAAACTATTAAGTGGACCCAGGTGCGCTAATGAACATACTCTCTCTCAGATACCTGTCTTAACTCAGGATAATTTGACAGCTACATATAATAATTTTATTTTTTCACTCCACAATGCGCAAAATAAATATATCCCCAAAAGAAAATTTAGATCAACACAGAACCAACCCAAATGGATGAATAATAGACTATTAGACCTAGGAAAAAAGAGAGGAATATATCGAAAAATAAAGAAAGGCGAAATTCACCTACTTGCTTACTATCAGAATCTATCAAGAGAGGTTAAAAAATGTATAAGGACAGACAAAAGAAATTATGAAATCAGGATAGCCAATGACTCAAAAAATAACCCTAAGGCTTTTTACCAGCTATATAAATCTAAAGTTAGAGATAAAATAGGCCCCCTTAAAACTTCGATAGGAGAAATGACAGAAAATGATTTAGAAATGTGCAGTACATTAAATAGTCAGTTTCTATCCGTTTTCACTAATGAAAATTTGGCACAGATTCCAGAAGTCCGTAAGGTATATAGAGATAGTATAGAAAATAGGTTAAGTACGGTTACTATAAGTAGAAATGATGTGCTTAAGGAAATTGACAGACTGAAACCTCAGAAATCGCCTGGTCCCGATGAGGTATATGCCAGAGTATTAAAAGAATGCAGAGATGAGTTAAGTTACCCATTAACATTTCTTTTTAACAATTCATTAGAAACAGGTATAGTTCCAGAAGCTTGGAAGCTTGCAAATGTAGTTCCGATTTTCAAAAAAGGTGATAAATCAATAGCATCCAATTACCGTCCCATTAGTCTCACTTCAATCATAGGAAAGCTACTAGAGTCAATTATTGCTAGGAAAATGAGAAACCACTTAGAAACATTTAACTTAATCAATTCTTCTCAGCATGGATTCACACAGGGACGTTCTTGCCTTACTAATTTGCTTAGTTTTTTCTCAGAGGTATATGAAGCAGTAGATAATGACAAGGCATACGATATTATATATTTAGATTTCAGTAAAGCTTTCGACAGAGTCCCTCATGAGAGATTGATGAGAAAGGTTGAGGCACATGGAATAGGTGGGGAGTTGTTGGGATGGATTAGGTCATGGCTAATTGGTAGGAAACAGAGAGTCAGCATAAATAGTACCAAGTCAGAGTGGGGAGCAGTCAAAAGTGGTGTCCCCCAGGGATCGGTATTAGGTCCACTGTTGTTTCTTATATACATAAATGACCTAGATTTAGGTATAACTAGTAGGATAAGTAAATTCGCAGACGATACTAAAATAGGGAGATCAATTGATTCAGATAGCGATATAGAGTGCCTCCAAAGGGATCTAGATACCTTACATGAATGGTCAGTAAATTGGCAGATGAAGTTTAACATTGACAAATGCAAGGTATTAAAGATAGGGAAGATGCAAACAAATGTTAAATATAAACTAGCTAATTTAGAATTAGAAAATTCAGATTGCGAGAAAGATCTAGGTGTGTTTGTTAGCAATGATTTGAAGCCTAGAAAACAGTGTATAAGCGTTCGTAATACGGCAAACAGGATTCTCGGGTTCATCTCTAGGAGTGTGAGTAACAGAACTGCTGATGTTATCTTAAAACTTTACTTGTCATTAGTGAGACCCCATATGGATTATGCTGTCCAATTTTGGTGTCCTTATTACAGAATGGACATAGATTCATTGGAGAGAGTACAGCATAGAATGACAAAAATGATCCATAATATTAGAAATCTTTCGTATGAAGAAAGGTTGAAGAAATTAGGTTTACATTCGTTAGAGAGACGCAGAGTTAGAGGGGATATGATAGAGGTGTTCAAGTGGGTTAGTGGGATTAACAAAGGGGACATGACAAATGTACTAAAGCTCAGTGATAGCGAAAGAACTCGTACCAATGGTTTCAAATTAGATAAATTTCGTTTCAGAAAAGATATAGGCAAATATTGGTTTGGTAACAGAGTTGTAGATGGGTGGAATGGACTACCAAGTGCTATAGTGGGATCTAAAACTGTAGGGAGCTTTAAGATAAAATTGGATAAGCATATGGACGAGAAAGGTTGGGTGTGAAGGGGGATCAACCGGGTTGGGCCAATCAGCGCTCTGCAGACCCCCATAATCCTGCGTTAATCTCTAACCGTTTTGGTAAGATGATCCTCAGGGTATTAGAGTGTGAAGCCTATAATTGGGCTTTGTAATTGAATTGGGGTTGTGTGGGACAGGGATCTGCCTTGCTTAGGCCAATCGGCTTTCTGCAGACTCCCATTTTCTTATGTTCTTATGTTCTTATACCTCCTTCCTCTCCCTGCGTCCACCGTGTCCAGATGTGTCTGCCCATGCTTGGCTTTTTCTTCGTTCTCTCAACTCTAGTGAGTCTTTTGCTCATTTGTATATATCCGAGTTGTACTAGAATAGGTTTAGACTAGCTAGAACAGGCAGCCCCATTGGTGTGCCCGCAGGAGAGTGTTAAAATAGGGTACTATTGTCCAGGCGCCTTGTAGCCCCCATTGGACCCGCACCTCATGTTATGTTTTTTTGTTTATTTCTGCACCTTAGTTTTTGCTACTTAACTGATAGCTAGAAGGCCATCTTTTCCGCAGGATAATGCTTCAGGCCATTGTTAAGAGGCAGTTGCATTTACTTTGTTTTTTAGCAGATGCTCTGGTCTAAGAGTTGCCACACGTGGTGTGGAACTATCCAGAGTCTGTGTCCGCTTGTCCCCTTTCCGGGGGTGTGGTCACCACTAGCTGCTGTTTTTCTGCAGAGGTAAGAGTAATAGATTAATAAAGATGTTTTCTATGAGCCTCGTGGACAGCCTCAATGGGGCTTTGTCTTAGTTGGCTAGGAGTATTATTTTGTTTCTTATGATCATACTATTTTAGCCCTAAGATGTTATCCTTGCTTTCATGTAGTGTTTTACATGTGTGACGGCTGCAGCTTGGCAGAACGCCATGTGGGCTCAGCCGCTCGCTTGGCCACTCGCTAGCACTCGCCGGGGCAAGGTATTTGGCTACAGTCTATCTACAATGTTGTGCTTTCTTTCATAGTATTCGTGTTGTTGCAGACAGTCCCGTGGTGGTCTTTATTTTCGTCTGTGACAAGGGGAAGCATTTTATATCATGAGTAGAACATTAGATGCATTGTGTATAGTTAAGGAGTTAGAATAATATAGGCAGTGGGGGGGTGGTAGTGTGTGCGTGCATATACATGTGCTGCCTCCTCCCTCGCTTTGTAGGCTCGCGCGCGTGCCGTCTCACGCCTCTTGATTGGCTGGTGGTTCCTGGCGCCTTCTGCAGCCCTGCTGCCTGGTGACGTAGCAGCCTGTGATTGGCTGACCACCATCCCTTTGTGTGTGATCCTGGAGGGGTCCCGAGGAGTTCCTTCCTCAGAGCTCCTCGTAGTGCTGTAACGCTAACATCCCCTTGCAATCTATCAGCCCACCTCACCCCCCTATTGCGAACTTTCTCTACCACTGCTTACCTTCTTCTCTCTGTATATCCTACTATTAATTAACTGCCCTTCCCCTTGACGTTGATTTCATATATCAGTCACTGTATTATACAGCGAGCTCTCAGAGATATTATATGTACTTAGTTGGGCATTTTGGATCAGAGGGTTATCCATTTTGGCTTGGGGAGGTTTGACATACTCATCGTGTTGCCCCAACCTTATTTTCTTGGGTGTCTGCCAGGTCAGTCGATGCTAGACTGGGGAGAGGCTATCATGTTGCAGTTTCCTATAAGCATAGACTTCGTTGAGCCTATGCAACTGTACCGGATACCTGCGGAGGCCTAGGTTATTTTCTTGTCTGTGTACCTTAGAGCCTAGCACTGTGTTGGCGTGAGGGCGTTGGCCTAGTCCACCCAGCACTGTGATAGCTCGTTAGCTTTTGACTTAGGAGGGTCGCCAGGAGAGAACCAGGTACACGAGACCTGGATCTCTCAAGAGAGTAACCCGTCATTTAATGTAACTAGGCGCACAGACTTGAGAATGACACTAGGCTACCGAGCAGGTGGCCCGGCCCAGGTAGCCTAGCCTACGACTCCCCTGCTAGACTTCGTCCACCTGGCAGACCCCCGATTAGGGTTTATAATCTCATTGTGTATATGTGTGCAGCATTATTGTTCCTTATGTTTATAGTAAGTCGTGATTGTTGCTGAGAGACCCAACCAGAGCAGGCTAGTGCCTGGTGGGAGAAACCACATCTTTTTGTGGTTAGAGTTTAGACTGCCGACTGTTTTATAATTACACCTGTGCCAGATAACACCGTATGTCCCTACACTATATATGTTCCCACAGTAATAATACACAGTTCAGAATCCGAGACGTACTTCTTAGTTGCATCTGACTTTTGCAGAAGATTCTGGCATGATGCTTTAGGACCTTCTTTGTTTCACTTTCTTTCAGACAGGAGTGACAGTTTACTGATTATTTAATGTAACGTTAATTATCCTTCTTCTAGTTTGCTATTAAATTGTTGCTGCGATTTAATTACGCTATCTATCTTTTTCCTTGTATACCTTAATAAAGTAATCGTATGTTGTATGAGTATAGGCTGCTTCAGTGATCATCAGCCTATAGTGTGCACCTTTTACTGAGTCATAGGATACCTCGTTGTCCAGGCACGACTCAGGGCGGTATAGGTGTTTTGTTCTCCAGTGGTTAAGGCAGGGGTTGGAATTAGTGTTACCGTTGTTGCATTTAGCCTCAACTAGTCCAATGGTTAAGAGCCATGTGTCTTGTAGAACCTGGATCGTAACAAATGGCGACCTTGCTTAGGATTTTGTGAACTTAAGAAATACTGTGGGAGTATAGTGGTAATTTTTTTTATTGAGGAATACAGTGGACAAATATTTTTTTTGGCAAGCAGTATAACACATAAAGAGGCTTCAGATAACTTTAAGTGAATAGGTGCTTGCATAAGAGATTATAGATACTTTTTTTTTTATATAAATTTGCACACTTCTCAGTATACACCATGTCTAGCAACAGCTCAGTTAACAGGGATAATCAGACAGTACAGCCTACGGGTGTTGAGCAGCAGCAGGAATTTAATGATGGCATCAGAGTTATTAATTGTGAGGCTGATGCGAGGAAGTTTGTGGAGATACCAGTAACAGCGAGTCGGTTGGAGGGGATTGATTGCTATGGTCTGCGTTGTTTGGCCACGGTCCTGGGGCGTGTCGGCTTTGGCAGCATGTCTAAGAGTGACCTGGTGGCTTGTGTGTTGGATTTTGGCAGTGGGTTGCAGGGTGGAGCGGGGGCTTGGGAGCCTTTATCCAAGCCTCCCTTCCACTCTACTCCTATCGCACCCCCTAGGTTACCAGACCTTGGCACGCTTCCGCAATCTGATAGTCGCTGGCAGCGTGGTTTGCCCCTGGGTGGGTCTCCTATAATTGCTCTTCCCCCTCAGGGTTTGACTTCTGATATGTTGTTGCAACTGGAGTTGGCTAAGATCCAGCGTGAAGTTGAGATGGCTAGGATTCAGGCTGAGGAGAGGGCGGAGATGTCTAAGATTCAGGCTGAGGAGAGGACAGCATGCCGTGATGCGGAGTTGCAGGTTGAAGCAACTAGGTACTGTGCTGAGATGGATGTTGAGAAATCTAGGGTGGAGACAACAGCGCGGCATCTCGGTTCTGGGAATCGTGGGTCTGAGTCTTTATCGCACTTGATTAAATTAGTCCCTGTGTTCAATGAGTCTGGTGTGACTGAGTTTTTTGCACGGTTTGAGAAGAAGTGTCGGGAGCATGAGTGGCCGGAGATTAAGTGGGCAGCCCTTGTATCATCAAAGCTTGTTGGGAATGGTCTCAAGGCATATGACTCGCTGTCATTGGAGGACTGTACTGACTATGTGGTGTTGAAGGAGGCTGTGCTCCGGGCCTATGAGTTGCAACCAGAAACCTACAGATTGAAATTTCGGGGCGTTGTAAAGAGCAAGGAGAGCCCTTTCTTGAACATGCCCGGGAACTGACTGACACTATGGGGAACTGGCTCCGGTCTGAGAATGCGACAACAGTTGATCAGGTTAAGCAGTTATTTTTGTTGGAGCAGTTCTTCCGGTGCACAGGCAGCGACCTGACATTAAACCTGAAGGAAAAATGCCCTAAGACCGTAGAGGAGGCAGCTAAGCTTGCTGACCTCTGGCTTTCTTTGATTCGTGGGTGCGGGTCTGCTCATCGTAGTGAGACAGGTAACAAGGGGCGTAACACTCCACCCGCCAAAGTCAATGAAGCACAAAATAACACTGTAAAAAGTAAGAGCAATGATACCCATTATAACTACAAACACAAAACCGTCCCATTTTCAAAGGGGCAGGGCCCTTCCCAACCACCTCAAGAGGGGAAGTCTAGTGGTGAAGTGAAATGTTTTAAATGTCAGAAGGTGGGTCACTTTGCACGTACATGTCCGAGTAATATTCCTGCTAAGCCTGTGTCTTTGGTTCGCAACATGGGGGTGTCTCTGAGCTCTTCTGCGTCTGCCCGGGGTAGGTCGTCAGTTGCGGGGACACAGCCTGTGAAGAAGGGTTTGGAGGGCTCGACATCTGTCCAAGACACTTTTTGCAGCCATCAAGGGTGCGGGCTTGTGAGCTGGGGGAATACTAAACATCAGGTCAAATTGTTGCGTGACACTGGGGCATCACAGACACTTCTTAAAAATTTCACAGGCAAACCTATAAACACGGCTCCGGTTGTTGTGGTACAGGGGATCAATGCTACCAGGTCATACCCGTTGATTAGGTTGGAGCTGGAGGTGGATGGTGTGTGTCGTGAACTTGATGTTGGGATCGTAGAGAGCTTGCCAGTTGAGGGCGTCGACCTCCTTCTGAGCAACGACTTTGCGGTGCTCACTTCGGAGGTTCCACCCTTAGTTGTTGCCGAGAGGGCGGCCGACGTTAGTAGGGAGAATCTGGAGTGGGTCGAGAGGTGTCAGCTTAAACAGATGGCCTGTGCAGTCACCCGTTCTTGCGCGTCAGTTCAGTCACAGCCATTGTCTCAGTCTTCAGACCAGCGGAGGAACGGTCGGAAGGAGCAAGCTGAAGCTGGGAGTTTTGTGAGTTTTGCTCCAGCGGCTCTCCTTAGCGGCTTAGTACTTGACCCAGAGGTGAGCTCCAGAGTGGCCCTAGAACCTGTCACCCCTAGTGACATGGTTGGGCGTGATGGCACTCCGTGACTTAGTAGTTCCCAGTTGGAGGAGAGTTGTGGGAACGGGGCTATCAAACACGAGGACTGGGAAGCATGTCATGTGAACCTGTTGGAGGAGTTTGTGAGGCAACCACCTGAGCAGCCTACTGTCCTTGTGTTGGTCTGCAGCGGCCAAGGTGGAGAAGGAGAGGGGGCAGTAGGGCACAGGTGGAGGAGAGTAGGGATTTTCATGTCGCGGGGGACACGAGTCTGATGGCTGTGGAAGCGCTAGAGCACCTGCCTGAGCAGCAGTGTGCAGCGCTCCAGCACCAGCTCGGTTCATAGCCCACTGGTCGTGCCGAGCCCCTGAGCCTCACAACTCAGGCGGTGCAAGATGTTCCGCGGGCAGGTCACGTGAATGTTGGGAGACCGTTAGCCTCGTTGTTTCGGTGGTTCAAGGTGGGCGACGAGGCCTGGACATGGTTGTCAGGTCAAGGTCGACCCATGGCTGCCAAGGGTCATGGTAAAAAGGAGTACTTTGAGCAGATTGGTGAGGTTGGCTGCGGCATAGAAGTGCCCGGTCGTCGCATAGCCTCCCAATGCTGCTCTAGTCGAATGCAACAGCCCTACCATAGACCGACTGTATCTGGCCATGTCGCTAAAAGCGGTGATGCTGCGCAGGCAGATGTAGTCGTAAGGAATGCGGGGGTGCGCATGTACGGTATCGGCGGAGAAGCCTTAGCAATAATGAACTATGGGGGTGACTGCACAGGTGGTATTGATTGTCCCTCTCATGACCTGGCTGTTCTAGGGACGAAGGTGGAGGAGGGAGACTACAGGTTTGAAGCTGCGGTCTCGGCTGGGTTGTGGGAGGGCACTAGGCATGTTGTTCTGCGAGATAAGTTGTTTACTAGGCTGTGGCAGTGCATCCGCATGTTTGTTGCTTCTCCAGGCCTGATGTACGGGGTAGAATCCGACATGGAGGCTGGAGACAGTGCGAGGCTCAGTTTAATTCCCTACCGTATAAATCCTGCTAAAAAGCCTGTCGTGAAAACAGAGCTAGACGACATGTGGAAAAAGGGTCTGAGGGATAAAGGATATTGTGAGTGGTCGTTGCCAGTGAGTTTGCAACCTGAGTTAAGTGGCAAGATCAGTGTGTGTGCATTATCCCTCACAGACACCTATCCATTGCCCAAGTGTCTGAGGGATAAGGAATGTCGTGAGTGGTCGTTGCCTGTAACATTGCAACCTGTGTTAAGTGGCAAGATCAGTGAGTGTGTTGATTGCGAGAGTGTTTGTGCATTATCCCTGACAGACGCCTATACCTTATCGTGAGTTGACGACACCATAGACCGCATCGGGGCTGCATCGCCTATCACGAAGGTAGAACTAGTGAAAGGCTTTTGGCAGGTCCCGTTGCCGGAAAGAACAAAGAGAAGTGCCAGTCTTGTGATGAACTGGGCAGTTTATCAGTGTCAGGTGTTGTTGTGCTGCCGGAACAGAAGTTGGATGTGTGGCATGCTAAGGGCACTGATAATGTTTTGGCTGATTGTTTGTCATGGGAGGGTTTGTTTGCAGGAGAACCCTCGCCGTTCAGTCAGTGTGTGTTGAGAGTGGAGTAAAATTGGCTTGCCCCTGTAAGTGCTGCCGCCAAAAACATATTAAAAAAAATGAAAATTCTATAAAAAAAATGTCTTTAATAGTTAATTTTTTTTAAGTATGTTATAGCTAAAGTTCTGAGTCGAACCTGTGCTTCTCTCAGAAGGCTGGGCTAGTAGAAGCTCGCTCTAGGAGCATAGCAGTATGAATTAATTAAGCTATTGTGTTGGGAGGGGTTATAATTTTGTTGTTGATGATAACTGAGCTTTGCCTTCTTTGTTACGAAGTGATTAGGGGTGGCGAGTCTTATCGGCGTTCTGCTTGTCAGATATAGAGCTCATGGTTGAGCGTCTACTATCTTGGGGGGGGGTGTGATGCCTGCAGCTTGGCAGAACGCCATGTGGGCTCAGCCGCTCGCTTGGCCACTCGCTAGCACTCGCCGGGGCAAGGTATTTGGCTACAGTCTATCTACAATGTTGTTCTTTCTTTCATAGTGTTCGTGTTGTTGGAGACAGTCCCGTGGTGGTCTTTATTTTCGTCTGTGACAAGGGGAAGCATTTTATATCATGAGTAGAACATAAGATGCATTGTGTATAGTTAAAGAGAGAGAATAATATAGGCAGTGGGGTGGTAGTGTGTGCGTGCGTATACATGTGCTGCCTCCCCCCTCGCTTTGTAGGCTCACACGCCTCACACGCGTGCCGTCTCACGCCTCTTGATTGGCTGGTGGTTCCTGGCGCCTTCTGCAGCCCTGCTGCCTGGTGACGTAGCAGCCTGTGATTGGCTGACCACCATGCCTTTGTGTGTGATCCTGGAGGGGTCCCGAGGAGTTCCTTCCTCAGAGCTCCTCGTAGTGCTGTAACGCTAACATCCCCTTGCAATCTATCAGCCCACCTCACCCCCCTATTGCGAACTTTCTCTACCACTGCTTACCTTCTTCTCTCTGTATATCCTACTATTAATTAACTGCCCTTCCCCTTGACGTTGATTTCATATATCCGTCACTGTATTATACAGCGAGCTCTCAGAGATATTATATGTACTTAGTTAGGCATTTTGGATCAGAGGGTTATCCATTTTGGCTTGGGGAGGTTTGACATACTCATCGTGTTGCCCCAACCTTATTTTCTTGGGTGTCTGCCAGGTCAGTCGATGCTAGACTGGGGAGAGGCTATCAGGTTGCTGTTTCCTATGAGCATAGACTTCGTTGAGCCTATGCAACTGTACCGGATACCTGCGGAGGCCTAGGTTATTTTCTTGTCTGTGTACCTTAGAGCCTAGCACTGTGTTGACGTGAGGGCGTTGGCCTAGTCCACCCAGCACTGTGCTAGTTTGTTAGCTTTTGACTTAGGAGGGTCGCCAGGAGAGAACCAGGTACACGAGACCTGGATCTCTCAAGAGAGCACCCCGTCATTTAATGTAACTAGGCGCACAGACTTGAGAACGACACTAGGCTACCGAGCAGGTGGCTCGGCCCAGGTAGTCTAGCCTACGACTCCCCTGCTAGACTTCGTCCACCTGGCAGACCCCCGATTAGGGTTTATAATCTCATTGTGTATATGTGTGTAGCATTATTGTTCCTTATGTTTATAGTAAGTCGTGATTGTTGCTGAGAGACCCAACCAGAGCAGGCTAGTGCCTGGTGGGAGAAAGCACATCTTTTTGTGGTTAGAGTTTAGACTGCCGACTGTTTTATAATTACACCTGTGCCAGATAACACCGTATGTCCCTACACTATATATGTTCCCACAGTAATAATACACAGTTCAGAATCCGAGACGTACTTCTTAGTTGCATCTGACTTTTGCAGAAGATTCTGGCATGATGCTTTAGGACCTTCTTTGTTTCACTTTCTTTCAGACAGGAGTGACAGTTTACTGATTATTTAACGTAACGTTAATTATCCTTCTTCTAGTTTGCTATTAAATCGTTGTTGCGATTTAATTACGCTATCTATCTTTTTCCTTGTATACCTTAATAAAGTAATCGTATGTTGTATGAGTATAGGCTGCTTCAGTGATATAGTGTGCACCTTTTACCGAGTCATAGGATACCTCGTTTTCCAGGCACGACTCAGGGTGGTATAGGTGTTTTGTTCTCCAGTGGTTAAGGCAGGGGTTGGAACTAGTGTTACCGTTGTTGCATTTAGCCTCATCTAGTCCAACGATTAAGAGCCCTGTGTCTTGTAGAACCTGGATCGTAACACATGTCTACTGGGTGTCGGACACGTCCTGACTGTTGTGGGGTTTTGGGGATTCAGACTTTCCCACATAAGTCTGTGTCCTCAAATTCGGTTTGTTTTCCCTTCCGGCGATCTTTTCTGTGTATCGACGCCAGACCCTCGCCTTGCTTTTAACTAACTTATCCCACAGTGGTCTGCAGTACCACGACACTTCCGGCGGAAATGCGAATTCCTCGGAAGTTATCTCGGCCCGGCCGAACGAACGCGCCCAAAAAAACGTTGTTCCTCACGCAACCTGTATTTACTTTTAGCGCCCGGCGACACAGTCCAGTGAGAATTAAATATCCCTCGGGGCTGTTCTCGGCGATACGATAGTTAATTAACAATGTTTAAAGAGGCCGGTGACACGGTCACAGGTAAGCAGTTCTGATGATGAAGACACCTTGAAGGTTGATTTTCATTCAGGTGTGGCGGAAGATCAGAGTAGCAGTTGGGCTACAGCTGCTCTTCTGGCGTATTTGAGGGATTTGATGTATTACCTCTCAGTTTATCCTTATGCGCATTGATTATTAATTTTTATTTCCAGGGCACGGCACATCAGCAAGGCGACGGAGCAGAACCCGGCGGGGGGGTGGGCGGGTGTTCGTTAACTCCATCTTGCCTCACGCTAACTTTTAGCTACTCCCACTTGCTTCCTGACCCCGGTCATTGCACATAAATTCTGTATTAGGTCTGTGGAGTGTCTAGACAAGCCAAAGTTCCTCTGGACCTCCCAGAAATGCCCAGTTTGTTCGGATGTGTGTGCCGATTGGTTCAGTGAGCAAGACCTGGCGTGCCTAGTGGCACTGGTCGATATAAAAAACAGCTTCGCAGCCTATGCTAGGGGTGCGGCGAATACAAATTTAGTCTGTGATGACTCAGACCCTTGGCAACAAATTCTACTTTATTCAACCCCTCTTATTTGTTCATCCTCTAAGTCAGATCAACTATATACTAGGTTATCCCGACTTCTTTTGTAAGAGTTAGTCTGGAGTCTAAGGAGGAAACCCCCCCCCGGCCGCCAGAAGAGGACTCGTTCTGCTTCGCCAAGGGGCCAGAAGAGGTCCAGATTTCCTAAGCAACAGTCCCCACAGTCTTCCAAGCAACCTACTAGTTCTCCGAAGAGAAACAAAATTTACGCGAGTACCACCCACTTTGTCACGGCAGAGATTCATGTGAGTGCCGACACGGAGGAGGCGGAGTCGCGGCACTGGCTAACACCGGGGTCGCATCCTCTTCCGGTGGTCCCTGTCTCTGAAGCGCCGGTCCCTGAGGCGGGTAGTTCTGGGATGGGGACTGTCGGGAAGGATTCGCCTCCCGACATCGGTTCTGATCATTTAGTTAGAGGCCACGCAAAGGTTCAATTAGACTTTCCTAAAGCCTCTCTCAATTTAGCAAGTCATAAAGTGGCACTGTCCCCTAAGGTGTTAGAACTTACTGACCATGTTCAAGCGGCGAATGACCATGACACAGTAGGGGGTCCTCAGGTAAGTCGACAACTACCAGTTTCTCAGACACACCCACAGCAAAGTTCCCCCAACCGACGGACTGTAGATGGTGAACCACAGCAAAGTTCCCACAATCGACGGACTTTAGTTAGTCACCAGGTAGAACCTAGAAGGGAAAGACAACATAAAGTCCCGAGGCACAAACTCAGACAGAAGTCAGAGTCCTTGGCGATTCCGGAAACCCCGGAGGGAAGAGACATAATCGAGGTACCTCCAAGTAAAAACCAGAGGAGGTCAGCGATGAAACCGAAGTCGATGAAAAAATCACACAATAAAGATATCACGATCAAAGATCTAGATGACATATTTCATAGGATTTTAAAACACTGTCATGTACTTAAGAAGTCTCGAGTTGCTCCCATAGCTATGCCGGAAGCTATCCCATCAAGCTTGGTTGTACGACCGTTAAGGCCCTCTACACTAGTCTTGCCGAAAGCGCCCTGTTCCCCTAAATATTTCACATACACAGGGCATCCGGCGAGTGGCACTCCAGTGCCCGCCTCTTTTCCATCTCCCAATGTTTGTGGTGGCTCCACAAGCTTTATAACCCCCTCTCTCGACCAGCAGTTACAGACCATTGCCTCAGTAACAAAAGTGCCGGAGCCGGAGAACTGGTCTCCAGGTCAAGCTAAATTCCCAATCGCAGCACGCATGACCTTGTCGGGGGAGATTCCGGTCCCTAGTGAGTGGGTAATTGAGGTCAACAGGAGTAAAGAATTTAGAGCTAAAGATGAACAGGGTAATGTGTTACAGGTTCAGATCAAAGCTATACCGGATGTGTGTTATTATGAGTACTTTGTATAAATGCCTTATATATTTTCTAGGTCTCAAGTGACGGCGTCTCTTCCGTGGATTGACCTCCCAATTTACCAAGATTGGAAGCCAAAGTGTCACATTTTTCCTTTGCCCCTCAACTTTCTCATAATTGCTGAGGGGCACAGGGCCCTGAGTGGGGCTTTGGTTTCCCAGGTGTTTCCGCACTCTCCTCAGCTCCCCGCCATGGAGTGGCTTCGGTCACCCAGGCTATATTTTGGTCGACAAGGAGGGTTCTGTGGGGCCGCTAGGTTATGGCCTTGGCCTTGCTCAGGGCCTTGGGGCTGTTCGGCCAGGCAGCTTGGGGAACAACAACAACCACATCCTGCACGATCTTTAGGTGATATACGGAGAGCATTATAGGAGGCGGTACGAGCACGTCAGCACCTGGGAATGTTTATGGTAAGAGGCTTACCGGCCGGTGTTTGCCGCCGGGTCCTCAGATCTCCGGTGCTGACTGCTTCAGTACTAAGTCCTGAGACCAGACAAGCTCTGTACTACTTGCGTAACAACTTGCAGCCACCACATTAAAATCAGGATTAAGATCAGGACATGTCAGTTAGGGGGTAATGTCAGCCAACAATAGTCAGTCATCTAACCATCCCAATAAATTCTAGTAATTCTTTCACAACTCTCTCTCTCCCGGGGCCTATCGCAGGCAAGTGGATCCGAGGGTAGTCCTACCGGACAAAACCAGTTAAACTGGTCAGGTCAGGCGGGTTCGGGCCTAGTCCCGGAGAACAAGGGTATAGTGGAAAACAGGCACACACAGGGTGTGGGGGTGGCTCCGGCTACCTCATCACGCCCTAGAAACTTTCTAAGTTTTCGAGGCGGAGTCCCTCAGCTCGGGACTCTCCACATAACAGGGTCTTGTTAATCCCACTCTGCCCTGTTCTGGAGTCCAAACTGTCTTCGTCACAGTTAGGACCAGCGCCCGTCCACAACAGTAACAATACCGTGCTTCAATTCATCACAATTCATCCGTCAGGATGGACACTGTGAAAGTAAGGAGACCCACACCTCTGCCGCCAGAATGGTGGTCTCGGTAGGGCAGCGACGCACATAAGGCCCGGCACACAAGGGTTTCTAAATAACCCCTTCCAGTGTGGCAGGTCCAGACAAGAAAGTTACATTCTGGTTAGTCCACCCACTGGGCAGAGAGACACCATTAATAAATCTCCACAAGACCTTAGTCCAGCCCAATTTCATACTATGAGAAGACATTTTTAAAACTTAATAGTGGTGAAACTTAGACGACTGGCTATTGGTGGCATAAGTTAAGGAGTCGGATATAATTTCCATGTCAATTGCATTTCTTTTTCTGGCACCGTACCTAGGTTTCAAGGTCAACAAGCCAGAGTAGCATCTTGACCAACTAAGGCGATTCTTCCGTGAATTATAAATTCTCTGCCGTGAATTACAAACTGTTGATCAGGTGAGAAAAGTTGCACTCACGAATACCTCCTCCCACCTACGGTATTGGTAGATATATCCTCTTTCCAGGACACTAAGTCGAGGGTTTGTTTTCTAACCAAAACCTGCAGGGTTTAGGCCGGAAAGGGAAGCTTCCTAACCAAGTGTAGTTATTATCAGTCACGGCCTCCCAACCATTTTTTTTCCCTTCATGCCCTCATGGCGGGGTTAAGGGGAAACGGAGACACTTGTCGGTTCTATGCTATAACACGCAGAAGGTCAGCGGGGTCTCTCAGTCTGTTTTTCAAGGCTTAGGAAACATTTTTTGAGCTATAACTATAGAAGTTGTGTTCCCTTTTTTTATTCAAACACGGGTCATACGTCTCCCAACAACGGAGTATCTTTTGACACCTAACAGACACTCTCCCTACCTCCATAGAAGTTCCATGGAATTTGCTCATCCGCAAGGGGAGGAGAATGGCAATGAAGGACCCACCAGCGCCCTCTCTGCTCGGCTCCTGAGGACTACCTCAAAAAGATGAGTTCCACACTCCCCGATGTAAAGAACGGGACCAGACGAGGAGTTCTCTTAGTGGTTTCCCCTCACCAACGCTCCCCTCAGATATCACGTAGTTACAAACCACGGAATTACGGGGACGGAGTCACAAACCTCACGAGGTGGGTAGGGCTCCGGCGATTGAAGGACATGCGGTAATCTCTTTAGAGATTATTCCCAGTATAGAGATTATTCCTGGTTTAACTAGGATTGACATTACTGAGACCCTGCTGACATGGGCGGCTCAATATTCAATCTTCTTTGATAACTGGACAGAAAAAATGCCATTCATAAGTCATTACTTCCCTTACAAGTTTACCAGGCAACCTTTTCAATCTTCAGATCAATCAATGCATCGGGCACGACCGAACAATTCAGTGGTTTATTGGTAAAATACTTTAATAGGTTAGGGTACATAAACGCAGGATTCAGTTACGCTTTATATTCCCCCCCTCCCCCCAACCTTTACACCATCATCCGAACCCCTCCCACACCGGTTGTCGACTTTTCATAACTACACATACCACCGGGGGAAGACAAAGGGTACATGAGTGCAAGTTTCTCGTTTGGCTCCTTCCTGATGTTAGCTCAATCAGAAAGGTCACTAGCCAAATCCCTGTCACTTCGTGTAGCGCAAGCTTTACCTTGCGTTGTTTCTTGGACTTCATCTAGTAAGTTTTTGGGCCTTGTATTCGAGCTACATGTCACAGGAGACCAGAACTAGCTACCAGAGGCTGACGCTTGTATTGATTTTAGAAGGACCTAGGCGGGGCACAATCTCCCGATAATGCTATTGGTATGGCCCTGGCGTTTCAGAAGCCTTCACACATTTCAAAATTCTTAGGCCTATTGCCAGCACTGATCATCTCCAAGGATTCTTTAGCCCCTCCTGTGTGGCAAAGGATCTATCGTGATATATATTTGCATTACTTTCTTCGCAGAGGAGGATTGGGGCCTAACAGCCGTTAGAATTATGACAAGGCAGTTGAAGGCAGAGCCCACGACCCAAAGACCAGTTAAACGTAAATAACGCTAAAACTCACCCAGAGTTACCACCATTTTACGCTGGTTGTGAGGCCCCACCCCCGCTTTTCTTGGGAGGCAGTATGGTGATATGACAGTAGGATGCCCAAAACTGCCTTATGTTTGTTCAGCGGCGGGTCTACTTAGTCAAAAGCTACTGAAGGTTAGTCTTCAGGGTAAAGAAAAAAGGAGGGGGGTTCCGGAGAGCTCAGGACTTCGAGACCTTCCGCCGGACTATATAAGTAAAATCACAAGCTGTGAAACACAAGTAGTCGAGCTGTCTTAACAGCGTGCTAATTTTTATTTTAATTGTATATTTTATGAATATTTATCATAGTTGAAACTATAGATGATTTAATAGGAATTGTACAATAATAAAACACGTGCAATTTCAGTAGAGTCACATATTAAGATCGTTTCGATCTATGTGTGCCCGGTATGATGTCCAAAGAGAGTAGAAGTTGTTCTCGTAATTTAATTGAATCTCGATGTGATATTCTTTTCCTTTTTGTACCTGCATGGTCTTTTTTGTAAGCAGATCTTCTTCGAAGTAACGCACTGCTCCCTTTCCAAGTTTTCTATTTTTATTGTATGTAAGCAATAAAGAATTAAGTTTTGTTATATGGATCTTTTTCTCTGCCTTTAGGCAGGTGTTGGTGGTTTGATATTGTCACGAATGTCCCCCTCCAGTCTTGAGATATCAGGCATATCGTCAATGATGGAGGGGCCACTAATAAATTATAATTTTTGAGTCCCGGAGGGAAGAATGAAAACCTAATATTAATTAGTGGCCCCGAAATCATTGACGATGTAGGGCCCTCCCGTCCATCCCCTTCCCATTTGTTTGATGTCTTAAGTTTAGTCTTGATATATCATTTAAGGAGGTATGGAGACGCTTGGTTCACCGCCTGGGCTAGAATCCACATAAGACATCCACGATGTGGAAAGCCTTAATATAATATGTTTTACGAATTTTCTTCGTAGTGAGTACCCAATCATAAAGACGATTCCATAAGAGAATTAGCGTTACACTTATAATGAGGACTCTTTCTCCCTGCGGCGGGGTTCTCAAACACGCTGACCGCGGGTGCTTGAAAGAAGACTATTATACTAATAGGCATATCGTCAATGATTTTGGGGCCACTACTAAATATTAGGTTTTCATTCTTCCCTCCGGGACTCAAACCTATATTCTATGGCAATAAACTTTTATGAACTTAATGAAGAATAAGTAGATAAAGAAATATGGCCGGACAACCTCCATACTGTCCAAATATTATGAAATTTCCAGTATGTAACTCTGACTAGCACCAGGAACAGACATTCTGTTTCTGAGAAAATAAGCCTATTCTGCTGCACCCGTCATATGACGGGTGCCACTTTGAGGCTATTATGAGAGATGAGAGAGAGACCGGGCGTTGGAGGGACATTAGGCAGCCTTGAACCGCTTGCCACGGCCGTGCAGCATAGACTGAAGTGCTACGCAGACCTCTCTCACTCACACACCCTCCCTCACACGCAAAAAAACACAAAATTGCCAATTATTTATCGATATTGCTCTTCGGTTGCACGATCATTGCAAGATAACCAAATGTCGTAAAAGGATTATTCAGGTATCATTGGAAAGCGTTATTATCGTCCTTTCTTGGTTATATAATTGTATTAAATTCTGGCTCTTACCTATGAATGAAAAAGAGCATGGAATGAAGGTATTTTTCGGTGGATATAGCCGCCTGGCGCTACGGTGATATACCTCCACCCCTGGTTAATTTTGTTTTGAGGTATTTTAGAGATATAAAAGATTGTGATAAATGTTGTTGTTTTGCTATATTCCTCCTAATTCCCTCTTGGGTATATGCTGAGAGCCTGTACATTCAACCTTTATTGAACAGTGAAGCCTGTGAGGTTCTCGTTCCATTCTAGGAGGTGAGACATGTGAAGCACTTTTTAGATGCAACCAGCTGCTGCCATCTTGCCAGGATGCATGGGGCTTAGTTGCTCACTCACGGCTGGTAGCAGCCCCAACTCTGAAGCTGCCTTGCTTCAGTGCTTCACAGTCTCACCTCCTAGACTCCGACCTTCACTCTCAGAACGCCACCTATTGCGCAATGAACTCACAAGTATGCATTGCCTCCCTATAGCATATTTTTAATATGGGAATATTCATATAGTGCTACTTAATCAGGGAACAATGATGGTATTTATTTGGCATTTCGGTTGGATTTGTGGTAATACACTGATACTAGGTACAAATTCCATCCCAAAAATATCTTCCCATTGACATATCGGGATTTGAACCCAGGTCCATTGGATTACCAGTCCAGTGGCAAGACCACTCCACCACACCTCTCTGCGTAGATCATTGTATGATAAAAGGAATATGAATAACCTAAACTCTCTACTCCATAATATTTTCTAACACATGTAACTGCTCTGAATTTAGTACAAGTGATATTGGACATTAATATCAGCTTACACTAATATACACATTATAATTATTATAATGACAAAACTATTTCAAGATACACAACCCACTCACAGACTATTTTAGATACAATTACCCATTGTCCAAATGCAATTTCCACCATGTTTAATCCAAGAACTACAACGTTCCTACTTGAAGGTACGGTATTTATACATGTGTAAAAAGAACCCTTTAGCTACTGTACCATTGCCAGGAAATTTCTCAAAATTGGTTGACATAAAGAAAGTAGTGGCATCTCTCCTTACCTCCCCCCTTCCTCCCTCAACTTGACCTATTATTTTGTACAGGTTCTATCAGTTCATGGGTTAAACGGGTTGAGTACCGCAGGTTGCCGCTCAACTGCCAGAAAGAAACTGAAAAGTCGGTCTCTCTCTACCAACCACGAGAGTGGAGGTTGACTGAAAGCAGTGTTGCCATTGTTTTCATTCAACATGTCACTACCAAAACTTAAAGCTCATATATACGCAATTTGAGTGTTCATTTATCATTCAATTGATTTATAAATTATCGAATACATGAATTGTGATTTGCATATCCACATTGATATAAACTCCAACCCCCCCATCTTCTCTCATTAGGTGTGAATAACAAGGCAACACATTACCTGTCAATCATCTCAGTGTCGGAGATAAGAAACTGGGAGTAAATTGGTATTGAAATATATATAATTTTTAATAATGTGTAGGTGGGATGTTAATGTTTGAAATTCATCAGATTATAAACTAATCAACGATTAAATCCATATCAAACAACAATTATTTCTGGGCATTAATAGGAGATAACAAAGTAACTGATAATACAAAAATTATAATAATAAATAAAGTAAATGTGTGTGAAGCGCGGGCGGGGAACAATGATGCCATTTATAGGGATGACATTAATAGGATTTTTTTTTTTTTTTTTACAGTTCAGTATTAGCAAATGAGTGAATTAAAATGATTGACCTATGATATGATTTCCACTTACCTGAATACCTGATAAACAGGGTTCTACTGTACCGTTATGCTGCATTGTGCACTCATATGTACACAAGTGGTGTCACAATAGTACCACGGTGGTGCTAATTTGGCACATGTCAAATTCCTGCTCCAGTTTTAAAAGTGCCCAAAACTTTGTTGTGCCAAGCCGAGACATAGGGACTCTGGGAAGACCACACATGCTTCACTCGTCAGTTCAGGCCGACGATTGCACCACGTTGAGCTAGTCATGGAGTGTCAGGGTCAAAAGCGTAAATATGTGAAAGCCCCTTAACCCTTTTAAGATCTTATTACATATTTGTTTCTTTCTGGCTATTATTCACCGATTTTATTCAGATTAGGAAGGGTATAGGGAAGTCAGCGGGTTAATTGAGATATAGTCTCTATCCGTTCACTTCCCACAGATTTGTAATAAGGTGTATAAAAACGTTTAATAATGGCCAGAATATTTGTAATAAGGTGTATAAAAACGTTTAATAATGGCCAGAATATTTTTAACAAGGTGTATAAAAACGTTTAATAATGGCCAGAATAAACTGTCAAACGTGTCATGATCCTCAAAGGGTTAAGAAAGCGAATATCAACTGACATGCCAAACTGATTTTGTATGACGGACTTCATATAGCTTCTAAGCCTTAGGTGTTTGAGTTCAGTGAACACACTGTAAATATAACGCATGCTAAGTTTACAAACTGAATAATCAAACCTGCAAATTAAAAACAAAGAAGGTAGGAAGGTTCTCAAGAATTTCAGATAGCGTAAAGAACGTAATTACTTCGACAAAGACTGTACATGTGTTGTTCACATGTGTTGTTCACATGTGCTTTGCGAATGAGGGTTTGCTAATCACACACGAGTTTTGCGATAATTACTATAATGATATACAATGTTGCATCGTGTACCGTGATTGTGTATAATTTTACTAGCATAATTATGATGTATACATAAACTCTCTCTCTCTCTCTCTCTCTCTATATATATATATATATATATATATATATAATATATATATATATATATATATATATATATATATATACTGTATACATTTTATATATATAATGTTTATATATTTTGTGTATGAAAGAGAAAAAAAAGGCAAAACTGCCTGTAACAAGTGTCCCCCCTAATGTTGAAGAGTTGATAGGGAGCCAAAATAAAGGCACGTTGGAGAAACATTGTCTGGACATACGTAGCTTGAAGCAGTTATGTTATAGGAGGAGGGAAAGATATACAAAGGGAGATAATTACAGAGTTTACTTCTTGAGTAGAAGAACGCATGGGAAAATTGGTTTATACTTGGATTAAAGAGTTGGACAAAATAAGGTGGAAAATGTGTTGCAAGGCAAGTGCCACCCACTGTCTGTTAGGGAGGAGGTATACACTGAGAGAACTCTAAAGTACACTGATTATTGTAATACCTGTTAAAGAGTGAGAGATGTGCAACATGGAGAGAGTAGTGAGATACTGTAGAGAATTCTAAATATGAGTTGATGAGATGTAAAGCTTTTGCCGGTATGGGTGGAATCTTCCCACACATGTGAACAGTACTTGATGCATGGGCGCATTGGGTCCCTTTAGCCTACAGAGAAAAAAACTGTGTGTGGGTAAAGAAACCACAGAGATGGATGAGCACAACTAATTTCTAGTTGATAGAAATTAGGTGATAGGGTCTTTCCAAGAAAGATCAGACAAAAAAAGAGACACCCATAATATCAAGAGAAGATGAAGGGTTGATTTGTTTGTTTTTGAAGAGTAAGGGTATATTCGTCATATGGAAGCTTGTGATGGGTAGATCGATTGGTTTTGATAGCACTGACAGTAACCAGAATTACTCTGCCCTAATAAAAACATATTTGTTAGATCAGAAAATGTGACTGCTGTGGCCTCCTCACGTGAGTTTTAGAGTGATTGCATTGTGGGACGTTGTAGAAAACTTCCTAAATAGAGTACACTCGGATGTCATAGTGGCATAGTCTCTAGCCAACTCATAGATATTAACAGACTTACCTTCTTTGTAATTATGGACATATGTCTCTGGAAACGAATTTATGAATTAAATTAGTAATATATCAACTACAAAACTCAATATAACAGTAATTGTAAAGCAAGTTCTACCCAAAACTCTATCCAGATAGCAGTAATTGCACAAAGAAAAACATAGGTGGTCCATAAATTCTTTTGAGTAGGCTTGATACTATGGTATCCATGTGTACATCAGCATATAACGTCTGTGTACTCATACCTCATGCTTCCCAGTACCCTGGAAAGAAGCAAACATCCATCCAGTTCCTAAAAAAGGTGCCTCTTCAGATCCATCAAACTACAGACCAATAGCTATAACTTCCACTCTTGGCAAAGTTTTTGAAATTATATTAAATAATCACATAATTAAGCATCTGGAGAATAATAAATTAATCAGTGATAGGCAATATGGTTTTAGACGATGTCGATCAACTGCAGACATTCTTTGCCTTCTTACGCATCAAATCAACCAAGCTACAGACCAACATGGTGAAACACATACAATAGCACTGGATATATCAAAGGCATTTGATAGAGTCTGGCATCAATCCTTATTGTCGAAGATGTCACACTACGGCCTTGCATCATTAGTTCCACTAATTTCTTCTTATCTTCATAACAGAAAAATACGTGTAATGGTAGATGGCCTTTATTCTCAATTTCACTCAATAAATGCTGGTGTTCCCCAGGGATCAGTTTTGGCCCCAACTCTGTTCCTCATTCATATCAATGATCTCATATCTACCACTCATAATCCAATACATTCCTACGCAGATGACTCAACACTCCACAGTTCCTTCACATTTACCAATTCTTTCACCCAACCCGATCTTATAAATTCAAAAATAAACACTGCAATTTCTCTGAACCAGGACCTTTCTAGAATTAATGAATGGGGACAAGAGAATCTAGTTTCCTTTAATGCACAGAAAACCAAGTACATTCAATTTTCTAACCGACAGAATCTCACTGACTCCCATATATTTTTTAATGATGTAAATATTCCCACTTCCCCTAGTATTGACATTCTCGGTGTAACATTAACTACTAACTTGAGCTGGACACATTATGTTAGAAGCATTGCTAAGAATGCCTCTAAAAAACTGGGACTCCTGTACAGAGTTCGAGAATTCTTCACTGACGAGCAGTTGGCCGTAATATATAAAAGTCATGTGCGCTCTCAGATGGATTACTGTTCACCTCTGTGGGGTGGAAGTGGAGTGGTTGCATTGAGGCAGTTGGACAAAATTCAAATAAAGCTATTAGATTAATCAATAACCCTGCAATCACACAGGACCTTCCTACATTAGCCATACGAAGAAACGTTGCATCCCTTGCATTATTCTACAGATATTTTCACAGCAATTGTTCCGAGGAACTTGCTTCAATTGTGCCGCCTCTCCACATCTTTCCCCGTAGAACTAGGGCAGCTGAGAGCGCCCATGAATTTACACTTTCTCCTCCACAATGCAGAACTTCTGCTTATCAGAATTCATTTATCCCCAGAGCTACTACTCTTTGGAATTCACTTCCCTCGAATTGCTTTCCACAAACTTACAATCAACAAATGTTTAAATCCAGTTGTTACAAACATTTTATGAATGGAGGATGCCTTTAGGCACATGGACCTTTTTGTTTTATCTGTGTTTTTCCTTCCTCCATTCATTGTCTCTTAAAAAAAAAAAAAAAAATATGAGTGGATGGGTACAGTTGAAGTCAATAATTAATATTAATGGAGATAGGATAGAACCTAGAGAATAACCGGAATTGATATGTTGAGGAAGTGAGCGATGGCCGTCCACAACCGCAGCTATGGCATGGCCAGAAAGGAAATTTATAATTCGATCTAAAGACACAGATAAGAGGGATAGAAACCCTAAGATTGGTAGTTTGGAAATAAGTAATTTGTGCCAAGACTCTATCAAATTATTTGTTGTGTATAGCACAATGAACAAGGTCCCACCTAAATCCCAAAAGGAGGATGACCAAGTGATAGTAAGGTCAGAAAGATCACTATACTGCTAATATGAAAGCAGATTATTGGTAGACAAATTATCATGAAATGTTTAATTAAAAAATAGATTAAAGACTTAGGAGATGCAAGAAATTATCGCAATTAAATGATAGTTGGAGGACAGGACAGGATGGCTAAAGAAAAGCTAGAAATATAACTATAAATGATGGATTGGTTGATTAGGGAGTGGGAATGGAAGAGTTAGGGGTGGTATACATGGGAGGGATTTGGGGTTTGGCTATTAGTAGAAGGTAAAGACTGAAATTGAAAATACAGTAGAAGAATAACAAATACCCGGGATCAAACAGGCTACTCCATTATTTTGGTATTGATCGTATAATATTTTTGTATTTATTTAATTTAATTTAATTTTGATTTTTTCCCCAAATCATACATTTTGTCAATGTAAATACTGTACGCCCAAACATAATTATGTAGGTATGCACAATTAATTATTTTATGATTTACTAATTTATCCACTCACTCATTCTTCCATTATTTATTATATTTTATATATATATATATATATATATATATACCGTTGTGACGCCTCCCGGCGTTAACAGAATGGTTGCGTGGGGCATTGCAGCTCGCTAGCGCTCGCCAGGATGGGGGGATGGGCTACAGTTGTCCTAGAATGATCTGCTTTAGTTTATTAGTGTCGTGTTGCCACAGACAGTCTAGAAATGGTCTTTGTTTTGGTCTGTGACCGCGCCTTATATTTTATATTCGCTATAATATAAATGTTGCTTGTGTGGGAGGCGAGCGAGAGAGGGTGAGGGGGTACACCTGGCAGCGGGGTGAGCTATGACGCGGCTCGCTGGGGCGCTGACGGCGTTGGCGGCCGGGTGGTCAACTAGTCCCTTCCCATCGCGGCCGCGTGTTCTTTACCAGCTCAGAGCTTGCCTGACACGCGTATCGTCTACATCCTTTGCAATTCTGTCCCCCATACTCGCCACTTTGCATACTATTTCTCTCTCTCGACTTCTCCTTTCTCATTCTCTAATCTTTATTAAACTCAACATCCCTTCTGGTTTCAGCATAGACGTTCACCGTCGACCAGTCGTATTGTACGCGAAGCTCTTAGATATTTCCATGTATTAGATTAAGGAGGTATTATGCTTTATTGAGGGTTTGGAGAGACGGACTTTTCCGTATGTGTCCTCTCTCGGGAAGGTTGTAGACCGGTATATGTCTCCCTGGCAAGGTGTTGAGTGATTCTGCTTGGTTATCTAAAGCTAGACTGGGGGTAAGGTTACTGTGTCGTCTCCGATGTGTGCAGTGTTAGCTAAGCCCTGCACGACATCGACAGGTACTGTGGGAGCCTAAGTTGTCTTCGGGTGGGTTTACTTTGCGAGCACAGCGCTGTGGTGTGAGAGGGCCATAGCCTATCCCTCACAACATAGTGCTGCCTCTTTGTGTTGACTTCTGAGGGATCGCCAGGATAGAACTAGGTACTAGAGACCGAGATTTATCAAGAGAGCATCCCCGTCATATAACGTAATCTTCATTATACCACCTTCGGACGTTAGGCTACGAGCCGCATGATCACCCATTGTTGCCCTGCCTTGATACCCCAGCTAGACTTTATTAACTGAGCAGACACTGGTTAGAGATAAGCCCCCATTATTATATGTATGCAGCATTATTATTCACTGCACTTTTGAGCCGAGGTTGTTGTTGAGTTGCACAACCCTAGTAGGCTGTTGCGTTGTGTCACGAAGCATTTCTTTAGTTGTCGAGCATTACTACCTTTGCGCAGTCTTTATTATTCGCCTGCCTATTATTACTATATGTCCTAGTATTTATTGTGACCCGTATTCTGCATTATAATTGTTCAAGATTCTTTACGAACATCTTCCCAGCATCAGACTCATTTCAGAAGTTTCCAGTTGATGTTGCAGGACTAGCATTGCACTTTCTTTAATACAGGAGTGCCAGTTATTTGAGTATCTACCGTAACGTTAATTAATCACGTTAACTATCTTTTCTTTGTGTAACCTAATCGAGTAATCTTTTACTGTTTGAGAATAGGCTGTTTCATCGAGCGTCAGCCTAGTGTCTGTGCACCAGTTACCGAGTCATAGGATACCTCGTTGTCCAGGCACGACTCAGGGCGGTAATGGTGTTTTGTTTTCCAGTGTTTAAGGCAGGGGTTGGATCTAGTGTTACCGTTGTTGCATTTTGCCATGATCTAGTCCAATGTTGAAGAGCCCTGTGTCTTTGAGAACCTGGATCGTAACACCGTATATATATATATATATATATATATTTTTTTTTTTTTTTTTTTTTTTTTTTTTATTATTATAATTTTTGTAATGTATTTATTTATATATGTATCCATTTATTTGTTATTTGTTCATTTAAACAAACAACAAATGTTTTCACTCTTCTTAGGGACAGGTTGAATGAAAGCAAACTTCCAGCAAAAATAAAGTATGTTAGACGAAAGACAGAGACAAACGAGTTTCGCTTAGGCAGGGATTCAACCCGAAAGCACAGTTTATTAGTACAACAGAAGTGACACCATCTGGTCCATATGCCTTGCTAGTATTAAGCACAGAGAGGCCAGACAGGTCATCTATGGAAGAGATTAAGATATTAGCCAGAAGTATTTGAGATGGGGTGGAGAGGGGCCAATAGCACCAGAATAATCCAAGGTTGAGTTTTTAGGAAATGTTTGAGCAAAGAGTTCAGTTATGCCAGAGAAAGACATGGAAGTGGTGCCTTTGAAGTGGAAAAGAGGAGGGAAGGACGAGGAAGTCAAATTATTGGACAGGTTCGTGGTTAGATGCCAGATATCTTGGGAAAAGCTAGATTTAGAAAGTTCATTACATTTGTTATTGATGACAGAGTTTTTGGCAAGTCAAAGAACAGATTTGGCACGATTCTGGGCAGAAACATAAAGACTTCGAGATTCGTTATTTTCAAGGCGTTGGTAAAGTTTATATGCTTCCTCCTTATTGTGGACAGCAGTAGAAGAAGCGTGAATAAATCAAGATATTTTTGCATTAGATTTTGTGAAATATAATGAATTGTAAGTCTCCATGCCCGAGATCATCATCTCTGTACTGCGCTGGGCACTCCCCGATCCCCGGTCACGGCAGCAAAATATTTCCAAAGTAAATCAAAGAAGTACCGCCGAAGAGCCTCCCAATCAACAGCCAAGGTGCCACAAGCGCCGCTGGCTGGTGGGATCAGATGGCCGCACCGGAGATAGGACAGCTAACAGAGATAAAGTTATGATTGGAGGAGCCCAACAGAGATAATTAATTTACAATGTAAGCAGAAGAATTAGAAGTTAGAAAAAAGTCAAGAATGCAAAGCCGATCTCCAAGGTGGTCAGGGATACAAGTAGGGTGCTGAACTATATGTGCTAGGTCAATATGTAGGTTTGTTCACCAGGTTGGTCAGAGAAATGAGAGGAGAGTCATTGGTGGGGATGAACTTTGAAATTGCCCAAGATGGAAATGTCAGTGAAGGGAGAGATGGATAGAATGTGTTCCACTGTTAAGGTTAAATAGTGAAATATTTGTTGATAGTCAGCAGAATTAGGGGAGAAATAAACAGCTCAGATATATTAAGTTTGAGAGTGACAAGATAGCCAGAGTGTTGAAAATTCCTTAGAGTCAAAGTTGGGAACGCGTGAGCCAGCATTTTTTTTTTGTGCGCATACACACAACATCCACCTTTTGCTTGAAACTAAGGATAGATATAGTAGGAGGATACAGAGAACGGATTGTTGTCAGTTTCCTAAGAGAGCTTGGTTACAGTGAGGAAAATAGGGTCAGGTTTGGCAGAGGAGAGATGATGTTCCAGAGAGTGAAAGTTAGAGGAAAAACCACAAATGTTGCAGAAGTTGATAATGAGAGTTCCCGGTAGTGATTCAGGACGTTTTGTGAAGTCGTTACCAGCAAGGGTCAGATTGATGGGGGCATTAATGCCATGCCACCCCCCCCACCCCCGCTCCCTCCATCACGACAACTTCGAGGCAGGTCATATTTTAGCCATTTTAGTTGCATTTTGACAAGATAGTGTAGTATGTAATACAAGGTGGTACAAAATTTAGTTACCCACCTGGTAGAAATTGGCTACACCACCTTCCTATACATCTATGTAGCCAAGCGTTAAGGGGGCGATGGTTATTTTTTTGGACCCTCTTCTTCCTCCTGGTTTGCCCCATTTGTTGTTGAGAATTTAAGACGTTCGGCCCAATAATTTGGCAATTTTAACACCCTTCGCCCAATTTCGTTGTCAATTTTAAGACCATTCATGCCATTTAGGTGTCAATTTATTTCTGACGAGCAGTAGCTAGCCTGCAATGTTAACCCTTATTTCGCAGCGATCGTCATATGACGGGAGAGAGAAAATTGGTCTATCCTGCGTCATCCGTCATATGACGTGCGCCATTTTGAGGCTATTATGAGCGCTGAGAGAGAGCCCAGTCATTGGAAGGAGCATAGGCGGGCTCCAACTGCTCGCCACGGCGTCCAGGCGCACACTGAAGCCCAAAATGCGGCTATGTCACTTATGTGCTGTTTCTCACACATCAAAAAAGGCCAATTTTGGCGCTATTTTCCAATCTTCGCCTTAGTTTGTAAGAACGTTGTAAGATAACCCGATGTCGTACAAGGATGATTCAGGTGTCATTGGAAAGCTATATCATCGTTCTTTCACGGATATATAATTACATTACACTCTGGCTCTTGCTTATGCATGCATGAAAAAATAGCATGGAATGAAAGTAGTTTTCGGCAAATATACCTGCCTGGCGCTACGGTGATATACACAAGACACCCGGCTCCACGAGAGTTAAGATAAATCGGCCTTAGGCCATGACCTTTTTCTACCGAAAAATGTAAACATTTATCTTAGGGGGGGGGGGGGGGGGGTTTCTTCAGCTTGATGAAGGTCTAGCGAGGAAACTAAAAAAAATAAATGAATGAATATATAAAAAAACAAAAAAATAACCACTACCCAATTAAGCAGCGTGAAAGTGTCCGATGGATACTTTGTTTTAACAGATGATATCCTCATAAGCATTTAATACATTGCCTTGTATAATACCCTTTAAATGTAGAATAGATACTACATGCTTCCGGTATTTTTGTAAAGTTGCAATACAAATGAACTTATATGAATAATGATGAGAATAAGACGAAATTCGCACAATATCAAATTTCGCCATTAATTATCACGAGAAAAAGAGGATGCTAGTACAAACAAAATAAGTTAACTATAAATAAAAGCAATGTTTTTTGTCTTACTATAACCTTGAATGATAAACTGATACCTTACATTGGATTGTATTAACCCCTTCTGTACCGGCAACGTCGTTTTAATGTATGTTTAGCCAATATTTAGATTAGTTTGTGCAGTTTAAGAAGGATTTATGAATTATGGTAGTAAAAAGGGTTAAGAGGAAATATTTTTTTTTCTGAACCCCTTTCTCCTTCAAGTTTAGCCCCATTTGTTTTGAAATGTTAAGACCTTCACCATTGCTTTGCTAATATAAAGACCTTTAGGTGTCGGGTTTTTTTTGGAGTAGCGATAGGGAGCCTGTAATTTAGGAGGAACCGGCTCTTGGCCGGGAAATTTTCTGGTAGAAAAATGTCCCCGCCGACGGCCTGTACCTCCTAAATTACAGGCTCGCTATTACTACTCCAAAAACAATTGACAGTTAAATATGAATAAAAATATAAATATTAACAATAAAATGAGGCGAAAGGTCTTTAAATGAACACACTCATGGAACGAACATCTTAAAATCTCAAAACTAATTGTGTTAAATATGAGTGAGAAGGGGGTCTAGAAGAACGACAAAGCTCCCCTTAATGCAAGCCCTCTTTAACCAACCTAAACACCCCGAGGGTAATAGTACATATAATTGACTGAACACAAGGGAAAATATAATACAATATTTGAACTTTATAATACAATTATATGTAAGCTAAAGGTCAGATATTTTAAAGATGTCAAAGAGAGAACGACAACAAATAAAAACAAGTCAGAAAACTGGAGTGAATGATGAGACGATAAAGAATTGGAGGAAACCTGTAAATTTCAACCTCCGGGATAACATATAACATACTGTATAGGTAAAACTTACTGAAGGCACACTTTAAGATGAGTATTGCCTTCCCATAAATGTAAATAGTTCACATAACATCTTACATTTAGACACTTACGCACACCTAGTTAAACAGCTGTGCACACTTTACCTGCTCACTTGATCCCCATCGGACACAGAGGTAAGTTCGTCCTAACATTCTAGCTTTCAGAATTAACCCTCTCAGTAATGGTGAGTCTTATTCATTTCTGCTTTCAAAAGACCACTTTAGTCAGCTTAGGAAAATAGTGAGTTTATTTCCATTTTGGTTCCAATTGGTTTTGCCCAACTAGAAATAAATGATCTAAAGTAATCCAGAACACTGATAATATCCTATTTCTATTATGATAATTACAATTGTAGTTTTACATACAATACAAAGGACATTAGTACAGTGCTTCCCTTTGGGTATATTCCCTCATTCCAGTGCCTGACTCACATACACTAGCTGTTAGATGTCCTAATGTTTCAATAAGCTGCCTGTTTGCTGTTCCGCTACGAAGCGCCAGGGGAAACATTACAAATTAAGAAGTTTCAGCATTATATACACGTCTTGGTGCATGATAAAGTTGCATAAGAAGTCCTTTACTAAAATATTCTGTATGCATATCATCACTATAGGTAGCGCCAACGAACTTGACAATAATCTTGACCCCTTAACTTCTCATAACTCAAAAGGGCCTAGAGCAAACTGGCTGTAAATATCCACACCTATTTCCTGGTGGGCTCTTCCCAAATGATATAAATGTCAGCTCAATTGCATTCATCAATTTTGAGTTATGATAAGTTAAGGAGTCCAGATTATTGTCAAGTTCGTTGGCGCTACCTATAGCTAAAGCCAAACAGTCGAATGTGACCAGCATATAAAACATTCATAACGTTCCTTATTCACACTGCCATGTTTTTTGTCAATCGTTCAAAATCGTAAGTACAGTTTCTCATAACAATGTCCGGACTCCCTATGATTTTGTTTAGGCAATTATAACTCTCTAGATTGAGTTTTAGATGGAACTTGCTTTTCAATAAATAGTACATATAGATTTTTAGTTTAAGTATAGTCAATTATAGCCATACATTCGTTTCCAGAGATATAATTCCAATGTCATAAATAGGCGAGGTCCAAGAATTGTACAGTCACTTATAAAAATTCGTGGACCCCCATGTGAGAGCGTTGATCAAAATGGATTCTGTTTTAGTTGGTACCCTGGAGACAACCTGGGGCTCAGTACAGGGTGGGTGGGGTGGGAGGGAAGGGAGGGTGTGTGTAAGATGGGGTAGTGGAGGAAACTTTCAACCCCTCATTTTAATTATGTAGCAACATATCAGGTCCAGCACCAGCTCTAGCCTCTCTCTCTCACTTTCAAATTTCATCCTTTCCCCTTCATGGTTTCTTTCTTCCCTTCTTCTAGTTTATTGTTTTCACTGTTTTAACTCTTCCCTATTGTTTTCGTAATTTATTAGTAAATACATATAATTATCTCGTACTCAATTTTTCCAGTAACCTTATAGATGGTAATTATTCATTACGAGTTTCTGATATTTCTTATTCCATTATTTTTGCAATGTTTTTTTATTGACTGTAATTTTTAGCTTTGTTCTATACAACGGATCCCACAAACTTGTCTTAGATAATAACATATATAATGAGTGTCTTTTTAAAGATTACATGATGAATTGTATACTTGTATTTTTAAGTTGCCTGTAATTTTCAAACCAGTTTTCAGTCTAAAGGAAGGGGATAGGGAAACAGTTAAATATTGTATTATGAACAAAAGTATCAATACTTCAAATAGACCCCAACGAATTCTCTGTACTTTTCTTTGTCCGCCGCCCGTTGCGATAAGTTTCGTCAAATTCTATCCATATTTAACTAATTCAGAACCGGTGATGTCCATTTAACACCTTATTGGTGGGCTAGGCGGTATTTTACACCAAGCCGCCCAGCGGGCACAATCCCGAAATATTCGCTCACTTTCACTCGCCCTAGCGCCGTAACTATGGCTCCAATCGGAACGAAACGATCATTTTTGGAACGAGCAACTCTCCGTCTCCCCATAGAAGTCTATTCTGAATGAAGTGAGCAAGTGTGGAGGGTGGGAGGAGGTGAGGAAGAGAGGCTACTTTTTGGTCTATTTCCTGGGCGCGTTCGGATGCGTTCGCTTTGTCCTGATTTCGGCCTCACGCGCGTCTATTATTCCTTAGGTAAGCCCTCTTATTTTCTCTTGTTTCTCCTTATTTCTGTATTCTCTGTATTCTCGCTCTCTCTCTCTCTCTTTCTGTCTCTCTCACTCCTCTTGTCTGTCTGTCTGACTCTCTCTCTCTCTCTCTCTGGCTAGCTCGCTTTCTCTCTCTCTCCTCCTTTCTCCTTCGTACGCGCTGTCTCCCTTCCTCCCTTTCTCTCTTCTCTATATTTCTCCCTTTCGTATATGTAATTCTCATTATTCTTTTCTCTAATCCCTCTTTCTTTATTTGCTTGTAATATTTCTGTATTATTATATCTTTTTCACTCTTTCTTCAGTTCAGTTTCTTTATTCTCTTTCATTTATCACTAATAAATTTCATTCCTTACAAACTACCGTACAAATACGGTATATATATATATATATATATATATATATATATATATATACTGTATATTGGTGTATATTGATATCAATCATTTGATAGGCGTATATATCACGGTATACGGTAGATTTCTGTCCCTACAATGTACCGTACATGGTGATATGTATGCCTATCAAATGATTGATATCAATATACGGTTTATATAAATATATATATATATATATACTGTATATTGGTGAATATTGATATCAATCATTTGATAGGCGTATATATCACCATGTACGGTATATTTGTTTCCTTACGAAGGTGACCTTGACATTGCTATGACTCTTCTCTCTCCTTTCGTAAGGACAGAAATCTACCGTATACCGTGATATATACGCCTATTAAATGATTGATATCAATATATATATACTGTATATTGGTGTATATTGATTTCAATCATTTGATAGGCGTATATATCACGGTATACGGTACATTTCTGTCCCTACAATGTACCGTACATGGTGATATGTATGCCTATCAAATGATTGATATCAATATACGGTATATATATATATATATATATATATACCGTATATTGATTGCAATCATTTGATAGGCGTATATATATATATATATAGGCGTGCATTTTCACTCTCTCTGTTTCGCTTGCTTTGCATGAATTTTTGTTTTCTTTTATAAATAATATTATTTCAACACATTTCCAAATCACCCTATGGGGTAGTGTTGACGACTCATTTTTTTTTTTGTGGTGTTCCCAGGAGGTGTAATCCACATTTCATTGAGGTAGAAAAGGCAGTTATAGGATTGAGGTAGATAAAAGGCAGTTATATGATTGAGGTAGACAAATGACATGGATGTATGAGGTGGACCAAGAAGCAGATGGATGGATGAGATTATAAACTTATGGATGTAATGGGTGATGTTGCTGATGATGATGAATGCACTTGTGTTTGGGTAGTGTGCTATTCCACCATATGAATGATTGAATGACATGAATTCATGAGGTAGTTTGAAATAGATGAATGAACTTATGAATGATTGGCAAGAAGTCTAGTGGAGGAGGAGGTCTTGGAAGAGGTCTAGAAGTGTTCCAGTGTGTGGTACTCGGTGTAACATGGAGAAGCGCATAGTCCCACATTGCAATAACTACACATGAACGTGGTTTCCTTCCTGATTTGGTTCCTCCTTGTTGTGTGTCTGCAGACGTGGCACTGCTTCAGTCCGTGCTTCCGGTTGGCTGCGATTTGTGATGCTGAGCGGGGGCAAAACACAAGCATGTGGGTCGAGAAGTAGTCCCGGCTCTCAAGGCGGGCAGGCATATTCACGATCGGTCTCGGAGGTGGTAGCATACGTGTGGTTCCGTGCTTCCTGAAGATGGAGTCGATGATTTCCTTCGCGAACAGCCTTACCGAGCTCTTCTTTCCTGTCCGCGTCATCCACAGGTTGTACGCGTTCAGGATAGTGACATCAAGAAGATGGAGTACCACCTTCTTATACCACTTACACGTCTTCCTGAGGCAGTCAACAGCAGTGATTTGCATGTCACTCTTATCCACCAACCGCATGTTTATGTTGTAGTCCATAACAAGGTCAGGTTTGGAGATAGCTACTAGATGCTTCTCGCGGGTGACAGGGTCCATGTGGTATCTCTTCTTCCCGCTATCTCGCATTGTGGACTTGTGGAAGGTGGAGAGGACATTGACTGGCTTTGTGTCATGCCAACAAATAGCCAGTATACTGTCACTGCTGCTCTTCTTCCGGAAGATGTCTCCTTTCTGTGTAGCATGAAACTTGGGCCAGTGTTTCCTGTTTGCCCTGACAGTTCCACAGCTTCCCGTGCTCCTTGCAAGGAGATACCTGGCAAGGAGAGGAGAGGTATAGAAATTGTCAGTGTACAAGATACGGTTGGCATCCAGATACGGCTCCATCAGTGTCTTCACAACCGCCCCTGAAAGACCCAGTGGGTCGTTTGGAATGTCCACATCAGTAGCGGTGTAGATGATGAGGTCCAGCACGTATCCTGTCTCGCAGTCACACAGTACAAAGAACTTGATCCCGAAGCGGTGACGCTTCGACGGAATGTACTGCCTGAAAGAGAGACGTCCACGGAAGAGGATCAAGGACTCATCGATCACGACATTCTGAAAAGGTTTGAAAAACCGGCGATACCTGTTCAGGAGGGAGTTCGGGAATGGCCGGATTTTCCAAAGCTTGTCAGCTCCGTGTGCGGCAGTGTTGTCGACAAAGTGCAAGCACTTGAGAATTTGTCGGTATTGGTCCCTGGGCATGTACATGTTGAAGACTGGCGTTGATCTAATGTCATGCATCAGCCAATAATCCAGCATGTTGTGCTTTCTCATGTGGGGCATTAGCATGGTGAGGGCCAAAAACACGAGGAGCTCAGGGATATCGATGGGCGTCCATCTCCTCATGTGGGGCGAGGCCATCTCTTCGGAGTGCTGCGTTGCGTAGAGGTTTGTCCCCCTTACCATGTCCCCGAGCAATTCATCGTCAAAGAATGCTCGGAAGTAGTCATAAGGGGTATCATTTTCGGTACAGGGAAAGGCAGGCTGGACGCCATTTGGCCCCTTATCAAAATTGGGTGGAACCCCAGGCATATCCCGAGGCTCGCAGTGCTCCCACTGAAAGATAGGTGGCTCGTCCGGCCTCCTGCCCCTCCCGACCACTCGTGGGGTACCTCCTGGGGCACCTCCCGGGGCACCTCCCGGGGCACCTCCTGGGGCACCTTCCCGAGCACGTACCCGAGCACCTCTTCCGGCCCTTCCTCGGGCCCTTCCTCGGGCCCTTCCCCGGGCACCTTGCTGTGGCTGTCCCTGTTGTGGCGGTCCCTGCTGTGGCTGTGCCTGCCCGCCATTAGAGTCGCTTGCTGGCGTGGGGGATATCCTGGCTTCAGGCGAATCGGGAGAGCTTGAGCCGGTGCCGGTATCACTCTCAAACATCGTCAGCCGACGCCTGGTCCTCCTGATCCTCCTCATCCGCTGCAGCCCGGGTGGCGTTGACAACCTGGGAGGAGCAACAACAGCTGGTGTTGACGTCGCTGGTCCTGGTTGTCCATGGGCGGGGGTTAGTGGTAGCTGCACTACCCCCTAGATGTTCCCTAGCTCACCGGGCATCACTGGAGGCTCTGACGAAGCTCGCTGCCTGGATGTGGATGGGCGTGGCTGTGGGGATGACGATCTTCGTCGTTTGGCCTGTCTTGTGTTGCCTATGAAAATTGTGGGAATGGTATTTCGTATGAGGGATGTGCAGACTCAAACTTGACAACTAAGACATGTTTGATTTGAGAGAGAGAGAGAGAGAGAGAGAGAGAGAGTCCTAGCAATTTCAAGGTCACCTGCGTAAGGAAACAAATGAACCGTATATACCGTGATATATACACCTATCAAATGATTGCAAGCAATATACACCAATATACAGTATATATATATATATATACTGTATATTGGTGTATATTGCTTGCAATCATTTGATAGGCGTATATATAACGTGTAAAGTAAATTTCTTTCCTTACGAAAAGAGAGAGAAGAGTCCTAGCAATTTCAAGGTCACCTTCGTAAGGAAACAAATGTTACCATATACCGTGATATACGCCTATGAAATGAATGAAAACTCGCAAACAATAAATAATAATATAATTACCATCATTTGATAGGCGTATATATCACGGTGTAGGGTTGATTTCATACTATGAAATAAACCCTACACCGTGATATACGCCTATCAAATGATTGCAAGCAACATGGAGTCACGCGAAGAAATTAATAAATACATGAATACATGAAGGTAGAGAAAGAATATGCTACATGATGGTAGTGCCCGGGGCTAATTGTCAAAAGGGTATTCTGGGGATTGACCTGGTAAACAGTGAGCCACACAAACAGATGGGAAGAAGGAAAGAGAGAGAGAGAGAGAGAGAGAAAGTAAATTTCTCCAAAATATCATATATAGAACAATAAATATACGTATATATATATATATATATATATATATATATACCGTATATTGATATCATAATTTTATAGGCGTATATATCACGGTGTAGGGTTGATTTCATACTATGAAATCAACCCTACACCGTGATATACGCCTATCAAATGATTGCAAGCAACATGGAGTCACGCGAAGAAATGAATAAATACATGAATACATGAAGGTAGAGAAAGAAAATCCTACTTGGTGGTACTGCCCGGGTGGCTGTGAGGGTTGTTGGAGGAGTGGCCTACAGTAATCAGTAAGTCACACAAACAAAGATGGGAAGAAGGAAAGAGAGAGAGAGAGAGAGAGAAAGTAAATTTCTCCAAAATATCATATATGGAACAATAAATATACGTATATATATATATATATATATATATATATATATATATATATATATATATATATATATATATATATACCGTATATTGATATCATCATTTGATAGGCGTATATCACGGTGTAGGGTTGATTTCATACTATGAAATCAATCCTACACCGTGATATACGCCTATCAAATGAATGAAACTCGCAAACAATAAATAATATCATTACCATCATTTTATAGGCGTATATATCACGGTGTAGGGTTGATTTCATACTATGAAATCAACCCTACACCGTGATATACGCCTATAAAATGAATGGAAACGTAATATATGAAGACCAACACCACAATCTTCAATCGCTTGCAATCAAACTTGCAAGCAATTTCAGTCACATGCGTAAGGAATGTATTCTACTGTACACCGATATATATGTATTATATACGCCTATAATGAATGGAAACGTAATATAGGAAGACCAACAACACAATCTTCGTTGCTTGTATTCCCGTAAGAAATGTACCCACATTACGCCAATAATAAAATTATTGTAGGCTACATCAATCTCTATCAATCTCTCAAATAATATAAATGGACATTGTACTTACCAACACCCACACCAGTGCGTTCACCAAGCTCCTCGTCACCATCATCACCATCTTCGTCCCGCAAGTTATGGCGTCTGTGAAAACCGATGACAGGTTTATCTTCCAGTTCTTCTTCCTCCTCACTTCCCCCACTCTCACCAAGCCCTTCCATGCTTTCATTCAATGATATTCTAGATACCGCTGAAGAGTTCATCAGCAGAACTAACTCCTCGGCTGAGAGCGGGGCCCTACGCCTTGGATGGTGCGACGTACTGGGGCCGGGCACCGAATCGAACAAGGGCAAATCTTGTCTCTCCATTGTGGCGGCTAGAGTGGTACTGAGCCAAGATCACGTGGTGGGGATGTGTGGGTGGGACTTAGTAGTACACTGCCTGACCGCTAGATTTTGCTTTCCACTTAAATTAGGGCGGGAAATACCAACTCGACCTATGTCGCGCGCCGCCAGATAGTCCAAATTTATTTCACTCGACTTATGTTGCGCGCCGACATTTATGGGTGAACTATATTCTGGCTACTATTAGACGATTTTATTTAGTTTAAAAAGGGCCTCCAGCAAGTAATAGGTGTTGAAGTATCCCATTAAATTAACCCTTTTTACTACCACAGATTCTTCTTAAACTGCACAAATTCGTCTAAATATAACTATAATAAAATTACAAAGACGTCGCTGGTACAGAAGGGGTTCATCCATGTCTAAAGGAAATGGAAATGAACACAAATATAAGTAGTGTATGATGAAGTATTGTATCACTCATTCATACAGATATATTAAAAAACTCGTGTGTTTTTTTTTATAGTTGACTAATCGCCGAGATGAAAAAAAAAGACACAATTTTGTTTTGCTCAATTTGAAGTAATAATACCAATCTTAATCATACGCAACTTAAAATTGTAATTATGTCTTTCCTATAAAGGGTTAAACAGCAAACAAACGAAAACATTTTGACATTTCGGGGCTATAGCTACACATACAGTATGTGCGGAAAGCGTAAATATATATTTTTTTTAATCAGCATGGCAGAATCTTAAATATTTGGTAATATGAAAAGAAAAAAATCTCGCGTGACACCCACTATCTGTCGGAATACGCATGTCTCCATTCATCTATCCAAAACACCACCCACATTCACTCGTATGTCCGTCAATGTATCCATCAATCTATTTATCCATACAAGCTATTATAACCCGAAGAGAGCAGCTCTGAGAAAACATCTCGCGGGACACTCACTATCTGTCGGAATACGCATGTCTCCATTCATCTATCCAAAACACCACCCACATTCACTCGTATGTCCGTCAATGTATCCATCAATCTATTTATCCATACAAGCTATTATAACCCGAAGAGAGCAGCTCTGAGAAAACATCTCGCGGGACACCCACTATCTGTCGGAATACGCATGTCTCCATTCATCTATCCAAAACACCACCCACATTCACTCATATGCCCGTCAATGTATCCGTCAATCTATTTATCCATACAAGCTATTATAACCCGAAGAGAGCAGCTCTGAGAAAACATAATCCTAATGATATAATTATCCACTATCCTAGTTCCCACTCGCCCGTCCTTCCATCTGCAGGCCTATGATGCAAAAAATACATGTCTATCAAAATATCACACACATCAGTGAAAATCTCTCTCTTAGTAAATAACAAATGTATATTATAAATTAATATACACTATATTCTCTTTCCACTCTTTCACGTGAGTGTTTTGTTCACTTTTCATATTAGTCTGCCTTCGTTTTTCTTTTTAACAAATTTCCCTTTCCCTCTTCACATTTGATTAACTTGAATAATTTTGCTACAATCCTTCTCTAATTTGAATTATTAAATGTATACTATAGTTCTATCTATCTATTGCCTGACGCCGTGATGCCCGAAGGGGTGGCCACGAACGAACCGCCCACATGCACCTCTGTCTCCAGTCAGTCGACGCCCCTCTTCCCGACCAGCACCGGCTTCATCCATATACTGTATCCTCACTCCATCCTTCCACCTAGATATAGAGGCTGATTATGTGTTGTCTATTCCCCTACCTCTTTCTTAATGTATTCATTGTCTCCTCGTCATTCCTTTATTTAACTCTATTGTATTATATTATGTACATGCATTGTGTATGATATAAATTTAACTGATAATATTTTCACGTTACCCCTACGGTAACTATTATTATTTGTCTGTTTAATCTTTACTGTTTTGATTACTTAACTGTCAAGAATTCCTTTATATTTAGCTTATTTAAATTGTTTCTCTTAATTCTCATTTAGATAACTCCTTTTATCTCCAACTCATACTAACCGTTTATCTGATAAATTCGACTTCCTTAACTTCATTTTGTGTTGCTTGCATTTGTTACGCTGGCCAGCTTGCCAGAATGTACTCTTACTCGCTAGCGCTCGCCAGGGCAGTGAAATGGGCTATAATAATCGTAGAACGATGTTCTTTCTTTCTTAGTATTCATGTTGTCACAGACAGATCAGTGGTGGTCTTTATTCTTGTCTGTGACACTTGGAAGTATTTTATATCATTGATAGAGTATAAGATAATTATGTAGAGTGAATTGCAAGGAGAGAGAGCGAGAAGGACCAGCGAGGTGGTAGTATGTGCGTGCGTATGTACGTGTGCCTTCCTCGCTCGGGCGGAGGTTCCCACGCTCGTGATTGGTCGGCTGGCCTGGCGCGTCATATGACGCCTGTTCTTCATGACGTAGTCGTCTGTAATTGGAGGCCGCTGCCTTAGCTCGGTGATGCGGGCATCCTTCTTGCATGTCTCTTCAGAGCTTGGCATGGTGTGCTTGGTCCTAGACGTCCCTTGCAATCTGTCCCCAATCTAACCCCCTGTACTACTGTTTCTCTCTCTGAACTTCTTCTTTTCCAATACTTCTTATCTTTATTCAATTACTTATCCCTTCTGGTTCTACATACGACTTCCATAGTCGGCCAGTCGTATTACCAGCACCAGTTCTCACATATATGTTTTGCACTAGCTTTAGGGATTATTATTAGTCATAGTCACATGTAGTCATATTATCATTGGGTGCTTCTGATTATTGAGTTGTTCTTTGTTACTATTTAATGCTAGACAGTGGAGGGTATCTTTGGTCGTTGTCTGAGTTATGTACATGGCAAGTCAGAGCCTGTACGACTTCGACGAAGCTAGGTAGCCTGTAACCCTTGTGCATATTTTTCCTTTGCGAGTGTAGCAGTATACAAGCGAAGGGCTTTTGCCTACTCTTACTTGTATGCTTGCTACCTCATTTTGTTGACCTTTGTGGAGCACCAGGGTAAAGACCAGATACTTGAGATCTGGACTTACCAAAAGAGCCTCCTAGTCACTTAACGTAACATAAGGGAAATCAGTTCAAGGGGAGACAGTAGGCTACGAGCATGCTTGCGCTCTGCCTAGACTTCTGGTACCTTTTATGCTCATGCTAGACTTTATTAGTAATAAAGACAGCATTGTGTTTATTAACTTTAACTGCATATGCTTTAGGAATTATTCACGTATTATTTTAGCCTAGGTTGATGCATAGTTCACAACCCAGTATGGCTGTTACTTTGGCTAAGTAAGTACTGTTTTGAGTGGCTATTATTAGTGCTGTCACAGAGTTGTTTCACTCCCTTGTTTTATATATATGTATCCTACTTAATGGTGTATTTAAGATACACGCTTTGGTGTCCTGCCCCTGCATTATTTATGTTCTATATTCGACAACCATCTTAGAGCATCAGACATTTTCAGAAGATTCCATATCTTTTTGATGTAGGACTAGACTTCCAGTGTTTTCATAGAGCATTCAAGAGTTTAGTGTTGAGTACGTACTGACACTAAAGTTAACGTAAGCATATACTCCTTTATTAAATCTTGTTATAGTTTATTTAAGCATTGTTATTACTTGAGAGCATTTTATTAACATAAAGTACTCATGTTGTGAGTAGGCTTTGCCGTCACCGAAAAGCCTTTGTAGAAGTGCACTAAAACCCAGTTAATTGATACCCCGTTATCCAGTAGATTAACTCTGGAGGGTTTAAGTGTTTTGTTCACCGGCGTAATAGTTCGAGGGATTGGAATTAGCGTACCGTTGTTGCAGATATAGCCTATCATCTAGTCCATTATTAAGTGCCCTTGTTTATTTCGTAGTGCCGGTCGTAACACATGTTTCTTGTGCTTGCTTTTAATTTGTCTTTATCCTCGTTTATAGCTGATCCCCTATCCATAACTTTTCCCTTATTTTTCGTTATGCAACTTCGTTTTCCTTGCACTTACACTACATTGTTACATAATTGTTAGCTACCTATAAATGATTCTCTCCTCCTGTTTATATAAATTCAACTATCTTTTCTCCTGTCACGAAGAGTTACCATATGTTACCACGTTTCACGTTACCAAAAATGGAGGAGGCCATTTGGTGCATACATTTTGTTTCCATTGAATTTGTATTCCCTTCAAATAATATGTTATACAACAAAATTTTACATAATAAAGAGTAAGAACTATATTGAAAACATTCAAAAGTTCAATATAACCAAACTACAATAAGTAGTCTTACTTGTGTGTTAAAATATAATAATACATTTAAACGTTCTCTTCGATTTGTCAAGGTTATATCAGTTCGCTTTGTAAATGTCTGAGCCATATAATGGCTGACTAATTGTTACTATATTGTAAAATTATCCATACGGTTGAGCACAAATACCCGAAACGGATACACCCAACAAGGTTATATCACAATGGGATGATGTAATTTAGAAGTGCATATGACTTCTTTTTATACAGGTTTATTGATCACGAGCATCTTAACCCAAGACATGAACAATTTGTGTTTCCAAAAAAGCCGTATATGCTAATTACTTACCTTTGATTCTGACAGTATTCATAATATTTACCATATAAAGCATTATCTGTGCTCCATGTGCATTATATTATACTTGTATGAAGAACATGTGAACAGTGAAGACCAGAAAGTAGGTGTAAACAGCAAATATCTTATGAAAAAAGTATATTTGTGGCGGGAGGGGGTGGATGGAGATGAGAGAGAGAGAGCGACATACAGTAGGTGTGCTTCCTGTGCCTGCTTGGGGGTATCTCACTAGGCAAATTTTCGCTCTTCTACCGCAAGAAAACGGAGATACCGCCCTTCTCTGGCACAAATATCGCCGTTTGACGGAGCTCAGGTGCAGCCCGCATTGGGTGGGACTGGGAAGCGACATCTTTTGACGGAGGTAAATTATCAGCCTCAATACGGTATGGAGAATGCAATACTAGAAATTTAGAGAAAACACTAAGCATTACAATATTGCCTACATCAAATGGTAGATGTAACCAAATATTCAATAAACAAATGCGTTGTGGTAAACTATCAATGGAAGTTAAATATTACTAAGCTATAATGAATCAAATAAAATCAATCTAAATGAATACTCTATATCTAAATTGAATTCAATCTGAAACAAGCTAATTTATATCCAAAGGTCTCACATAATAAATGTATATAATTATAGGGTAAGGTTATAAGGGTTAATATTAGCCAGGAATTAACTCACCAATAGTTCCACGTGGCAATGAGGCAAGGGAGAACGTTTTACCCAATATGGTGGTGGACAATGGGGAACGAGACTTCGGTCCCGAGACACGAGTCAAGTTAAAGAAAGAATAAATGATTACATGGGAATGGACATGAATATTATGCTTATCTATCAGTCAGTCATGATGTCGATGAGAGCGTCGTGATGGTGTAGCTGTGTGTATTGCTGTATGTGTATTGTGATTAGAGGCACAAAAGCACGATCAACTGAGGGCGGAAAATTAGATGTTAACTGGTTGGTGTTCGTGAAGGCTCTGACGTACCTCAAAAGCACACCTTGCTGCCTTGGCATACCGCCAGGAGCCCAAATTATCGTACCGCATTTAGGTTGCTCTATACGATAAATTATATTAATATATACGATAAATTCATATATACTACATAAGACCATGGCAATATTGCTTAATAGCATATTAGGCCTTTTATAACTTAACTTATTTACAATCTTATAATATACGATCTACTCGTCCTACATCGTGCTGTAGGAGAGATCGTGACGTCACAGAGACATACAAGATCACAAAAGAGTCATAGTCTATCGTATTTATACGATACACTCCCCCCACAAAAAAGACCTGAACCCCACCTTAAACCTAAAGTTGCCCAGAGGCTATCTTCTGACGCCACAAGTCGACAGCGCCAGCAGCAGCGCGTCTGGGACGCGTCCCGGTCCGAGAATGATCACCATCAGTATGAGGTGAGTCGTTCCTTCGAGAATCCTCGGACCCAGCAATAACAGGTGGAGCCTCAGATTGCAATGCGGAATCTAGCTCCAAAGCGTACAAACGTGCGATAGGACGAACAGTAGTTCCAGTGGCTGTCTTTAATAGCGCCACACGCTCTACAGAGTCTGCCCCCTTGTATACCTCCAATACGCGGCCTAATTTCCAGTATAAACGAGGACTATCTTCTTTAATTAAAACAACGTCACCAACTGTAGGGGCCATTGGTCTACCAGAGGGAGTAACACTCCTTTCCCTCAATGCTAGCAGATATTCACTAATCCACCGTTTCCTAAACTCCTCGATTATCCTGGATATATACTGGTATCTCTTAGACACCGCTACCGCAGAGTACAACGAGGGATCCTCTAACTCTACTATGGACTGAAAATCAGATGGAAACGCAGTCAATGGTTTTCCATATAGCAAGTGAGCTGGCGTTAATGGTAGTGGTTCTTGCAGGTCGGTGTACACATATGTAAGCGGGCGATCATTCACGACTGCCTCTATCTCTGTGAGGACTGTCGTCAACTCACTCTTCTTTAATAGAGCACGTCCTACAACCGCTCTTAGTCCTGACTTTACTATGCCGACACACCGTTCCCACATTCCACCAAACCAAGGTGCCTTAACTGGAATGAACCTCCATTCGCACTTCTTCTCTCCCAAAAAAGTGATGATAGTAGGATCACTACTCATATCCTTTAGATATTTTGATGCTTGGACATAAGTGGGAGCATTGTCGCTAAGAATGAGTTGAGGGAATGAACGACGGGCACAAAACCGTCTGAACGCCAGCATAAATTCTTCGCTAGACATATTATCACATAGTTCTAGGTGTACCGCTCGAGACGTCGCACAGGTAAACAATAATATATAAACCTTCTCATGCTCCCTCGTCTTCAATGCCCCTGTGTAATCTAATCCTACCACTTGGAAAGGTTCTACGTGCTTTACACGGCATTCAGGTAGAGGTGGAGCTGGTCCAGTTGCATATGGTTTACCCTTTAGTCTCTGGCATATTACACACTTTCTCACTACGCGTCGAGCTACTTGTCGAACTCTGGGTATCCACCATATGAGACGTAAATTTGATATAATATGACATACCCCGTAGTGTTTTACTTCCCTATGTGCACGTATGATCAATAGATCAGTAACGTGATGTCTTGTTGGCATAAGTATAGGTCGGTTTGTGCCGTCTGGTACACCCGACCACTTCAGGCGACCCTCACACCTGATGAGGCCATTGTCTAGGTGCAACCTTAGTTGACGCACTATATTAGGCATTAATGTCTTATTCGAGCCTTTCAAGGATTCTAATTCATTGGAAAAGGTTTCTACTTGAACCCATTTGATCAAAGTTACTTCAGCTGCTTTAAATTCACGAGCATCAATGTTGTGACCCCTGTTGCAGAGTTGGCCCGTTACTTTAAGCTTGAGATTGGATACATATCGCAACACCCAAGCTACAACCCTGACTAGTTTATTATAGTCACCGAATCTTGCCCACTTTATGATAGGACCCGGTGGCTCATTTGGTTGGGCTGTAACTGCCACTGTTTCCAGTGGCAGAAGTCCCTCACCAACAGCATGCCATATCGTCCATTCACTTTCATGGAGCAGCCACTTTGGACCATGCCACCACAATTCGGACTTCATTAACTGGCTAGCCGTTATACCCCTAGTTATGAGATCACTAGGGTTTTCCTTTGTATTTACATAATGATAAGCAACGTCTGGCAAAAGGGCTCTAATCTCATCTACCCTATTCCGCACATAAACTGGCAGAGACTTCTTGCTATGTATCCAGTTGAGTGCGACCTGACTATCGCACCATACGTGAACGATTTCAATATTTAATTCGCTCTCGTATGCTGCGCGTACATGTTGCACCAGACGTGCTAATAGCAGCATGGCAGTCAATTCCATTTTAGGGATAGTTACCTTCTTAACCGGGGCTACTTTGGCCCGGGCTGTAACTAAATGTGCCCCAAATGAAGTAACAACATATATGGCTACCCCGTATGCCGTGGCGCTAGCATCGCAAAACGTGTGTAACGTAACGTCACCGAACGCCGCCACTTTACGAGGTATAGGTTTAGTACATAGGATGGCATATTCATTCAACAACAATGTCCCTTGGTCATTCAGGTCCTCGGGCAAACTGTCATCCCATCCTATTTTACGTCTCCAAACTTCCTGCATTAGAATCCTAGCTCTTATGGTAACAGGTAATGCTAGACCCAAAGGATCAAAAAATTGCGCAACTTTGCTCAACAGACTTGTTTTTGTGTGCGCTCCTGTCTGCTGAGCAAAAGACCTTGTTTGAAAAGTTAGTATGTCATGTTTAGGTTGCCAGATCATCCCCAAATTTCTGGACTTTTCCTGGTTAAGAGATGCCGTACCATCCACCTGTATTAAACTCTGAAGATCTTCACTATTAGTAACCCACTCGTGGAGAAATAGATGTGCATCCGCAAACAATCTGCGTGCTTGCCAGTATGCATACAACAAATCATCTTGACTATCGCTAGTACCCTGCAAATTGTCAATGTATAATCCGCGAGATAGTTTACTTGTGTCCTCATGAGTGTCAGCTAGATGTTTTCTGATTGTGGCATTTAACAAAAACTGCGAGCAAGTGGCCCCAAAGAGTACAACCCGAAAACGGTATATTATGATGGGACTTTCAGAGTCGCTAATGTCGCTGAACCAAAGAAAGCGGGTAACATCTCTATCTTCCTCCTTTAGCTTGACCATCAAGAATGCTTTCTCGATGTCACTGGTATAGGCGTACTTTCCCAGCCTAAACCGCAATAGATGTTGGGACAGGTCCGACACCATGGACGGACCTGTCAACAGGCAGTCATTCAGACTGGGTTGTTGACCTTGGTGGGCAGAACAGTCATACACCACCCGTATTGGTGTGGTGACGCTGTCTTTCTTTACCCCATGATGGGCCAGATAGTGAACCCTACCCTTCTTACACGGTTCCCTGACATCGACTCTCTCTATAAAGCCCCTATCCTCATAACTCCGAAATACATCGTCATACGCCTGGCGCGTGCTCGGTTCGTTAGACAATTTCCGCTGCAATGCGCGCAAGCGACCTAATGCCAAACCATAGTTGGTAGGCAGGCTTATCTCACTGTTCTTCCAGGGTAAACTAACTTTATATTGCTTGTCTGAGGCACAGTAGCACACAGACTCGTCAAACCTTTGTAGCGCAACTTCCGAGTCATAATCAGTCTCCATAGGATTAATGCCTATGTGATCCAATCTCCACAGTCGTTCCAGGTCGAACTCGGCAGCCATCTTAGGGTCACTAGGTTGGGAATCCTCCCTTCCCAACTCCTCTGCCGCGGTTACATTGACTCTATATATCGAGACCGTGTCGACCAGGACCTTTGACTGTGTAGTATGCACCTTTCCGCTCATGCAGTATCCAAATTTAGTGGGGATTAAAATTACACCACACATCTTTTTAAATCCAGGGTATACTACTTCATAATAATGATCCACACCAAGTAGAACATGCACCTCACTCTGACTTCCCATGGGATCTGACAAGTTAACCCCTTTGCTACGTAATGCGTGTTCCACCTTCTTCACACCCACAGATACATATTCTGGTAGGGTGTCTACTACGATACAAGTCATAAAGTACCGGTTTTTACGATAGAAATATGAAATCTCCGCTATCTCGTAGTCTTGTTTATCAGTAACCCCTGTGAAGCCCTGTAATCGAAGAGTCTCAGCCCCTACGATTCGGTGCTTCAGTCCCACTAGTACGGACCTCTTTATAAAGGAACGTTGAGACCCTTGATCTAGAAGTACCCGACAAACTTTGTTAATGTCATTACCTTCCATGGGAATCTGTATTGTGGGCAATATAGTGGTGTCTTGCGTGCTACCTAGTGCCACAGTTGTAGTACCCTCATTTTTGACGTCTTTGACTTTATCTGCTGTAGGACACAACTTATCAAAGTGATGTCCTTTGCAGTGGCGACAGGGCCTTAAGTATGTAGCAGTACATTGTCCCTGCTTACCATGTTCTTTACTTAGACAACCTACACATAGCTTCAATCTTTTCGCCTGTGCTAGTTTTGTCTCATTTGTTGGGTATTTTACGCAGAAACTCCATTTATGTTTGTTGTTACATAGCTTACATAGAATCTGAGCAGGTGTCTTATACACACCCTCTTTCTTTACTTTAGTCCCCACTGTCATGCTTACTGTTCCCCTCTTCTCCACATTCTCACTCCCTCCCGACTCATACATTCTCCCTTTGTTCAACTGTAGATTATTGATCTCCTTACTGAACTGAGTTTTGAATTCCCCCAGCTCAAATGATCTTACCTTATCAAGTATTGCCATAGGAAGCTTCTGACGCAAGATAATGACTATCATTTCCTGCGTGGTAAGCCCTAGGGTATCTAGCGATCGAGTATGGCACTCCATATTTGCCCTGAAGTTTGTCAACTCATCAACCTTATACTGTGGTTCTGCGAGCCCCAACAAGGCAACGACATGGGCCATCTTCAACTGCTCTCTATCCCCGTATGTGGACTCTAATAAGTGTACCGCTTCAAGATAACTACCACCTACTACTGCAAAACCCTCTATTAAATGTAAGGCCTCTCCTTCCATTTGTCCCTTCAGATAGTGAAACTTGCGGACATTATCCAAAGAGGATTCATGAACCGTAGATCGAAATACGTCCCAAAAAGCTAACCACTCGGTTAACTTGCCCCCAAATGTAGGAAGATTGAGCTTTGGGAGGTGTACAGTATGTTTTGGGTCAGCCCTTCTATGGGCCTCATTATCGCCTCCCTTCTTACTTGCGACAGCACGCTGTAATAGGCGCTTCGCTCTAAAGACAGGTTCGTCATAGAGGGCGCGATTATCACACTCTGTAACTATCTCTTCCTCCTCTATCATGTCAGCCACAATCACCTCACTCAGAGCCGTAATACGACCGTGGGTAGCCTGGACGTTATCTAATCTAGCCTCCAATTCCTCTAGATCAGCAGTAGTGATGAAAGTGTTTAACACCTTACGAGCGGCCTATGCGGTTTATTTATGTGTACCGCCCAGCGGGGTGTTTTTAGCCAAAATAGGGCTGTTTACGTGATCATTTTCATGCCTAAATAAGACCCAGAACGTAAAACAAGTATCTATCCCTGAAAGGGCATAAACAGAGCTTTCGAATGACACCATAACGATCCTTGTATGATGGATAGTTTTCTTGCAATAACCGTGCAACGCGAGTGCAAAAAGCAGGTAATTCGGTACTTTCGGTACATAATTGAGTATGTAGCGAGTGAGAGAGGGAGGAGGGAGCTGAGATTTGTGTCAGTAGGTTCGCCGCGGTGGTCTGGAGCAGTCATACGCTCGCTAGTCTCCTGCCACCACTTGTCTCTCTCTCTCAGCCACATTACGTGCTGAAATTGCCACTCGAGTTATGTCGAGCGCCGCCACATAGTCCAGCTTTATTTAACTCGACTTATGTTGCTCGCCGCTAATTAAGGGTTAAGTCCACAATTAGCCTATTTAACACTCCCCGAAGTCCCGCCCTTTGATTTTTAGGGGCTTTGCTTAGCACCCCACTAGACGGTGTCTCTTTATGGTCTTTATCCATTTTGCATGTGAGCCTATAGGCTATGTATCTAAATATCACGTTACAAAAACAACGGCCAAATAATAGGCTACTTAAGAGACGCCAACCGGCGGACTTCTATGTTATGGAGAAAAAATAGTACACTATATAGCAATACCTACTAATGGATCATATTGAACAAGAATTTTTTTTAGGTCAGGTCATATGTCACAGGAAGTCTGAAACTGAAAAGAACATTACTGGGGAAAGACGATGGGTGGGAAGCAGAACTTGGGCAGGTGCAATGATGTGACCCTGCATTCCGGCTCTAACCATCGCTTGGCTAGCCTTGCCAGTTTATCATAGAGTTGTTCCTGCATCCTGTTATATGTCCCCTTGTTCATTGCCCTAAAATCCCTTACTGGTAGCTAATTCCCGGGTCTGGGCACCAATGTGGTAAACTATCAATGGAAGTTAAATATTACTAAGCTATAATGAATCAAATAAAATCAATCTAAATGAATACTCTATATCTAAATTGAATTCAATCTGAAACAAGCTAATTTATATCCAAAGGTCTCACATAATAAATGTATATAATTATAGGGTAAGGTTATAAGGGTTAATATTAGCCAGGAATTAACTCACCAATAGTTCCACGTGGCAATGAGGCAAGGGAGAACGTTTTACCCAATATGGTGGTGGACAATGGGGAACGAGACTTCGGTCCCGAGACACGAGTCAAGTTAAAGAAAGAATAAATGATTACATGGGAATGGACATGAATATTATGCTTATCTATCAGTCAGTCATGATGTCGATGAGAGCGTCGTGATGGTGTAGCTGTGTGTATTGCTGTATGTGTATTGTGATTAGAGGCACAAAAGCACGATCAACTGAGGGCGGAAAATTAGATGTTAACTGGTTGGTGTTCGTGAAGGCTCTGACGTACCTCAAAAGCACACCTTGCTGCCTTGGCATACCGCCAGGAGCCCAAATTATCGTACCGCATTTAGGTTGCTCTATACGATAAATTATATTAATATATACGATAAATTCATATATACTACATAAGACCATGGCAATATTGCTTAATAGCATATTAGGCCTTTTATAACTTAACTTATTTACAATCTTATAATATACGATCTACTCGTCCTACATCGTGCTGTAGGAGAGATCGTGACGTCACAGAGACATACAAGATCACAAAAGAGTCATAGTCTATCGTATTTATACGATATGCGTATAGTTAAAACAAAATCTGGTTAAATCCAATTTGAGACAATATTTGTTTTATGTCGACCTGTAGCGCTATGTATTGAGACTGGTAAATGCACGTCTGATTTATAGAGGACACAGGAGGTGGTTTGGCGGTTCGCTTTTATTCTCAATGATATCTCCAGTATGTGACACCAAAATATATATTTTGCTACAAAATTGTGTGTTGTGATTGTGAGAAGGGCTGCTGATAGACATAAACATGGTGAATTAATGCTAAAATTGCTACATCACTTGCAGCTAACTAACCACTGTTTCTACGCCACGGCGATTGGTATGAATTGAAAACATTCGAAAACCTCAACAAATTCATATTATTTCCTCTTATAAGCTCCAAATATAAAAAATAACAAAGCAAACGTGTAAATTGAGTCATATTGTATTATAATTGTTGATATAAATCCATATTACTCGACATTATAGGTGAAACAGCACATTATAAGGATTGCTTATTGCTGCGGAATTGATTTGGGGTGCTGTCAGGCTGTATATATTGCGAAAAGCTTCCTTGTGGCTCTTTATATAAGCTTCAAACGCAAAACATAGCAACCTTAGCATATACAGTAGATTGGGTCCTGTTACACCAAATTTGTCAATATCAATCCATATTATTCTATAATTTAGGTGAAACACCACAATATAACGATCGCTTATAGCCGTGGTAAAGCCTATTCGTGTGTGCTAGGAGTTGCCTGTGCTACCGGCTGAAAACAGATATCGAAGAAGGGAGAAAGGCAAAAATTTGGCCTAGTGTGATACTTGCTTGAGGCAAACTGATAGTCCCAGCTGTATTCCGTGCATGTGAAGGGTAGGAGAGAGTGTGGAAGATCGTGACTCATATTTTGTGCAGGGAAAGGAAGGAATGACAATAATACGAGGAATAATAGCTAATAATTGAGGAGGGCAGAAAAGGGGGGAAGGAGAAAGAAAGAGAGGGGGGGGGGGGGTGACACATGTGGGGGAGAGCAAGGAGGAAGTGGAGGGGGAATTTTCCATCTAATCACATATTACTTCCATTTGAGTGCTTGTGGGACATTTAAAACAAAATGTTTTCATAGGCTTCCTCCCATGAGGCGTATATCATTCGCAATACAGACACTTCTTACAGACACTTTTGTGAGGCCTATCGCACTCCTCGGGTTAATCACATTACTTAATAATAACATTATACAGAAGATGGACATATTGATTTCAAACAACATAGCGGCTGTTGCTCGGCCTACTCTCCAAAGACTCGCCCTCTCCTTCAGATTTGTATAATCTTTACCAACAATTCAGAGCCTTAACATATAAAACTATAATACTTTTTATATGGGATCATGCTATTTCTACTTTTGTTTTCCGGCGCACGATCTTCAGTCACTCCTTAATCAAACATCTTAATTTGTGAGGTTGGTATACGTTGCTCACCAAAACACAATCCCTTAGTTTACAACATTACTGGGATTTGACTCGGTCATCTCTGCTCTTAAGGTCACACACACACACTTGGCTATAATACGATATATGAAGGGTGAAGCGATAGCTCAATATATAAAGATAGTGCCAAACCTAATTCTGAATAGCAGCACACTCTAACACTTTTAGAAATACAGAAGGGTATTGTAAGGGTTAATGGATGAAGTTCATTCGTCCATGATGTATTTTATAATCGCAACATACTATCCGTTATGGATTTCCATGACGCATCTGCATTACGGACAATATTCTGTATGCAATACATTCGGTGAAAAATCCAGTTATCTTGAGTGACTCACAAACACTCGAGTCTCGGATAAATGTTCGTGCCACATGGTTGTCAGAAGAAAGCAAAACTCGTAGCCTGACTATTGTTCATCGAGTAAATTCTGAAAGACTTAGACAAATCTGTTATAAGTTGCTACTGCATTTGCCTGAATTCGTGCTTGTGTTTCATAAGATTTTCACAATCATTATGAAGCATGTGTCATTATGTTGAGTGATTGTGTTTAAGGAAGCGGCATAGTATGTTGTCAAGAAACTTTCTTGGCTAGATACAAACAAATACCATTTTATACTCCTTTTCAATTGGTTCCTTTGGAGGGACCAACCTTCTCAAATTAATTGCCAAATATACCCACCAAATCTATGTCAGTAAGGTAAACGATGATCCCTTGTCTGGTAAATTATAGTTAAACCCGTGACTTTACTGCCCAAGTGTGTGGCTGAAAGAGAAGGGAAGATCACCAGGTGGATATACAGTATATTGTGGCACACAAACAATGCTTTATACCTGTTGTCAGTCCGAAATTACATTTTCGCATTCATTTTCGACATTCCAGCGAGTTGATAAGACATGTGTCCACAACTTTCAAGATGATTCTCCTTATTTGAATATAACTAGTGTGAATAGATGTTTTGTGTTCTTGATTACCATATTACAATAAGTAGAATCAACATATGACTCACGTAAAACGTCTCTCAAATAGCTGGAATGTCGAAATTAAATACAAAAACGTGATTTCGGACTGACAAGAAGTATACTTATTCAAAATCAGTGGTTAGATATAGTGTGGCTGAGTGAAATGTAATCCATATAAATACATAAAGGTGGATAGTTTACAAATTATGTAGTATGGAGGTGAATGGCTAATTATATAGACAGGTGGATATGTGGGTGCATAGTTAGACAAATCAATAATTACACAGACGGATATATAACTAAACAAATGGATAGATAGACAAAATAGTTAAACAAATGTATTGGTGAGTTTATAGTTATATAAATGGACAGCTGCATAGGTGGATAGATAATTAACCAGATGATACCGGTAAATGGATATATAATTGAGCATAGTGTATTCTGTATAGAGTATACACTAACGAATGGCATACGTTGTCGATTGATTTGGGAAAATGTATTAAAAATCCATCAAACAGTTGTAACTTTACTGTGGTATATTGCTTCTTTAGTTAATGTTATAATACATCTGAACAATATACAGAATGTTGCATGGAAATAATAAAAAGAACGTTTAGCAACAAACTTATTTGTATTTTTAAAGCGTAGAGCGATGGTTACCAGATTTACGTAAATACATTTATACGAATTGTGTGTGAAAGTAAAAGGAAATTTTGCAATATCCGCAAACATATGATTAATCAGATAATAAAGCAAGCAAAACTAAGTATAATAGATAACCAGCTTTCTGGAAGATATAGTGTGTGTGTGTGTGTGTGTGTGTGTGTGTGTGTGTGTGTGTGTGTGTGTGTGTGTGTGTGTGTGTGTGTGTGAAGCTCTTTGTAAACAGTACGAGAGTGTTTTCAGTACTCCTTCTAAAGATAAGATCATCACAGAACCCAACAACTTTTTCTCCAACAAGATCAAGGACCCATCAATAGAAGATATAGTTTTTACTGAGAATGATATAATAGAAGCAGTTAAAGAAATTTCCACCAATGCTGCAGCTGGCCCTGATGGTTTTCCGGCCATACTACTGAAGAAATGTGCAGACAAGTTGTGTGTACCTCTCAAAATCCTATACAGATCTTCACTGGATTCCGGGATTGTTCCTGGATTACTGAAGAGAGCTAAGGTAACTCCCGTATTCAAAGGCGGGTCAAGAGGCAAAGCAGAAAACTACCGACCTATTGCTCTCACATCCCATATCATTAAAACTTTTGAGAAAATTATTGTCAAGAATATTACAAACTACCTTGAACAAAACAATAAAATGAATGATAGCCAACACGGATTTCGACAAGGTAGATCATGCTTGTCCCAGCTCTTTGCCCATCATGAACAAATTGTTAGTACACTAGAGAATGGCAGCAACATCGATGTAATCTACTTGGACTTCAGTAAGGCCTTCGACAAGGTGGACCGCGGAATCCTATTACATAAAGTCCGCAATCTAGGAATAGTAGGTCGCCTTGGAGTATGGATCCATAACTTCCTGAAGGAGAGAAAGCAATGTGTTGCTGTGGGTGGTGTCATTTTCCATGACTCAAATGTCTACAGTGGTGTCCCTCAAGGTTCTGTACTGGGGCCACTGCTGTTCCTCATACTCATATCCGACATTGCCCAAGGTACACTCTACTCAAAAGTCTCATCTTTTCCCGATGATACCAGAGTAATGAAAGAAAGTAAATCAATGGAAGATGTGGACAAATTAAAATCTGACCTTACCAAGCTATATACATGGGCCGAAACAAATAATATGTCTTTCAATAATAACAAATTTGAACTGGTTAGATATGGTACAAACAAAATAGAAGAAGTCCACTATTCGGCACATGATGGCCAAAGAATAAAGTGCAACAACAAAGTGCTAGACCTAGGGGTAACAATCAGTGATGATGCCACCTTCACTACCCATATGATAACAGTAGTACAAAAGACACGAGACCAAGTTGGCTGGGTATTGCGTACTTTCAGAACTCGTGAAAGAGAACCTATGTTAACCCTGTATAAGGCCTTGGTAATACCACTCTTGGAATACTGTTGCCAGTTATGGAATCCCTGGAAGTCACGAGAGAAACAAGCATTGGAAGGCATCCAGCGCTCCTTCACTAGTAAAATAGTGTCTGTGAAGGAGGAAGACTACTGGCAAAGACTTAAGTCTCTAAACTTGTACTCTCCAGAATGACGCCGAGAAAGATGCTTGATCATTTATACCTGGAAAATTCTCAACAACTTAGCCTCAAACCTGCTGGGAGAGGAAGAAAAGGAGTTGATAGAGATAAAATAAAAAACAACGACTGGGCAGTATGTGTATTATCAGGTCAATTAACTCAAGAGCACTGACAAGAGTTAAGACACTTAAAGAAAATGCCTTCGCTACACTGGGTCCGAAGCTCTACAATGCACTGCCAAAAGAAATAAGAAACCAAAACTACCCAACTGTTGAAAAATTAAAAAAGGACTTGGATGATTTCCTGTCATCACTGCCAGACCAACCAATCCTACCCAACTACTACCTCCGTGCTGCCAGCAACAGCATTCTTGACCAGCTGGCACAGAGGAGGGTAGATGGGATGTACAGTGGTGGCGCCGCAATGGCGTGGACCACGGGGCGCTAACTGATAGCCCTTAACTACAACCACAGGAACCACAGGTGTGAGAGAGAGAGAGAGAGAGAGAGTCAGAGAGTGAGTTGGATGGGTGAACAAAGATAAAAAACAATATACTGTAGAGGCAATTATACAGTAGGTATGCTTGTATAGCTTACGATAGTTATATACAGTAATATAAAGTGAATAGACTATTAATAAAGTAGACGTGCCGTTTTGCCCAAAATAAAAACGGCATACCCAACTCTGCGATGGGTTACCATCATCACTACTAATACCATCATCTATCACAAACACCATCATCACTACTAATACCATCATCAATCACAAACACCATCATCACTACTACTGCCATCATCACTAGAACTGCCACAATCATCACAACTACTGTCATCATCACCATTACTATGATCATCACTACTACAATTACAATCATCACTACTACTCTCACCATTGTCACTACCATCTTAATCACTACTATATCATTGATACTACAACTATCAACCATCATTACTATCATCACCACCATCTTACACGCGTCATTACTACTGTTAACATCATCACTACTACTATAACCATCATCATTACTACTGTCACAAGTATTACCATCATGTATCCTACTATCACCATCATCACTACTATTGCCATCATCACCATTACTATGATCTTCATCATCACAACTATTGTCATCATCACTACAACTTTCACCATCCTCACAACTACTCACCATCATCACAAATACTCACACCATTGTCACTACCATCATCACTACGGTCATCATTATCACTACAACTATCATTACTTGTCACCATCATCACTACTATTATGACCATCATCACTACTACTAGTACTGTCACCATCATATCTACTACTGTCACCATCATATCTACTACTGTCATCATCATCACTACTGTCATCATCAGCAATACAACTACAACCATCATTACTACTATTATCACCATCATCAATACAACTACAACCATCATTACTACTATTATCACCATCAATCCCACTATTACTTCCATCACTTCTAATGCCAACTGAACTAACTTAACCCAGCAAATGTGTAGTAAGATGTTTTCACCCACAGCAATGATGGCCATCATTGCTGGGTGGGGGGGGGGGGGATGAGGAGCTTGGTAAAACCATATTTTGGACCTAAAATCATAACTATTGCCTAAATTTAAAAAATCTTTTTTGACTGACGTTCGCATTCATGCAACAAATGTTCGTGTGAAATTTGGTGAAAATCCGTCCAACGGTGTAGGAGGAGTTCCAAGACAGACGGACAACGACAACGACAACAACGACAACGCCGACGACAGATATTTTTTTCGTGTGGTACCCACTATACGGGGAGGCGATACCAAACTCTGCTTACGCAGCGTTGATAAATAGATACTAGCCTAGTAATAAAGTAGACGTGCCGTTTTGCCCAAAATCAAAACGGCATACCCAACTCTGCGATGGGTTACCATCATCACTACTAATACCATCATCAATCACAATCAACATAATCACTACTACTGCCATCATCACTACAACTGCCACAATTATCACGAGTACTGTCATCATCACCATTACTATGATCCGCATCACTACTACAATTATAATCATCACTACTATTCTCACCATCATCACTGTCCATTGTCACTAGCATCTTAATCACTACTGTCATCATTGATACTACAACTATCAACCATCATTAATAATATCATCACCATCTTACAATCATCATTATTACTGTTAACATCATCACTACTACTATAACCATCATCATTACTACTGTCACAAATATGACCATCATTTATCCTACTGTCACCATCATCACCATTACTATGATCTTCATCACCATAACTATTGTCATCATCACTACAAATTTCACCATCCTCACTACTACTCACCATCATCACTAATACTCACACCATCGTCGCTACCATTATCACTACTGTCATTATTATCACTACACTATCATCATTACTTGTCACCATTATCACTACTATTATGACAATCATTACTACTACTATTACTGTCACCATCATATCTACTAGTCACCATCATAATCTACTACTGTCATCATCATCACTACTGTCATCATCATCAATACAATTATTACAACCATCATCACTACTATTATCACCATTATCACTACTATCACCATAATTCCAAATATTACTACCATCACTTCTAATGCCAACTAAACTAACTTAACCTAGCAAATGCATAGCGAGATGTTTTCGCTCCCAGAACGCCATCAATGCTGAGGAGGGGGGAGGGGGTAAAACCATATTTTGGACCTAAAATCATCTATCTATCTATCTATTGCCGGACGCCGTGATCCCCGAAGGGGTGGCCACGAACGAACCGCCCCCATGCACCTCTGTCCCCAGTCAGTCGACGCCCCTCCCCCCAACCAGCACCGCCTTCGTTCATGTAGTTCCTCACTCCATCCTTCCACCTCATATTCGGTCTACCTCTCCCCCTCTGTCCCTCCACCTCGCTCTCGTACACCCTCTTAGTCATTCTCTCGCTTTCCATACGTTCTATATGGCCGAACCATCTCAAGTTGTTCCTTTTCACACTTTCCAGCACATCTACCTCCACACCACACCTCCTTCTTACTTCCTCATTAGTCTGTCTATCCCTCCATGTAACTCCGCACGCACTCCTTAAGTAATTCATTTCCACTGCTCTCACTCTTGGTCTGAGTCTCTCAACCAACGTCCATGCTTCGCTTCCGTAAGTCAGTGTCGGGATTACCACACTGTCATGCAAGGACTTCTTCACTTCCATACTGACCACCCTATTTCTTGTTACTGCTTTTAGCGTTCCTACAACCCTCTTCCCCTGTTGTACCCTCTCCCGCACCTCTTCATCCATAGTCCCATCTTTACTCAACACACTGCCCAGATACTTAAAAGAGTTGACGATCTCCATAGCCTGACCGTTCAGCTTCACCTCACACTCTCTGACTTCACCCCTTTCGAAGACCATAACCTTGCTCTTCCCCGTATTTACCTTCAAATTCCGTTTTTCGCACACTGTTCCAAACTCATTTACCAGACCCTGCAACTCCCATTCATTATCACTCATCAGAACTGTATCATCCGCAAACAGCAGTATAGGTAGCTTCCACTCAATTCCCTCCCTTTTCAGCGATACACCAACATCCACTGCTCTTGATAGTATTTCTTTCATAACTCCATCCATATATACAGTAAACAACCACGGGGACATCACACACCCCTGTTTCAAACCAACATTCAGGTCAAAGAACTCGCTCTGCTCACTCTCCACACGTACTGCCGCCTTTGCACCCTCATACATGCTAAAATCATAACTATTGCATACATTTTAAAAATCTTTTTTGACTGACGTTCGCATTCACGCAACAAATGTTCGTGTTAAATTTGGTGAAAATCCGTCCAACGGTCTAGGAGGAGTTTCGAGACAGACTGACAATGACGACGACGACGACGACGACAGACTTTTTTTTTGTGTGGTACCCACTAAAAGGGGGGGGGGGGATACCAAACTCTGCTTATGCAGAGTTGATTATTACAATCATCACTACTACTCTCACCATCATCACTACTACTCTCACCAGTCACTACCATCTTAATCATGACTATCATCATTGATACTACACCTATCAACCATCATTACTACTATCATCACCACCATCTTACAATCATCATTACTACAGTTAACATCATTACTACTATAACCATCATCATTACTACTGTCACAAATATTACCATAATTTATTCTACTGTCACCATAATAACTACTACTGCCACCATTACTATGAAATTCATCACCACAACTATCATCATCACTACAAATTTCACCATCCTCACTACTACTCACCATCATCACTAATACTACAAAGGAATACAAAGGAGTACAAAGGATATCAAGCAACAACAGATCTAGTGACCCTTCTAGGCTGCTTGTCCTCCAAAACACTGAGGATCAAGTGTCCAAACAGTGGTTTAGAGTGGGTAAGGGAACATTGGAAAGGGAACTACTGCCCTGGAACTAATGTCCGTGGCAGGACTAGGAAGTTAGTAGGGGACATATGGGTTAGTAACTGAGGGGAGGATAAAATAAAGTTATTCATTTACAAACGCAGTCAGTCGCGGATTTGATGCGAGATATTTGTCTAGGCGAACTTTAAATGAATCAACGGTGCTGCAGTCTATAACGTCTCGGGGAAACCCATTCCACAAGTTGACAACTCGATTGAAGAAGAAATTCTTAGATTCGTGTGAGTTAAAAGATTTACCAATAATTTTGCAACAGTTTCCCCGCGTGTAATTAGATTGGTCGATAGTGAAGTACTTACTACAGTTCATATTGTCGATGCCTTTGATGATTTTGAACACTTGAATTAAGTCACCTCTTAATCTGCGCTGGGTTAAAGGAAATAGATTTAATTCTCTAAGACGCTCTTCGTATGGTTTGTTCTTTAGGCTAGGTATCATTTTGGTAACTCTACGTTGAACTCGTTCGAGCTTGTTTATGTCTTTTTGGTAATAAGGGCACCAGCATTGAACGCAGTATTCCAGAAGAGGGCGGACTAAGGAATTGTAAAGGGTTAGGATAACGTCTTTGGATTTATGCTCAAATGACCTGCCTATAAAGCCAATTATTTTGTTTGCCTTCTTAACAACTTCTGAACATTGTTGACTCGGTTTTAGGTTACTCGATATTGTTACTCCCAGATCGGTTTCTCTGTTTACATTCTTAAGCTGAGTGCCATTCATTGAATAGTTTGCTTTCTCATTTAGGTATCCGATATGTAGTACTTTACATTTATCCGCATTGAAACTCATTTGCCAAATTTGGGCCCAATGTGACAATTTATCTAGATTGTGTTGCATATCGTCAACTTGATCTTTTGAGAGTACGCTATTTGCAATTTTTGTATCGTCAGCAAATTTTGAGATTGTACAGGTGAGACCCTCATCTATGACGTTGATGTAAATTAGAAAGATAATTGGTCCTAGTACCGATCCCTGGGGTACCCCGCTACTTACATTGGTCCATTTAGATGCCTTACCGTTTATGAGTACTCTTTGCTTTCTGTCGCTGAGCCAATTGTCTATCCATTTCAACACACCGTCTTGTATTCCATCACTTTTAGTTTTAGCAGTAAACGTTTGTGGGGAACTTTGTCAAAGGTTTTTTGAAAATCAAGGTATATAATATCTACAGCTTTACTCTCATCGTAGAGGTTGAGGATATCGTGGAAGAAGTCTAAGAGGTTTGTTAAACAGGAACGTTTTTTACGAAAGCCGTGTGAGTATCTTTAAGTATGTTATTTTCCTCTAAGTGATTTACGAGTCTGTCTCTTATGACCGTTTCTAGCATTTTACATACAACTGAGGTTAAGCTAATTGGACAATAGTTACTGGGTAGGGATTTGCTGCCTTTTTTTAATATCGGTGTTACGTTGGCTATCTTCCACTGATCAGGCATAGTTCCAGACTGCAAGGATTTATTAAATAGTAATGTCAGTGGTTTGGAGAGCTCATCCTTAGCTTCCTTTAGAACTCTAGGCGAGATTGTATCAGGTCCAGGCGTTTTATTTACCTTGAGTATATCTAAACAATTCAATACTTCTCTCTCTGTAACGGTGATATTGCTTAGAACATCTGAATTATCAATCTGAATCGGCGATGGTAAGTATGATGGCGACGTGGAGAGTAAGAGGGTGGTGAAGAGAGTAGTGAAGGAAAGTAAGAGAAGAGTAGATGAGGAATTTGGAATGAATCTGAGTGTAAAATGGAGGGAGAGTAAGAAACTGTTCTGGAAAGAAGTCAAGAAAGTTAGGGAAGGTAGCAAGGGAAACAGTAAGGGTGTGAAAGATAAGAATGGGAGAATGCTAGCCGAGAAGCAAGAGAGAGTCGAAAGATGGAGGGAGTACTTCAGTGAGTTGCTAAATGAAAGGAATGAAGAGCCAGCAAACATAGCTGGATATGGTATGGGAGGGAGAAGAAGAGAAGCAGTGGAGAAGTAGCTGCAGATCAGGAGGTCAGAAGTGTGGGAAGCCATGAAAAGAGTGAAGTTGGGGAAAGCACAGGAACAGATGGAGTGTGTAAATGTTGAGGTATGGTGGTGAGATAGTGATAGAAGGGTATGGAAAATGTGCAAACTAGCATGGGAGAAGGGGAGTGCACCCGATGACTGGAAGACTGGCATAATAGTCCCCCTATAGGCAAGGAAAGAGAGTGTGGTAACCACCGAGGAATATGTCTTCTAAGCGTAGTAGGGAAGGTATACCGTAGGGTAGTGATTGAGAGAGTGAGAGAACGAGAAATGGATAGGCGACGAGCAGGGAGGTTTAGGAAGGGAAGAGGATGTGTAGATCAGATTTTTACCCTGAATTGTGTTGTGGAGAAGTATCTGGAGAAGAAACAAAGGTTTTGCCTTTATGGACTTAGAGAAGGCCTATGACAGAGTGGATAGAAGGTTTGTGAAAGTACTTAGAATATACGGAGTAGAGGGCAAGTTGCTGAAAGCAGTGAAGAGCATGTATGAGGGTGCAAAGGCGGCAGTACGTGTGGAGTGAGCAGAGCGAGTTCTTTGACCTGAATGTTGGTTTGAAACAGGGGTGTGTGACCCGTGGTTGTTTACTGTATATATGGATGGAGTTATGAAAGAAATACTATCAAGAGCAGTGGATGTTGGTGTATCGCTGAAAAGGGAGGGAATTGAGTGGAAGCTACCTATACTGCTGTTTGTGGATGATATAGTTCTGAGTGATAATGAATGGGAGTTGCAGGGTCTGGTAAATGAGTTTGGAACAGTGTGCGAAAAACGGAATTTGAAGGTAAATATGGGGAAGAGCAAGGTTATGGTCTTCGAAAGGGGTGAAGTCACAGAGTGTGAGGTGAAGCTGAATGGTCAGGCTATGGAGATCGTCAACTCTTTTAAGTATCTGGGCAGTGTTTGAGTAAAGATGGGACTATGATGAAGAGGTGCGGAGAGGGTACAACAGGGAAGAGGGTTGTTAGGACGCTAAAAGCAGTAACAAGAAATAGGGTGGTCAGTATGGAAGTGAAGTCCTTGCATGACATGTGGTAATCCACTGACTTACGGAAGCGAAGCATGGACGTTGGTTGAGAGACTCAGACCAAGAGTGAGAGCAGTGGAAATGAATTACTTAAGGAGTGCGTGCGGAGTTACATGGAGGATAGACAGACTAATGAGGAAGTAAGAAGGAGGTGTGGTGTGGAGGTAGATGTGCTGGAAAGTGTGAAAAGGAACAACTTGAGATGGTTCGGCATATAGAACGTATGGAAAGCGAGAATGACTAAGAGGGTGTACGAGAGCGAGGTGGAGGGACAGAGGGGGAGAGGTAGACCGAGTATGAGGTGGAAGGATGGAGTGAGGAACTACATGAACGAAGGCGGTGCTGGTTGGGGGGAGGGGCGTCGACTGACTGGGGACAGAGGTGCATGGGGGCGGTTCGTTCGTGGCCACCCCTTCGGGGATCACGGCGTCAGGCAATAGATCGGCGATGGTGTAGGGATATCACCGAGGTCTTCTGTTGTAAAAACTGATGCAAAGAAGGTATTGAGGGCATTACTCATTTGTACTTCGTCTTTGGTGTATTCTCCATTTTCATCGACTAATGGTCCAACAGTTGAAGTAACTACTTTTTTCTTTCTGATATAACTATAGAATTCTTTCGGGTTTGTTTTACTTTGATTCGCAATATGTAGCTCTAGGGTCTTTTTACTTTGCTTAATTAACTTTTTGGCTTTGCATCGTAGCTCTACAAATTTCACCCGTTCTTCGTCATTTTGTGAGGATTTTAATCTATCATTAGCAAATTTGTTAGCAAGCAGGCAGTTTGAAATATCTTTATTCCACCATTTGGGCTTATTATTATGGCCTGGACGCCGTATTTTCGATGGTATACAGTCTTGCACTGCTTTTAGGTAAGTGGTTTCGAATAACTTCCAAGATGTATTTATGTCCTTATTGTTAATTAAAAAGCTCCAGTCAGTTTCTTTAAACATAGCTCTAAGTTTATGAAAGTTTGCTTTCTTGAAATTAGGGACTTTTTCGATGCTACTATTTGGTTCGTTACTAGTAAAGTTTAAAGTGAAAGTTATCGTACGATGATCGCTGTTACTGAATTCATCACCAACATTCAAATTCTCTATTAATTCTTCTTTTGTTGCAAGTACAATGTCAAGAACATTATTACCACGGGTCGGTGTTCGAACAAATTGATAAAGCGAACTCTTGCAAGTTCGTATACAAGTCATGTCCGGAGTGTGAAGTAAGAGTATCGCCCCACTTGGTCACAGGTAAATTAAAGTCGCCCAAAAATACGGTATCTTGTGAGTTACTTACATCTGCAATTTGTTCATAAATTTCTCGGTCAGTTTGCACTGATTGAGCTGGAGGTCTGTATATTAATGCAAGTATTATTTGTGTACCTTTATTATTCTTTATTAGCACAACAGATGTGTCGACGTTCACAATTTGAGGTTTTGACAAGAGGGTCGGGTTAAGACTTTCTTTGATATAAAATAAAACGCCACCTCCATTTTTATTTATTCGGCTTTTCTCAAACATTACATAACCGGGAAGTGAATACTCTGCTAAAAAGTCTCTATCTACTGTATTGAGCCAAGATTCTGTTATACCAATCACATCATAATTTTCAGTAAACACTAGTTCCTCTAAATCTAAAAATGTATTGCGTATGCTACGAGCGTTTGCATAGAAAACCTTTAAAGTTGCGGTTTTAGAACTCACAGAATGTTCTTTAATCAAATTTTTGGTTCTGGTCGGATCTACATTTACATTCATGGCTGACATCGGTCCTCGGTCGTTATCCCTGGCGTTTTTTAATTTGGGTGGTGTTGGTGGAGCTTTATCCAAATTTGCGGTTCTTGACAGATTAGAATTTAATTCCTTCGCAGGTTGCCGCCCTCGCTGTCTTCGGTCCTCCTTCCTGGTTGTCCTGTGCTGAGTCGATTTCTTCTCCGAAAATCCTTCACCGCATCGTTGAGAAGACGCACAAAACGTGCTGCTCCAACCTGGTTCAGATGAACTCCATCGTCCGAAAACAAATAGTCATCGTAGTAGAAATTGTCCCAGGTGTCGACGAATCCCACGTTTTCCTTCCTGCAGAGGTTTGCTAGACAACGATTTGTGCTGGTGGCTATGTTGTAAAATCGGCTCTCTACACCAAGCCGGGGGACGATTCCTGAGACGATGATCCTTGATGACTTCTCCTTAAACGACTTGATCAGCTGCTGGTACTTTAAAAGCAAATCTTCCGACCGGATTTGCTGTACATCGTTGGATCCAACGTGGATGACGTACATTGTATTAGCAGGGGCCAGCTTAGATACTTTGTCAACTGCAGCAACTACGTCGTCCACACCACCACCAGGGATACAAAAACGCTTCCTGGTCTTAGGTGCTCTGGCGCAAAACTCTGTGAGCTGACCACGTATCATCGAGTCTCCCACGAGCCGGACTTCTTCTATTTCCGCTTCGTCATCTGAGTCTGCGAGTATCTGGAAGCGGTTTTGACACTCGGTAATCGGTATGGGTTTCCTGGTCTTGGGGCAAACGTTGTTCCTCACGACACGGAAGTTGTCTTGAGGGGGAAGAGAGTTACTATTTGTTTCTTGAGTATCGGAACCATCAGATGAAATGGCTACTGCAGGCGTTGAATTGTTGTCAGTTGACGTTGGGGCGTTGGTGGCTGCTGGAGTTGCGGTGACAATTGAAGTTTGTGGTACTCCAACGTTGAGTGTTACAAACTCTTGGAGTGATTCCAGCTTCATGGTGAGGACGTTGATCTTGTTGTACTTTATCTAATTTCACTGTCAAATTCTCTCGTTGCTGGCAGAGACGGCAGACTTGAAGATCGACAGTAACAAACATGGACTCACCAAACCTGCCGGCGCAGTTCGTACAAGTGCGAGGCATGGTAACAGTCAGTTTCTTCAGATCACTTCACTCACTTTAAAACACTTAACTCACTTTAAAACACTTAACTCACTTTAAAACACTTAACTCACTTTAAAACACTTCACTCACTTTAGAAACACTTCAATCACTTCAACCGAAAACAAATATGTTGAAATACACAACAATAGGTTATCAGGGGTGATAGCCTAACCGAAAACAAAAAATTTGAGATACGCAGAATTAGGCTTCCAGGGGTGATAGCCTAACCAAAAGTTTAAAAAAAATTGAAATACGCACCAATAGGCTACCAGCGTTGAATAGCCTAACCGAAAATAATAACATTGAAATACGCAGAAATAGGCTACCAGGTGTGATAACCTAACCTTAAACAAATATATTATATATATATATAACAGAATATGTAACTAAATATACAATTCACCAAATAGAGATTATATAAAAATAAAGTGTGACTGCACACAAGGGGTTAATATACTGTATCAACAGATGGCCCTGGTGTCACTGTAGCCTAGTAAAGCAGTAGCCTACTCTTTTTAGATAAAAAATAAAAATAATATCAGTCAAAGGTTACTACAAGATCGTGCAAGCAACAACTAAAATTACAGATATATATAGCCAGAGGTGGGCGCGCTCCGGTGGGACCGGTAATGCGGCAGCGCTCCGCGCTCATCAGACATAAGGTAATGCGGCAGCGCTCACGCGCTCCTTTTGTCAGCAGACCCGATGCGCTTCCCGCTCCGCGCTCCTGCGCTCCGCGCTCCCAGAAATAGGTATATAAAAAACAAAACAAACAAAACAGCTTCTAGAAGTTATTTAATTATTTACCTTTGTCCTTCACTTTGTCCTTTGTCTTTCACTTCACTAAATTCCAAGAATTCAAAACATTAAAAAAAAACTCAAGTCCTGGTGTCTTTCTGAAGTTTAACTGTTTAAGTTTCTCACTTTCTCAGTTTCTGGTATTCTTTATGTCATATCAATGAATCAAATGTCAATGATATGATATGATTGATATCATTGCAAATGTCAATGATATGATATGATTGATATCATTGTGAGTTTGTGACATTGTGACTGTCCATTGGTATCTATGATATGACAAAGAATTACAGAAACTGTCCAAACTGAGAAACTAGGTCCGAAACTGCCAGGTCCGACGGTATATTATAATTTATAATAATTATATATATACGGCCGGGACTAGGGTCTTGGCAGATGTCAGTTGTCACTCCCAGTGCCAGGTCCGTATATAATTATATACTGACCGAAAAAAATCGTAGCAGCGAAACGACTGCACCTATGGCTTTCATATTTTTAGTTTTTTACCACATGTACCTTACCCTTCTGCCTACCCCCCACGGCACCACCACTACCCCATACCCCTCCTCCCACCCACTCGCTGACTGTCGGTCGCCTCACAAGGAAAAAAAAAGAAAATCTGTGGCGGCGAAACGATTGCACCAATCGGTTCCATATTTGTGTGACAAGTGCCTTACCCTTATGCCTTCCCTCCACCACACCCCCAACTGCCTCCCACAACCCACTTCCAGCGTATCCGTACGAAGAAAAGGAAAACAAATAAAATCTGTGGTGGCGAAACTACCTCACCAATCGGCTTCATATTTGTAACACAGTCAATTACGCTTCTACCTTCCCCCCACCATCCCCAAAACCACCCTCCCACCCATACATTCAAGTAACATTCCGATAGTATTGTGACGTTAACCACTCCGTTAGAACCGCATGGCTTGTCCTACAGTGACTCGCTAGGATCGCCAGGGCAGTGGATGGGGCTACAGTTTGTGTATTAGAGTGTGCTTTATTTCATATGAAAGCTTGTGTCATGGGCAGTCCAGAAAGGCTCTTTGTTTTCACCCATGTCAAGGCTTTATATATTTAATTGTAAAGTATATGTTTTATCATTAACTAGTAATGATGGGATCTGGGAGAGAGAGAGAGAGTAGAACAGAGTGAGAGGGAGCGCGTAGTGTTTTTGTCCCGCTCGATGACGTCACGGCTGGCTGCCTTGTTCGTGGGGGTTGGTTGAGAGAGGTCCTTTCCATGCTGTTAGGTCCCTAGGCTAGAGGACTTGTAACCGCTTTTTTCCCACGCGCCTCGAGCTGGTGCGAGTATATATACAGTTCCTCGCCACTCTCTCCCTCAGATCTGGTTTCTAGAACGCACCCATCTTTTTTCCCTTGCTATCTGTCCCCGCTCCGTACCTGAGAATCTTTTCCTCTGCCTATCTCTCTCATTTTCCATATCTTTCACCACCTTTTATTAACACCTTACGAGCGGCCTATGCGGTTTATTTATATGTACCGCCCAGCGGGGTGTTTTTAGCCAAAATAGGGCTGTTTACGTGATCATTTTCATGCCTAAATAAGACCCAGAACGTAAAACAAGTACCTATCCCTGAAAGGCCATAAACAGAGCTTTCGAATGACACCATAACGATCCTTTTATGATGGCTAGTTTTCTTGCAATAACCGTGCAACGCGAGTGCAAAAAGCATGTAATTCGGTACTTTCCCCTTATAATTCAGTATGTAGCGAGTGAGAGAGGGAGGAGGGAGCTGAGATTCGTGTCAGTAGGTTCGCCGCGGTGGTCTGGAGCAGTCATACGCTCGCTAGTCTCCTGCCACCACTTGTCTCTCTCTCTCAGCAACATTACGTGCTGAAATTGCCACTCGACCTATGTCGAGCGCCGCCACATAGTCCAGCTTTATTTAACTCGACTTATGTGGTGAGCCGCTAATTAAGGGTTAATATTATACCCCCTCTGGTTAACTCTGCAAAATCAGCTTCCTGCTGGCCAGTTGTATTGTGCGTTAAGGTCTGATATAACCTATGTATGTTAGTTGTTAAGATAAGTGGATCACGAAGCATTGGTTGGCATTTATATTGTTTAGTACTGCTTCCTTTAGTTATTAGTGTTCTGCTGGAATAGATAATGCTAGACTAGGAGTCTGATATTATAAGGTATTGTTTCCTATGAGTGCTGGCTTTAGTTAAAAGCTGCACGACATACCTGAGAACTGGAGTTGATTGAGTAAATTCTAGTCTGTGTGCCATTGAGAGTAGAGCATGCACGAATGAGGGCTTTTTGCCTATACCATTCTGCACTGTTCTAAGCTCGTTGTTTGTCTTTGAGGTACGCCAGGAGAATGCTTAATACTTCGGTATTAAGGTTTCTCAAGAGAGCTACCCTTCCCTATAACGTAATATTTGACGCACAGACTTGAGATTTGCACTAGGCCATGCGGCATGCCATGCGGCATGCCATGCGCACCAGTATCTCGTATCATTGACTCTAGCTAGACTTTATCAATCATAGTAGACATTAAGTATATTAACCTAATTACTCTTTTTATGCATACCCATTTATTATTACACAAGCATTTCGCAGCCTAGTTTGATGTATTGAGACACAAACGACTTAGGCTCTTTTTGTTGATAGGAATACTGCATTGTCGTGGCGATTATTATTATTGTTGTTGTGTTTAGGATATTCTTGGCTCCGACGGCATTATATATTCTGCCTTTTTGTGTGCATAGCCTGCACGAGCATTGTTCCGCTGCCTGCCTTTTTGGGTTCCATTTCCGATACGAGCATCTTTATAGCATCTAACATTTAAAGAAGATTCCTTGTTAGTGTTGAAGGACTTTAGTGCACTTTCTTTCATGCAGGAGTGCCTGACATTTATTGATTAAAGTAACGTAAGCTGTAACTTCTCTTACCACCTTACTTTGCATACCATAACCAAGCATCTTCGGTTATAGGTAGTAATAGGCTGTTTTCACATAACATTAAGCCTAGAGTAGACGCACATTTATTGAGAGTTTGATAGCCTATTATTGCATATAGAACTCTGTAGAGTATTTGTGTTCTTTGTTCACTGGGAATATACATCAGAGGTTGGATCTAGCACTTTCCGTTGTAGCATTTATGCCATTACTAGTCCAATGAATAAGAGCCCTGATATATTTGAACCCCAGTCGTAACAAATGGCGACCTTAACTAGGATTTGGTGAACCTACATTTATTAGCAGGGAACATTTGTTGTTTTGGAGAATATTTTGCGGGGATCAGCAAGAATAATTTTTTTTCGCAACATAGTATAGCCCTTGAGTATTTCCGAGAATTTTTGTGTGTATATTGAGGTATAAGAGTTTGGGGTACTTCTTTTCTGAATATTGTGGCGAGAAATTTTTGTGAGCATCATGTCTTATACCGGGTCAGAGGAGAATGGAGACACAGTACGTAATGTCGAAACTGAGGAACAGCAGCATGATGAAAGGGTTAATCGGGTGAACTGTGAGGAGGATGCTAGGATATTTTTGCAATGGCCTGTTACTGCCGAGCGGTTGGAGGGTATGGATCGGTACGGTCTTCAATGCCTGGCTACAGCTATTGGTCATGCGGTTACTAGCAGCATGACCAAGGATAACTTGATAACGTGTGTACTGGGCAGGGTGACTGGTGAGCGAGATAGGTTGAGTGCTCAGAGCCCTTCGGCCATGCTTCCCCTACACTCTACTCCCAGCCATCCCAGTAGTTTGCCGACCCCGTGTACGCTTCCGCAGTTGGGTGGTGACTGGCAGGGTGGGTTGCCCCTGGGGGGACCACCGGTAATTTCAAACATTGTAGCACCTTCACCTCCTCAAGGGTTAACTCCAGAATTATTGCTTCAGCTCGAATTAGCTAAGATCCAGCAGCAAATAGAATTAGCCAAGATAGAAGAGAGAAAAACTATCAGTCAGCAGTCTCAGCACATAGAGCTAGCAAAAATTCAAGCGGATTTAGAGTCGACTAGGTACTGTGCCGGCATGGACGTAGAGAAGTCGCGAGTAGAGGCGACGGGACAGCGACTTGGGGCTGGTAACCGTGCTCATGATCAATCTCTCTCGCACTTATTGAAACTGGTTCCGGTGTTTGATGAGAGTGGTGTAACAGAATTTTTCACACGCTTTGAGAAGAAGTGCCAGGAACACCAGTGGCCAGAGAATAAATGGGCAGCACTTGTATCCTCTAGATTAATAGGCAAGGGTCTTAAAGCCTACGATGCGTTACCTTTGGAGTTTTGTATTGTGTATGAGGATCTCAAGGAGGCTGTCCTGAGGGCTTACGAACTGCAACCAGAAACGTACCGTTTGAAGTTCCGGGGTGTAACTAAGGGAAGAGATAGCACCTTTTTGGAACACGCCCGGGACTTGTCCGATGCTATGGGGAACTGGCTCCGATCTGAGAAGATAACAACATTTGATGGACTTAAGCAGTTGATGATGTTGGAGCAGTTCTTTAAGAGCACGGGCGGTGATCTAACTTTGAACTTAAAGGAGAAAAACCCAAGAACTCTAGTCGAAGCAGCAGAAATGGCTGATCGACGGCTGTCGTTGATTCGGGGTTGCGGGTCCTCACAGAAGTACGATGTAAGTGCTAAGGACCGTTATCCTCCCCCTCCCCGTAACAATGACACATTTAAACAGAAGAGCCATGAAACTAAAACTGAATCCAAACCTTACACCACACCGTATGTGAAAAGTCAGGGGCCTTTTACATCACAGTATAAGCCGAAACCGAAATTTATGTGTTTTAGTTGCCACCAGGAGGGTCATAAGGCAAATGAGTGCCCTAGTCGACCTCCTCCGGCAGCCGTGTCTTTTGCTCACGGCATTGGAGTGTTCAAGAGGACATCGGAGTTTGTTAGAGGCATTTCTTCCGAGGTAAATACACTGCCAGTGCAGAAGGATCCGGAAGGCTTATTCCCTGTCCGTGATGCCTTTAGTGACCACAGGGGACTCGGTTGTGTGGAGTGGGGGGGTAGAAGACATGAGGTGAGAATTTTGCGTGACACTGGGGCATCGCAAACACTGTTGAGAAATTTCACTGGTAAACCTGTCAATACGGCGCGGGTGGTTGTGGTTCAGGGAGTTAATGCGACAAGGTCATACCCGCTTGTAAGAATGAAGGTGGAAGTTGATGGTGTGACTCATGACCTGGATGTAGGAATTGTGGAGAAGTTACCTGTTGGGGGCGTCGACCTCCTTCTTGGCAATGACTTTGCGGGGCCTTCTTCTGAGGCTCCACCCTTAGTCGTTGTCGAGAAGCCGGCCGACGTGAGTAGGGAGGAGCAGGAGTGGGTTGAGAAGTGTCCAGTGCAGCCTATGGCGTGTGTTGTCACCGGAGATCCTGCATCCAGGGAGTCACATTCTGGTCAACAATCTTTAGATCAGCGGAGGAAGGGTACCGAGAAGGGGTTGGAAGTTGATGCGGTTGGGAGTTTAGTATCAACGGCCCTTCTCGGGGACTCAGTATTAGGACCAAATATCGAGTCTGAAGAAGACCCATTAACTGTTGTGGAAAAGGCAGAGGATGGGCTTAAACAGACGAAAGAGTTGAAGGAGGACAGTGATGCACAGTCGGGAGATGTGGCAACAAGGTACCCTGACGCGTACCCTATGAGAAATGGGTCGGCGAAGACGGTGGTCCGAAGCTTGCTAGTGTATTTTTCCCGGTATGGTGGCCCGCAGGGGATTCAGTCAGTCCAGGGACCCAACTTCGCTTCTAGCCTCTTTGTTCAAGCAATGCCGCAGCATGGGATTGTTGGGGTTGTGTCATCTGCGTATCATCCGGAGAGCCAGGGTGTGTTAGAGCGATGGCACTCTGCCTTGAAATCTGTGCTTCGTTGTTGTTGCTTTGAGAGTGGGAAGGATTGGGATCTTGGCCTGCCATGTGGTTTGTTTGCTGTGCAGGAGGTACCTGGGGAGAGTTTGGGATTCAGCCCTAATGAGCTCGTCTTTGGACACCGTGTCAGAGGGCCTCTCCATATGGTTGAAGAAGTATGGGAGGGCGCAGAAAAATCTTGTTCTATGCTCAAGTGTGTCCTCAACAGTCGAGAACGGATGTTGCGCAGTCTGGAGTTGGCTGGCCGTAATTTGACTAGCTCTCAGGAAGGACAGGTACGACCTCAAGGTTGAACTCAGGGAGTTTCACGTGGGTCAGGAGGTGTTGATTCTACTGCCCCTTGTAGGTCACCCCTTATCCGCGAAGTACGCTGGTCCTTATAGGGTGGTGGAGGAGCTATCGGACCTGGTTTACTTGGTAGCCACTCCAGACAGACGGAAGCGCAATCAGTTGTGTCATGTTAATCCCATGAAGGAGTATGGGAGGCACCCCCCTGAGCCTCTCACTGTGCCTGTGATGACGTTTAGCAGTCAAGGTGGAGAAGGAGAACGGGACAGTCAAGCTCAGGTGGAGGATAACTGGAAGGATAAGAAGTTCAAATGGGCGCCTGAGTGTGAGGAGGTGTTTAGAGAAGTAAAACACCTGTTGTGCACTCACCCGATCCTCAGGGCCCCTGACTTTAGCCTACCTTTCCAACTAGCAACGGAGGCTAGTGGTGTGGGGGCTGGTGCCGTCCTTGTGGAAAAGGACGATGATGGGCTGGAGCATCCTGTTAGTTTCTGCTCGGAGAAGTACAATTCGGCCCAGGGGAGCTGCTCTGTTGTCAAGGAGGAGCTGCTGGCGGTTGTACTTGCTCTGAGGCATTTCGAGGTCTGTGTTCCAGCCTATGGTCCGGTCGTTGTAGTTTACCCAGATCATCACCCTCTCAAGTTCTTGGACCAGTTTCACAATCGGAATATGAGGCTGACCAGGTGGTCACTAAGGTTATTGGTATATAACCTGGACATACGCCATATTGCCGGTTGTGACAACGTGGTTGCAGATGGTCGTTCAAGGGTATATGATCCTGGGTAGATTGACACACGGGTACCCTCCTGCTTTAGTTTGAATAGTATTTTGCGCTTGGTGCTTGTTGGCTCGCGGTTGTAGCCCAGCGTATTGGGTCGTAAAGCAGGAGTTGAGCGTTTGGTATAGAAGAAAAAACTAGGCTTGCCCCTATAGTGCAGCCGAAATAAACAAATTATAAACATAAAAATCAAATAAAAACTTTCTTTGATAGATGATTTTTTTTAGTATGTTATAGCAGTAATGTTGAGTTGCACTCCTCTCAGAATGCTGGGCTAGAGAAGCTCGCTCTTGAGGAGCATAACTACATATAATTTAACCTATGGTGTTGGGGAGGGTTATAATTTTGAAAAATGTTTTGTTGAAGAACTGTGCCAGATATTTTACTGCCGCTGGGTGATGGGAAGTGGAGATATAGCATGGGTTCTAACCATCAGATTTTTGTGAGCCTTGGGGCCTCTGAGAAAAATCTTGGGGGGGGTGTGACGTTAACCACTCCGTTAGAACCGCATGGCTTGTCCTACAGTGACTCGCTAGGATCGCCAGGGCAGTGGATGGGGCTACAGTTTGTGTATTAGAGTGTGCTTTATTTCATATGAAAGCTTGTGTCATGGGCAGTCCAGAAAGGCTCTTTGTTTTCACCCATGTCAAGGCTTTATATATTTAATTGTAAAGTATATGTTTTATCATTAACTAGTAATGATGGGATCTGGGAGAGAGAGAGAGAGAGTAGAACAGAGTGAGAGGGAGCGCGTAGTGTTTTTGTCCCGCTCGATGACGTCACGGCTGGCTGCCTCGTTCGTGGGGGTTGGTTGAGAGAGGTCCTTTCCATGCTGTTAGGTCCCTTGCTAGTGGCTAGAGGACTTGTAACCGCTTTTTTCCCACGCGCCTCGAGCTGGTGCGAGTATATATACAGTTCCTCACCACTCTCTCCCTCAGATCTGGTTTCTAGAACGCACCCATCTTTTTTCCCTTGCTATCTGTCCCCGCTCTGTACCTGAGAATCTTTTCCTCTGCCTATCTCTCTCATTTTCCATATCTTTCACCACCTTTTATTAATATTATACCCCCTCTGGTTAACTCTGCAAAATCAGCTTCATGCTGGCCAGTTGTATTGTGCGTTAAGGTCTGATATAACCTATGTATGTGGATCACGAAGCATTGGTTGGCATTTATATTGTTTAGTACTGCTTCCTTTAGTTATTAGTGTTCTGCTGGATTAGATAATGCTAGACTAGGAGTCTGATATTATAAGGTATTGTTTCCTATGAGTGCTGGCTTTAGTTAAAAGCTGCACGACATACCTGAGAACTGGAGTTGATTGAGTACATTCTAGTCTGTGTGCCATTGAGAGTAGAGCATGCACGAATGAGGGCTTTTTGCCTATACCATTCTGCACTGTTCTAAGCTCGTTGTTTGTCTTTGAGGTACGCCAGGAGAATGCTTAATACTTCGGTATTAAGGTTTCTCAAGAGAGCTACCCTTCCCTATAACGTAATATTTGACGCACAGACTTGAGATTTGCACTAGGCTATGCGGCATGCCATGCGCACCAGTATCTCGTATCATTGACTCTAGCTAGACTTTATCAATCATAGTAGACATTAAGTATATTAACCTAATTACTCTTTTTATGCATACCCATTTATGATTACACAAGCATTTCGCAGCCTAGTTTGATGTATTGAGACACAAACGACTTAGGCTCTTTTTGTTGATAGGAATACTGCATTGTCGTGGCGATTATTATTATTGTTGTTGTGTTTAGGATATTCTTGGCTCCGACGGCATTATATATTCTGCCTTTTTGTGTGCATAGCCTGCACGAGCATTGTTCCGCTGCCTGCCTTTTTGGGTTCCATTTCCGATACGAGCATCTTTATAGCATCTAACATTTAAAGAAGATTCCTTGTTAGTGTTGAAGGACTTTAGTGCACTTTCTTTCATGCAGGAGTGCCTGACATTTATTGATTAAAGTAACGTAAGCTGTAACTTCTCTTACCACCTTACTTTGCATACCATAACCAAGCATCTTCGGTTATAGGTAGTAATAGGCTGTTTTCACATAACATTAAGCCTAGATTAGACGCACATTTATTGAGAGTTTGATAGCCTATTATTGCATATAGAACTCTGTAGAGTATTTGTGTTCTTTGTTCACTGGGAATATACATCAGAGGTTGGATCTAGCGCTTTCCGTTGTAGCATTTATGCCATTACTAGTCCAATGAATAAGAGCCCTGATATATTTGAACCCCAGTCGTAACAGTATCGATACCATAAAATGATAAAAGTCTCTGAAGTCTATAGTGTCTTTTGACTATCAGACAGTCAGACAGGCTCGGGCTATACCACTGCCAGACTTACCCTTAGGCCCCTTCGTAAGCCGTAACTTGCCCGTAAGGTTTACTTTGCGTTAGCAAAAGCCAAAACAAAAACAATAACAAGTTAACAACTGTAACACTGTCAGTCTGTCACTATCATAGTATCACTGTATCACAGTTCACTAACACCGTGAGTAACACCGTACGAACGGTACGATGACTGTACACGATAATGACGTTCTTGTACCTGTTGTTGACAGGAAAAATCGCCTCCGGAGCGCCAGAAAGGAGCGTGAATTTCTAGCTGCGCTCCCCGCCTGCACTCCGATTTCAGAATTTTGCCGCTCCGCGCTCCTCTATATTGGTAATGCGCACCGGATCGCAGAGCGCAGAGCGCCAAATGGCGCGCACCTGCCCAACTCTGTATATAGCTACAGTAGGATACTAAATACAATATCTACTAGAGTTAATAAGAACAACAGATTGGCTGGCTATAGGCTAGGCTAGGTTTGGATTAGGTTAAAAGCATGGCAGGTTGGGTTAGGCTAGGTTAGTTTGTACAAATACCACACTTAGCTTAAAGTAAAATCACTGAGGAGAAAAAGTCAAGAATATATCTAGGAGGAAAAGATAAATGAATGCACTTAAATTTACTACAAAATTGGCTGGAATTTAATATGTATAATCCCCCAAAAAAAGTTTGTTTACAAAATGGCGTCGGCGTTCGTTCCTGTAGGCAGGTTAGTTAGTACACAATATTGTTTATTAGCAAATTAATATGCAAAGCTTTACTTACATACAAGGCAGTTAAATTGATACTTACTACAGTAGGTAATGGGTACAATTAGGGGCTACGATTTTATGTCAAATAAGAAAAGAGCGTTTGTTTACAAACAAAACAAAACAACAGATGGCGCTAGTGGCGCCCTGTCCGAGCAGGAGTCTTGTGATAAACACAAAGTTTATCAGTCAATACACAGCGAAATATCGTGCAGTGTTACTTACTAAGCTACAGGATGGCTAAACGTGCTCTTAACCACCTTTCATGCACAAGAATGAAGAGGATGAGTAGTTAATACTCAAATTATGATCGATATCGCGATATCGTAAGAGCGTTGACAGAGCGTCTGCAGCGTCTGGCGGTAGCGAGGTGAACCTGGCGGTAGCGAGGTGAACTCACACCATCGTCACTACCATCATCAGTACTGTCATTATTATCACTACAACTATCATCATTACTTGTCACCATCATCACTACTATTATGACCATCATTACTACTAGTCACCATCATATCTACTACTTTCATCATCATCAATACAACTACAACCATCATCACTACAATTATCACCATTATCACTACTATCACCATAATCCAAATATTACTACCATCACTTCTAATGCCAACTAAACTAACTTAACCTAGCAAATACGTAGCGAGATGTTTTCTCTCCCAGAATGAATGTGTTCTTAGTGTGTGAGCCCTTTTGGGGCTCACACACTAAGAACGCCATCATTGCTGGGGAGGGGGGGGGGGGGGGGGGGGGGGTCTGGGAGGGTTGGGAGGGTTGGGAGGGGGGGGCGGGGGGCAAAACCATATTTTGGACCTAAAATCATAACTATTGCATAATTTCAAAACATATTTTTTGACTGACTTTTGCATTCACTCAACAAATGTTTGTGTGAAATTTGGTGAAAATCCGTCCAACGGTCTAGGAGGAGTTCCGAGACAGACGGACGACGACGAAGACGACGACGACAGGCATTTTTTTCGTGTGGTACCCACTATACGGGGGGGGGGGGGGGGGGATACCAAACTCTGTAGGAAACTGTAGGAAGTGAAAATGGTGTGAAATATTGCTATATGTAATAAGAAATTGGCAGTTTGATAGTTTCCTCCACTACTCCATCTCATACACACCCTCCCTTCCCTCCCACCCCACCCACCCTGTGTTGAGCCCCAGGCTGTCTCCAGGGTACTAAAGAACAATACTTTTTAAAACCTACTCTAATGTGGGGGTCCACGAATTTTTATGAGTGACTGTACACCAAGGATCCGCTTCATTGACATGTTGATAGCTAAGGCAACAGTTTTGAAAATACTTGTAGAGAAAGTCTTACAATTGTTCCAGAGTGGAAGTCTATTTTTTTTCTTTTTGTTTTCTATGTGATTGAGTGGGGCAAAAGGCAGAACTGCCTATAGCGAGTGCCTCCCCCATAGTTGAAAGAGTGACAGGGCCAAAATCAAGGAACGTTCGAGGCAAAATGCCTGGACACACGGAGTTTGAAACAATTAAGTCATAGGAAGAGGGAAAGACTGATTCTGGGAGAGAGTTCCAGAACTCACCTGTTGAGTAGAAGAGAGTTTGAGAGTAACGTTTCACTCTCGGGTTGGAGAGTTGCACAGAGTAGGGGTGGGATTGAGTTGCAACACGGGTACCACGTGCCCTACGTAAAGGAGGTGGTATACACTGGGAAAGCTCTGAGGAACACTGATTATTATAGTAGCGATAGAATAGCGAGAGAGATGCACCATTGCGGCGGAGAGAAAGAGATTGCAGAGAGTTGGTGAGCGGACGGGAGTTAATGATACGAAAGGCCTTCCTTTCAACTTTGCCTAGGAGAGCGGTGTGAGAGGAACCTCCCCACACATGTGAACAATACTCAATACAAGGACGCACTATGCCCCTATACAGAGCAAGAAGCTGTGCAGGGGAAAAGAACCCCCTAAGGTGGTTGAGCACACCCAGCTTCTGGGAGGCTGCCTTAGCAAGACTGGTAATATGGTCCTTCCAACTGAGAGCAGAAGAAAATAATAAAAATAAAAGTGTTTTCTTATCAACATATGAAAAAATTCTAATTAATGTATTAAAACTTGAATAAAATGTGTTCAGCCTTAAATTAACATCATCATTGTCATGTAGAGAAGAAGAGATCACATGGCCCAAATATTTAAACGATTTTACTAGCTCTAGTTCATCATCATGTAATTTTATAGTATTACCCGAAGCTTGGTTTCCTTTCCTTTTGAATTTCATGCATTTGATCTTGTTTTTATTAATAATCAAGCCATGTTTTCAAATTAAATTTACAATTTAATATACAAATTTTCCATATCATCATGATCGTGAGCAATCAGAGCTATATCATTGGCATAGGCCAAATTATTAATTTTTGTTATTCCCAGTTGACACCCTTGATTGATATTAGACAATTCTTCTTAAATATGATCTATATATAGTTTTAATAAGAAGGGGGATAGTATTCCTCCCTGCCTTACACATTAAGAAAAGGATCCCTGGTGTCCCTTCCAGGTCACATTAGTAAATTGATTTCTGAGGTAATGCATAAGAAAATACACTAAGTCCACTGGGACTCCCTTAGTCAATCATTTTTTACCTAATAGAAAATAATTCACATAATCAAATGCCTTCGACAGATCAATAAATGTTATGAATCCAGAGTCATTTTTATGAGAGTGATTGAACATCAATTCTTTTAAAACAAAACTTGCATCAGTTGTCGACACTCCTCTTTTAAAGCCAAATTATTATTGGTTTTAACAAAGTTTTCCTCAAGTATATCCAGTATATGAATTTCGAAGTTTCAACAAGCAGGAAGACTGCATAACAGGTTTGTGATTATTAGATAAAGTAACATTTCCCTTTATCGTGGATTCACGATAGTCAGTGGTATAACCTAAATTTGTTATGTATCATATCCTAAATACAGTTTGTACAGTATGTAAGCTTAATATGTTAAATAAGGCCTATTATACGAAAGCATAGTATTTAAGAGTCTTTAGGAATGCATATATGATTTATCATATAAATCATGCCGTAATATTATGAAAGCGGTGCGATATTTACCGCTAGATATCCGCTACTAACTTAGCAGTAGCCGCTAGATTCGTAGCGTAAGACGATGACGTCCTGGATTGTGGCGCGCCGTGCACCGCGGCAGAGCACTTTTATACATCGTCCTAGCAACAACTCCACTCCTTAGTTCGCCGCGACCTGGTTCCGGTTTCATCCAGCTCTCATCATTAACTTAAACTCAACTTCATCCTACAGACAGACCGACTGACAGCTAAGCCTTATTATCATGATTTTCTTTTCTTTAACCTTATTTATTCATTATTTGTTAAGGTGCACCCTCATGGTCACGTTGAGGTAAACATCCAATGGTGATCGAATAGTAGCCATTTGCCTACCATCCATCAGCACCTCCATCAGCATTTCCACCTTGCCTGACACCAATATTCTATGGTGATTTTAATCTATAAACGGCGAGCAGGGGGTATTGAACTCGATGCCCATGGGCGAGCATATAGGCTCTATTCAGGCCTATAATCGTCATTTTACGATAAATATCGTTATTACTTATTCATATGAGCCTATTTTACCTTCACTATGAAGATAGTAACCTGTAACAACAATAAAACAAGTGAAAATAAAAAAATTCTGGTCAAAATCGCGAATATACATGGACCAGCCCATTCATGAATTATGGAGCAAATTGAGGCAACCCCTCCCTCCACGAGGCCTCAAGCCACACTGAGCCTACTCATACACACTCTCGGTTATGTAACACACCCGCTAGGCACGTAAGCACATCCTCCACACAGTTTGCTAATGTTAGCACAAAAATATACCAACGAATTAGGGAAAAACATGGAAAATAGGTGATAATTGAAGGGGGAGGGGAAAGGGAGGAAGGAGGGGATGTGGAGGAGTAGGTATAGGGGAAAAAAAAAAAAAAAAAATTTTTTTTAGTGCTACTGGGGCCGTTTAAATGTTTTTTTTAGGCCTCCCTCTTAAGAGCTTTGCCGCCCTCGCCCAGTAAAACTTCTTATGAGCTTTCTCGCCGTAGCCGGGTTAATAGTGAGTTACACTCCCGGTATTATTATTAATTTACATTTATATAAGCGGGCCTTTTCAGTCTTAGGTAGCCTAGAGTAAACTTATCTTCCTTAAATCCGCCATATTAGTGCCTAGACCTGGGACTTTGACCCACAGTTAGATTTCCTCTAGTTAGGTATTATGAACAAGGGCTATAGTGATGGAGGTTGTGGATCAAAGGATCCTAGTAGGGGTAGGTCTCGGCTATCACCATCATTCACTACATTTGTTTCCCTAATTTCATTATTATTTACTTTTTGACTTATGACTGACCTACCATCTCATATTTCCTTCATTGTTTAATCATCATATCTCAAGCTCTCATGGTACTGTATTGTGTAAGGTAAGCGGTTTATATAGTTATTTCTACCTCTTTACTTTAATTACATTAATCTATGAAGGGTAGGCTAATGTGAAATAATATTGCATATGAGGACTAAAATGTAATTTCTATATATGACAATTAACAAAAGGGTAGGCCTATATTTCACGATTGAGACTTATTATAGAGGTCCGTATTGGCTGACGAAGGGTTAGGCTAATTCGTGTAAATAATTTAATGACTAGTAAACCAGAAGATAAAAAAAACATAATTATGTCTATCACAGTCTTGAAAAACCAGAGAGGGGGTTTGAGGGGTCTCATCACTAGGCTAACGTCCGATTTGGAAGACTGTGTAGCTAGTGCAACTCCTGAACAGCTAGAGGCTAGGTTAGAATACCTACAAACTACATATGATCGTATAGTTACCCTGAATGAAAGTATAGTATCAGGGTTAGAGGAAGAGTCAGATATTCATACGGAGTACGAGCAGCGCGCTGTCCATGATATCGCCAATTTAGAGGCAATCCATTTACTGCGAAGGGCGGTGAAGAAAATAGAGATAACCTCGACTAGCAGCGCTGCCAAGCAGACAGATCCCTGTCATGAAGTCAACTTGCCCAAATTAAATTTACCGAAGTTCAGGGGAAACTTGACAGAGTGGTTAGCATTTTGGGACGTCTTTAAATCAACAGTGCATAAATCAAAACTTGACGATGTACGAAAGTTCCATTATCTTATAGGCCAACTCGAGGATGAAGCTTTACATTTGGTAGAAGGTTTATCCATCGTAGGTGAAAATTATGATAGTGTTGTGAGGTTATTACAGGCGACGAATGGAGACACTGACCAGCTCAAGGTAGCCCACGTGAACGCCCTGTTGAACCTAGCACAGCCTAGGTACAGGGTCGATGAACTGACAAAGTTCAGGGCAGATATGGAGTGTCATACAAGATCATTAGATGCGTTGGGGGTAACCTCACAAGAAATGCTAGTCATAATTTTAAGACAGAAATTACCTCTAGCTATTCTAGATAAGGTTCGTACCTTTAACTTGGAGGAGTTGAAAGAGACATTTAGCAAGGAGATTAGCAACATACAATTGAACAATGGTAGGACGGTGGGTGGGTCAGAAGGGACAACAACAAGGGGTTCAATTAATATGATGGTAGGTTCTAAAGGGAAGGTTGAAGAATCACGAAAGAAACCACAAATGTCATGTAGGCTATGCAACAATCCCAAGCATAAATGGCTAAGCTGTACCAAATATCAAACCAATGAAGCCAAATTAGCTCAAGCAAGGAAGCTAAAATTGTGCAAGGATTGTCTGAGTAAGGACCATGGTATGCAGGGTAACTGTACTGCTTCCTATTTGAGGCCCTGTCGCAACTGTGAGGGTCATCACTTTGACAAGTTATGCCCCACAGGTAGTCCAGTCAAGGAGGAAAAAGTAGGGGGTACTGCAACACTAATGCTAGGCAGTAGGAAGGACACAACCATTTTACCCACAATCAAGATACCCATAGAGGGTTATGGCAGGACACAAATCGGTCGGCTACTCCTAGACCAGGGCTCACAACGATCCTTTATAAAGAGATCGGTGATGGACGGTCTAAAACACTGTGTAGTAGGTAGTGAGACCCTTAGATGGCAAGGTTTTACAGGAGTGACCGACAGTAAAGACTACGAAGTTGTTGAAGTTGCTTACATCTACCGTAAGAAGAAACACTTCTTACAGTGTGTAGTGGTAGATGAACTCCCAGACTATCAATCTGTAGGAATTAACAAAGTAGAGCATGCACTTCGTAGGAAAGGTGTTTACCTGTCTGATCCCGTAGGTGACTTGAAGGAGGTGCACATACTGTTAGGAGCAGATTATTATTATGATGTAGTACACCCTGGTTTTAAAAGAGAGAGTGGAGTGATCTTGATTCCCACTAAGTTTGGCTACTGCATGAGCGGTACAGTCCAAAGTACCCAGTCAAATGTTCTGGTTGACACGGTATCCGTGTTTAGGATGAGCACGACCGCGGTAGAAGAGTTCACTAAATATGATTCTCACATTGAGGACCCAAAATTAGTTGCCGACTTCAATCTAAAAAGACTGTGGAAACTAGACCACATAGGAATTAAACCTGTGGAGAATGACCAGGAATCAAAATTCGCGATAGAGAAGTTCTCGGAATCTGTGCGTTACTTGACCACGGAAAAACAATACGAAGTTTGTCTACTCTGGAAACATGAGAATATCAGTTTGCCAACCAATTATGGTTTAGCATTGGGTAGGTTACGCGCCTTGCAGCGGAAACTAACCCAAGAACCTAGCACCTACAAGGCTTATGACGAGGTTTTTAAAAATTATCTCAACCGAGGGTTTATCGAGGTCGTCGATGTGGATGAACCAGGGAGTACTGGGAAAGTCCATTACCTCGCACATCATGGGGTGAAGAAGGACAGTGTTACCACTCCCATCCGAGTGGTATGTGACCGCTCAGCCCACTTAGACCATAGTCCCAGTCTAAATGATTGTCTATTGACCGGCCCTTCCATGGTGTCGGACCTATCGCAGCAATTACTGCACTTTAGAATGGGACGTTACGCATTCACCAGCAATATAGAAAAGGCCTTCTTGATAGTGAAGTTGCAGAAGGGGGATCGAGAAATCATCTGGTTCCTTTGGTTCAAAAACATCGACGACCCGGAGAGTCCCATAGTAACCTATCGGTTTAAGGTAGTCTTGTTTGGCGCTACATGTTCGCAATTTTTATTAAACGCGACCATTAAAAAACATCTTGATGATTCTGGAGAAGACACGACTGAACTCGCTCGCGGATTATACATAGACAATTAACAGGGGTCTAGTGATAGTGAAAAGGAACTAGTCGCAAACTATAGGCAGGCTAGTAGGTTTTTCACCGAGGCTCATCTGTTTCTCCGTGAGTGGGTTTCAAATTCTGTATTGCTTCGGGATGGTCCAATAATAGATGGGGTAGCTTCTGATAACCAAGAATATGCCAGAATCTTGGGGATGTTATGGCAACCAGGGAAATACATACGGATGTACCAGAACAGAGAATAATAAACAGACAGGGACGCACACAAAATGTAGTCTATTAATTAAAGTCCGCAATTTGTTTATCCTTTAGGTTTAGCATTACCTGTTACCATCAGAGCTAGGATTCTAGTACAGGATATATGGAGACACAACATGGGGTGGGACGAAAAATTACCCGATGATCTTATTGAACAGGGTAGGTCCTTACTAGAAGATTATAACACCCTATGTACATTAGAGTTACCGCGCCAAGTGGCCGCATTTGGACCCATGGCTTTACATGCATTCTGTGATGCGAGTGCCACAGCGTATAGAGTAGCTATTTATTGTGTTACCTCGTTTGGGATAAATTTACTCACCACCCGGGCTAAGGTTGCACCGGTAAAGGGGGTCACGATTCCCATATTGGAACTAACTGCCATGCTGCTATTGGGACATTTGGTTAACCATGTACGCACTTCATACGATAAGGAACTGCAACTAAGGGCGGTACACGTATGGTGCGATAGCCAAATTGCACTAAGCTGGGTGCATAGTCAAAGTACATTGCCCGTCTATGTGCGCAATAGGGTGGATGAAATACGATCCCTACTACCAAACGCCTTCTATCATTAGGTACCAACCAAGGACAACCTCAGTGACTTAATAAGTAGAGGAGTAACGACGTCCAAACTGATTAAGTCCGACCTATGGTGGCAAGGCCCAAATTAGCTGCTCCACGAAGGGGATTGGGCCGTATGGAATGCCGAGGTTGAGTTAGCTTTGCCTTTAGAAACGGTGACAGCTATCATTCAACCGACATCAACACCGAGTCCTATGTTAGAGTGGGTAAGGATCGGTGGGTACAATAAATTAGTCAGGGTCGTAGCTTGGGTGTTGCGTTATATCACCAACATAAAGGACGACTCTGCAATCTGGGTCAAAACTTAAATGCAGTAGAAATAAAAGCAGCTGAGGTAACACTAATTAGATGGGTTCAAAGGGAATCCTTCAGTCAGGAATTAGAGTCCATGAGAAGTTCTGGTAAGATTAAAATGCCTAACATTGTGTGTCAACTAAGGCTACACCTGAAGAATGACATTATTAGATGTGAGGGACGTCTAAAGTGGTCAGGTGTAGACGACTGTGCCAACAATCCTATCCTGATGCCTGCAACACACCATGTCACCGATCTACTGGTACAACGCACACACTAGGAAGTAATGCACTACGGGGTCCACCACGTTATTTCTAAATTGCGTCTCAACTGGTGGATACCCAGAGTTCGACAGGTAGTTCGACGAGTAGTCAAAAGGTGTGTGGTGTGCCGTAGACTAAAAGGAAGACCATTTACGACTGGACCTGCTCCACCTTTGCCGGAGTGCCGCGTTAATCATCTAGAACCTTTCAGAGTTACAGGACTAGACTCTACCGGCGCACTGAGAACTAGGGAACTGGACAAGGTTTATGTGTTGCTATTTACTTGTGCCACTTCATGTGCAATACATTTAGAACTCTATGACAATATTGTTACGCTGGTCAGCTTGCCAGAATGTGCTCGTACTCGCTAGTGATCGCCAGGGCAGTGAAATGGGCTATAATAATCGTAGAACGATGTTCTTTCTTTCTTATTATTCATGTAGTCACAGCCAGATCAGTGGTGGTCTTTATTCTTGTCTGTGACACTTGGAAGCATTTTATATCAGTGATAGAGTATAAGATATGCAGTGTGAAGTTAAGGAGAGAGAGAGCGAGGGAGGCAGCGAGGTTGTATTATGTGCGTGTGTATGTACGTGTGCCTTCCTCGCTCGGGCGGGGTTTCCCACGCTCTTGATTGGCCGGCGGGCCTGGCTACGTCATAGGACGCTTGCTCTTCATGACGTAGTGGTCTGTGATTGGGTGCCGCTGTCCTAGTAGTGGTGCTGGGGGGCTCCTGCCCGCGTGTCTCCTTAGAGCTTGGCATGGTGTGCTTGGTCCTAGACGTCCCTTGCAATCTGTCCCCAATCTAACCCCCTGTACTACTGTTTCTCTCTCTGAACTTCTTCTTTTCCAATACTTCTCATCTTTATTCAATTACTTATCCCTTCTGGTTCTGCATAAGACTTCCATAGTCGGCCAGTCGTATTACCAGCACCAGTTCTCACATATATGTTTTGCACTAGCTTTAGGGATTATTAGTCATAGTCACATGAGTCATATTATCATTGGGTGCTTCTAATTATTGAGTTGTTCTTTATTACTATTTAATGCTAGACAGTGGAGGGTATCTTTAGTCGTTGTCCGAGTTATGTACATGGCAAGTCAGAGCCTGTACGACTTCGACGGAGCTAGGTGTATGTAACCCTTGTGCATATTTTTCCTTTGCGAGTGTAGCAGTATACAAGCGAAGGGATTTTGCCTACTCTTACTTGAATGCGTGCTACCTCAATTTGTTGACCTTTGTGGAGCGCCAGGGCAAGATCAGATACTTGAGATCTGGACTTACCAAGAGAGCCTCCTAGTCACTTAACGTAACATAAGGGAAATCTGCTCAAGGGGAGACAGTAGGCTACGAGCATGCTTGCGCTCTGCATAGCCTTCTGGTACCTTTTATACCGCTGCTAGACTTTATTAGTAATAAAGACAGCATTGTGTTTATTAACTTTAACTGTGTATACTTTAGGAATTATTCACGCCACATTTTAGCCTAGGTTGATGCATAGTGCACAACCCAGTTTGGCTGTTACGTTGGCTAAGGAAGTACTGTTTCGAGTGGCTATTATTAGTGCTGTCACAGAGTTGTTGCACTCCCTTGTTTTATGTATATGTATCCTACTTATTGGTGTATTTAAGATACATGCTTTGGTGTCCTGCCCCTGCATTATTTCTGTTCTATATTTGACGAGCATCTTAGAGCATCAGACGTTTTCAGAAGATTCCATATCGGTTTGCTGTAGGACTAGACTTCCAGTGTTTTCATAGAGCATTCAAGAGTTTAGTGTTGAGTACAGACTCACACTAAAATTAACGTAAGCATATACTCCTTTATTAAATCTTGTCATAGTTTATTCAAGCATTGTTATTACTTAACACCTTAAGAGCGGCCTATGCGGTTTATTTATATGTACCGCCCAGCGGGGTGTTTTTAGCCAAAATAGGGCTGTTTACGTGATCATTTTTATGCCTAAATAAGACCCAGAACGTAAAACAAGTATCTATCCCTGAAAGGGCATAAACAGAGCTTTCGAATGACACCATAACGATCCTTTTATGATGGCTAGTTTTCTTGCAATAACCGTGCAACGCGAGTGCAAAAAGCATGTAATTAGGCACTTTCCCCATACAATTCCTTATATAGCGAGTGAGAGAGGTAGGAGGGAGGTGAGATTCATGTCAGTAGGTTCGCCGCGGTGGTCTGGAGCAGTCATACGCTCGCTACTCTCCTGCCACCACTTGTCTCTCTCTCTCAGCAACATTTCGTGCTGAAATTGCCACTCGAGTTATGTCGAGCGCCGCCACATAGTCCAGCTTTATTTAACTCGACTTATGTGGTGAGCCGCTAATTAAGGGTTAAGAGCATTTTATTAACGTAAAGTACTCCTGTTGTGAGTAGGCTTTCCCGTCACCGGAAAGCCTTTGTAGAAGTGCACTAAAACCCAGTTAATTGATACCCCGTTATCCAGTAGATTAACTCTGGAGGGTTTAAGTGTTTTGTTCACTGGCGTAATAGTTCGAGGGTTTTGGAATTAGCGTACCATTGTTGCAGATATAGCCTATCATCTAGTCCATTATTAAGTGCCCTTGTTTATTTTGTAGTGCCGGTCGTAACAATAGGTCTTGTAGCGGCTCGCTTGGTGTAGTGACTAGCGTCTCGGACTTCCACCCAGAAGGCCCGGGTTTGCGCCCACGCTCGGCGCATTAAAGATTTTTCACAAGGACTGAGTCGTTACCATCCCTCATGAGCAAAGGGATCGGGTAGTAGTACAGGACCCCAATGGAAATACGCCTAATCGGCCTTATTGAGCTATCCTTAGCTAGCTTAGCATGCGCTAGCTTTAAGAACTATTATTATTATTATTATTATTATTATTTGTGAAGAGTTTATGCTGGCATTCAGGAGATTTTGTGCACGTCGTTCCTTCCCTCATTTGATTCTTAGCGACAATACTCCCACTTTTCTTCAAGCTTCCAGGTACTTGATAGATATGAGCGACGATCCAACAGTTGTTGCTTACTTGGGAGAGCGGAGGTGCGAATGGAAATTCATACCAGTCAAAGCGCCGTGGTTTGGTGGAATGTGTTTGGTGGAATGGTGAACGGTGTGTAGGCATCGTGAAGTCAGTCTTACGGGCGGTTGCAGGATGCGCCTTGTTAAAAAGGAGCGAACTATTAACTGTACTCACTGAAGTCGAGGCGGTTGTTAATGATCGTCCTCTCACTTATGTATATACCGTCCTGCAAGAACCACTGCCACTAACACCAGCGCATTTGTTCTACGGCAAGCCGTTAACTGCATTTCCGACTGATTTGCAGTCACAGGCAGAGTTAGAGGACCCTTCAATGTTCACCGAGGCTGCAGTGTCACGACGGTACCAGTATATTTCTAGGGTTATAGGTGATTTTAAGAAGAGATGGGTGAATGACTACTTATTGGCACTACGTGAGACGGCAACTAAGACTGCTGGTCAACCATCAGCACCCTCTGTAGGCGAGATAGTGTTCATCCATGACGATAGTCCTAGATTGTATTGGAAGTTGGGCCGCGTAGTGGAGGTGTATGAGGTCGAGGGCTCAGTAGGGCGAGTGGCGCTGCTCAAGACAGCTACTGGGACTACAATTCGTCCGGTCGCACGACTGTACGCTATGGAGCTTGGCTCTTCTACAAATGAAGAAGCTCCACCTGATGATGCTGGGTCCGAGGACGCTAATTTAGTCGAACCACCACAACCCGTTGGGGATCCGCCTCGGATCGGGACTAGACCCAGACGCGCAGCTCGTGGCGCCGTTGATATGTGGCAACACAAGATTGCTTCTGGGCAACTCTAGATATAAGGTGGGGTTCAGGTATTGTGTTTTTGGGGGGAGTGTATTGTGGACTCACGATAGTCAGTGGTATAACTTACATTTTCTATGTATCATACCCTAAATATAGTTTGTACAGTATGTAAGCTTAATATGTTAAATAAGGCCTATTATACGAAAGTATAGTATTTAAGAGTCTTTTGGAATGCATATATGATTTATCATATAAATCATGCCGTAATATTATGAAAGCAAGACGATGACGTCTTGGATTGTGGCGCGCCGCGCACCGCGGAAGAGCACTTTTATACATTGTCCTAGCAACAACTCCACTCCTTAGTTCGCCGCGACCTGGTTCCGGTTTCATCCAGCTCTCATCATTAACTTAAACTCAACTTCATCCTACAGACAGACCGACTGACAGATAAGCCTTATTATCATGATTTAACTTTCTTTAACCTTATTTATTCATTATTTGTTAAGGTGCACCCTCGTGGTCACCTTGAGGTAAACATCCAATGGTGTTTGAATAGTAGCCATTTGCCTACCATCCATCAGCACCTCCATCAGCATTTCCACCTTGCCTGACTGCAATATTCTAGTGATTTTAATAGTGAGTTACACTCCCGGTATTATTATTAATTTACATTTATATGAGCGGACCTTTTCAGTCTTAGGTAGCCTAGAGTATACTTATCATCCTTAAATCCACCATATCCTTTGTATCTTTAACTATTGGTGTTATATTTCCTTTTAGAATATCAGTCGGTAGATAAGAATGACTGAAGCATACATTAAACAAATATGACAGAATCGCAAGAACGTTATCTGATGCATTCTTCAGAAAAAGCGAGTGTAATCCATCATGCGCAACGCCATGATTTAACCCCTAACTATCGGCGCGCAACATAAGTCGAGTATAATAAATCTGGACTATCTGGCGGCGCTCGACATAGGTCGTGTGGCAATTTCAGCACGTAATGATGCTGAGAGAGAGAGACAAGTGGTGGCAGGAGAGTAGCGAGCGTATGACTGCTCCAGACCACCGCGGCGAACCTACTGACACGAATCCCACCTCCTCCCTCCCTCTCTCACTCGCTATATACGGAATTGTATGGGGAAAGTGCCGAATTACATGCTTTTTGCACTCGCGTTGCGCGGTTGTTGCAAGAAAACTAGCCATCATAAAAGGATCGTTAATGTGTCATTGGAAAGCTCTGTTTATGCCCTTTCAGGGATAGATACTTGTTTTACGTTCTGGGACTTATTTAGGCATGAAAATGATCACGTAAACAGCCCTATTTTGGCTAAAAACACCCCGCTGGGCGGTACATATAAATAAACCGCTAGCCCGCTAATCTAGTGTTAATTTACTAATTGCTCGCTTCAATGATTTATGCAAGGTTACAACACTCATTTCCCTACCTTCTTTCCACTTGATGATGGTAATGGTGAAGGTTGTAGTGATGATGAGAGTAGTAGTGATGATGGTGAGAGTAGTAGTGATAATTATAATAGTAGTAGTGCTGATTAATGGTGATAGTATGATTGATGATGGTGATAGTATTACTAATGATGATGGTAACCCATCGCAGAGTTGGGTATGCCGTTTTGATTTTGGGCAAAACAGCACGTCTACTTTATTGATAGATGTCAAGCCCGGGCAACTTGACCTAGATGTTCGTGACAAACGCCTAATGTTCATGGCCACTCCTCGAGAATTATGGCATCTGGCACAACAAATAACAAACAATAAATAAATACAAAAAATAAATAATAATAAAGTAGATGTGCCGTTTTGCCCAAAATCAAAACGGCATACCCAACTCTGCAATGGGTCACCATCATCACTACTAGTCACTATCACTATTACTATCATCAGCACTACTATTAGTATAATCATCACTACTACTCTCACCATCATCACTACTACTGTCATCATTACAAATTTCACCATCATCAGTACTACTCACCATCATCACTAATACTGTCACCATCGTCACTACCATCATCACTGCTGTCATCATTATCACTACAACTATCACCATCATCTTACAATTAGCAGTATTGGTATCACCATCATCACTAATATTATGACCATCATCACTACAACTAGTGTTGTCACCATCATATCTAATACTGTCATAATTATCGCACAGCTACAACCATCATCACTACTATTATCACCATCATCACCATTATTACTACCATCACTTCTAATGTCAACTAAACTAACTTAACCTAACTTAACCTAACAAATGCGGGGTGAATTGTTTTTGGGCGTCATCTTCAGTAATCATCACCAACATCACCAATACTTTCACCATCATCACTACTACTATCCCCATCATCACTGATACTCTAACCACCACTATCACAACTACTTTCACAATCACGACTGCCCTCACTACCATAATAACCATCATCATCACTATTGGCAATATCATAACTCCTACCATAATCGTATGGGCCAATAGGCCTTCTGCAGATTTACATTTTTCTTGCGTGTTCTTATAATCACCAAAACTATCATTACTACACTCAGACACAATATGGCCACCACTATGACAAAGGGAGGAGGGCGATACCACTCTGATATTCAATGTTTTCCTCTATTCCTAAAGGTAGGCTAATTACACAACTTTTGTGGTCACGACGTGGTTACCTGTCATTACTGCCTCAGTATTCAATGTTACTTGAAATTCTGCCTATGAAACTACAGTATTGCAAAACTATAGTTTAGCTATTCATATTTTATATACAGCTTGCTGGTGGTATATCGAGTAAACCCTTTACAGTATGTATTAATGTAGCCTGAACACATTAGAACGCTGTATTATGATATTAAATGTGCAATATATCACCTTATACAAAATCCCAGCTTGCTTTTTGCGACATTTCAACGACAGACCTGCGATATCATTAGTAGAAGAGGCCGTCAGGCAGGCGATATTGTAACTTAACACCTTACGAGCGGCCTATGCGGTTTATTTATGTGTACCGCACAGCGGGGTGTTTTTAGCCAAAATAGGGCTGTTTACGTGATCATTTTCATGCCTAAATAAGACCCAGAACGTAAAACAAGTACCTATCCCTGAAAGGGCATAAACAGAGCTTTCGAATGACACCATAACGATCCTTGTATGATGGATAGTTTTCTTGCAATAACCGTGCAACGCGAGTGCAAAAAGCAGGTAATTCGGTACTTTCGGTACATAATTGAGTATGTAGCGAGTGAGAGAGGGAGGAGGGAGCTGAGATTTGTGTCAGTAGGTTCGCCGCGGTGGTCTGGAGCAGTCATACGCTCGCTAGTCTCCTGCCACCACTTGTCTCTCTCTCTCAGCCACATTACGTGCTGAAATTGCCACTCGAGTTATGTCGAGCGCCGCCACATAGTCCAGCTTTATTTAACTCGACTTATGTTGCTCGCCGCTAATTATGGGTTAAATATGACCAGTATTATTAGGAACGTTTTTCTGTATGTAACAGTTATGTGTTGGCTTTATTAGGAAAAATTTACGATTTAACACATCCAAAATATCTTATTCAAGTATACTAGTCATCAATATTTGTATTACAGCTATCACTAGGCGATATCAAGGACGTCTCGTAGCCTATGTGTCGAAGACCGCAATGATGGAGAATCCTGCTGTAAAGACTATAACTATGAAACCTCTGTTGGTTTATGGTGAAACCACAAACAATATAGCACCATCTGATGAATCCAACAAACAGTCATCTAGTAGTTCAACTAATGATGATAATATAAAGGCTATCTTATATCACAATGAAACCAATCATGAACGACAACCATCACAGGTTATGAACTGCTCTGCTGTTGACAATGACGACCTGAAGACTTTCCTTGATGATGATGCAAGCCAGAAACAATCATACAGGAAATATGATGGCGAAAAAATTGGAAACACTTTCCTGGCAGATAACATAGTCAATTGCGCTGAACATTCATCTGGTGCTAGTGATTTTGCTGACGATAGGACGTCTGAGGAAGGAACTGGGGGAACCACTACAGATATTACAACTTTTGAGGTGCTGATGGAGGTGGTTGGAACTAGTGGTCGATGGAATCTGCTCATCATCCTCATGTGTGCATTTGGTAAGTCTTACTTTACTATGTGTTTACCTTGTAGTTGAAAATTACAGGTTTCCTCCTATTTTCTGTCATCTCACCATTCACTCCAGGTTTCTGACACGTTCTTCCTCGTATTTACTTGTTCTCATGCTCTTTCCGACATTTTTATAATGTCTTGATTTATAGTCATATCCGGTGATTGTGAATACATTGTTTATGATTAAATTTTCTGATCATCAGTTCTAGTTGTGCTAACATACCCACCATTTGACTCACTGGTCATAAGTAATTTGTATCTCAAAATATATTTCAACTGGCTCTCAGTCGTAGCTCATTGGACCAATTGTTAGTCATGAGCCATGTTTTCGTGAACCATAGTTGCCTGAGACATTGATCTTAATTTTATTATTTTTACGTACTAACATCCTCTTATTTTCGTGATACTTAATCATAATATATGGGTTCTTATGCATCATATATTGTACGTCTTGTAGAGATTATGTTTTTCCAATCATTACTTATCTATTGTATATATACCGTATATATATATATATATATATATATATATATATATATATATATATAGTTAGAGATCATTATGAACCCAAGGCAAGGGCAGAAATAAGCTGCGAGTAATGGATTAAGTGATATTCTGTCCCTGTATAATATTATATACAGTAATTTCATATTGTGTGTGTAGTCACAACAAACATACATGACTGGCTAGCTGTGTGGTGGCGCGCGGCTAGACCAGTAGTGCCTTCCCTTTCAGCAAGCAATATAATTATTGCTTCATCAAAATGTTTTGCTAGGCGAACGGAACGACATTGCTTCCTCACTCTGCTAGGCTAGCAAAGCGAGCAACCGAGAAAGCTTGATAGCTTGACCTAGCAGAGCCAGCAATGAAGGTGTGATTTTTTTTGTTTTATTCCATGTGGATGAGGGAGACAAAAGACCTTAGTTCTTGATAAATAGGATTGAAATGAGATAACAATGTCCAGCAGGTATTAATCCTCGATTAAAGTTATTCACTTGAAATCGTGCCCATCCCTTCAAAATGTTGCCACAAATATTTTATGCCTACACCACAATATACTCAATTACAACGTCCATTATTATTCATATGTGTTCCAGTTGGCTTCGTCATTGCTCAATTAATCATATATACTATAATATGAAAGCAACACTAAAGTCAATACCGGTACCTATCCACAGAATCATTGTGAATATTATTTATATCGGACAATAACGCCCCAGGCCAACATGGTACACTCAATTCAACAGGCCACCAGACTTAATATTATGAATAATAACAATGTAAATGTATTCCTAGCCTGTATGTGAAATGTTGGACGGTTTGAAGAGACCTGCTGGGATATTTGTATTAAGCGTGAAGCCACTCAGACTTGTCTGTGTGGTAGAGAAACTTGACAGAACAAACTGACGTATGGCAATCCTTTAGGATATACATGAAACACCAGATATAACCTGTAATTTATGTCGCTTTTAGCTCATAAACGGCAACCATCCTCAATAGAGGTTTTTCTGGTGCACTGCGACCGTCTTATATAGATCCAGAGCATACAAAAAAACTTAGAAAACACCCCAGTGGCACTCAATACAAAGAAATTTGTGATTAAGTGAGATATTTCCCTTCCATTACCTGCTAACACTCCTACACATGTGTCCCAACCCCCACCTCCTTAACGCCTTACGAGCGGGCGGGTCAGTTTTTTTCCACTACGCGCCCAGCGTTTTTTTTTTTTACCATAAATGGCCTTGTTTCCGTGCTCTTTTTCATGCATAAACAAGAGCCAGAGTGTAATACAATTATGTATCCCTGAAAGGGCGTTAATTGAGCTTTCCAATGACACCTGAACCATCCTTCTACGATCACTGGTTGTGTTGCAACGATCGTGCAACCGAAGGGCAAAATCGCTAAAATACGGTCATTTCGTTACATAATTACGTGTGTAGCGAGGGAGGAAGGGCAGATGTGTGTGGAGTAATTGTCAGTAGGCCCACGGCAGCCGTGGCGAGTGGTCATGAGGTAACCTACGCTCCTCCCATCACTCGTCTCTCTCTCGGAGCCAATATTGCGCCAAAATTGCACACGGACTTAACCCGTGGAGCCCCGGCTAGTTTTGTAATGTTTGTTCACCAGAACCCGGCCGGTTTTCAATTTTTGTTTTTATTCCAGAAACAATAGCGAATGGGTTAGGAATGAAGGAAAAACCACGAAAAACCGCTCAAAAAGCTTAAAGAATGGTCCTACAGAGCCCCCGAAAACATATTTTACAAGAGTAAAAAATTGAAGGCAATTACCCCAAAAAACCAGGTTATTGCACGCTCACGCGCACGCACGTGGACTTTGAGAGTTTTCAACCATCGGCACGGTTGCGTGGGACACATACACAGTTCCCATACAAATCTGAGCCCTCTTGAGTGGCTACACCTGAGGTTACGGTCGGCGAAATTAGGGTGACGCGTCAAACGCGTCTCTGGGGCTGTGCGTTACATACATCGCCGACGCGTCAGACGCGTCGCTGGGGCTGTACGGGTTAAGTCGGGCCCCGATGGACAAGGGTTAATTATCAGGTACTTTCCCAATTATTCCAGATATTTATCGAGTATTTTCGTGGGAGGACAAGAGGGTGGAGGAGTGTATCTCTGACCCTCTTTAGCCAGTCTGAGAGCTCCCTTTGAGTCTCAGTACCATGGTAGACACAAGCGAGGGAGGGTGTTATCTCTCTCGCGGTCAAGGTCAGATTACGACCGTGGAGCTAAAATATACAATTTTCACCAGCCAATTGCTGTTACCACTTGTTTTATTGCTTTCCAATGTTCATATGTTCATATTAAATGCAAAAAAGGCGGATATGGATAAGTAATAATTATATATATGTTACACATGACGATTTTCGTCAGAATAGAACCAAATGGCTTCGCTTGGCGGGAGGGTTTGAACTACCATGGCTGAGCAGTTTAGAGGTGAAAGATATGCTGTTAATTATGCATAACAGTTGGCAACATTATTGAAGTGGCGACTTTAGAATTATTTATATGAAAATGTGTTAGGCAGTAAACTTTGAACTTATATTGCACATGCAATGCAGAAATTATATTAATCAAGGCTGGTAACCTACAGTAGGCCTACACAAGTAACATCACGCATGAGTTTTCTTCACCAAATATCTTATTATAAGCGCTATCGTCGCTATTTAATATAATCTGTGCAATACTATGGATAATTCAAGCACGGAAAATCGTTAATTACTCATAATGGTCACCACCATATTTTGAAAAATGTGACTGTAATTGTAGAAGTGTAACATATGGTTACAACTCTATTATCCCAATGTATAATTAATCCCAACCTAATTAGTACTCATAGTTCCATCGGCATTCTACATTTATGTATGTATTAATATTTTTGGCGTCTCTTTTTTCTTCTGCTCTCAGTTGGAAGGACCATATTACCAGTCTTGCTAAGGCAGCCTCCCAGAAGATGGGTGTGCTCAACCGCCTTAGGGGGTTCTTTTCCCCTTCACAGCTTCTTGCTCTGTATAGGGGCATAGTGCGTCCTTATATTGAGTATTGTTCACATGTGTGGGGAGGTTCCTCTCACACCGCTCTCCTAGACAAAGTTGAAAGGAAGGCCTTTCGTATCATTAACTCCCGTCCACTCACCAACTCTCTGCAATCTCTCTCTCTCCGCCGCAATGTTGCATCTCTCTCACTATTCTATCGCTACTATAATAATCAGTGTTCCTCAGAGCTTTCCCAGTGTATACCACCTCCTTTACGTAGGGCACGTGGTATCCGTCTTGCAACTCAGTCCCATCCCTGCTCTGTGCAGCTCTCCAACCCGAGAGTGTAAAGTTACTCTGTCTTCCTCTACTCAACAGCTGAGCTCTGGAACTCTCTCCGAGAATCAGTCTTTCCCTCTTTCTATGACTTAAATTACTTCAAACTCCGTGTGTCTAGGCATTTTGGCTCGAACATCCTATGATTTTGACCCTGTCCCTCTTTCAACTATGGGGGAGGCACTCGCTATAGGCAGTTCTGCCTTTTGCCTCCCTCAATCACATAGAAAAAAAAAAAAAAAAAAAATGTATTTTTACCCTGTCATATATTAATCACTTATAATATCTTAACCCAGTAGATAAATACTAATATATATTTGATTTCATAACCCTTATGTAAATCTGATCACACTGATATGTTTATCAACTATGCGTAAGCATAGTGGTATCGCCCCCCGTATAGTGGTACATGCTAACCGAAATGTCTGTCTGTCTGTCTGTCCGTCCGTCTGTCTGTCCGAGAACTCCTCCTAGACTGTTTGACGGATTTTCACCAAACTTCACACGAACCTTCGGAGCGTGAATGCGACGGTAATTAAAACAATATTTTTTGAATTTGTGCAATAGTTATGATCTTAGGTCCTAAACATGGTTTCCCCCCTCCCCTCCCCCCCACTTCAGGACCCCCACCGCCCACCCTGTACCTATTCCCTGTAGCCGACTAAAATATTTGTGTCTGAGGGAAGAAGTTGAATTCATCAACCTCTGGGACAACTTCTACAACCAGCCTACTCTATTCCGCAAGGATGGCACTCATCTAAACCCTGTGGATTCAGCACGCATGGGTCGTCTCCTGCACGAAGCAGTCCGCAGCCATGGATCAAAAAACGCCATCCGAGAAGAAGCAGCAGTGACATAAATCATCCAACGCCAAGCAAAAAACAGAGGCAACCGAGGACCACAGGCGATAAGGACCGAAGACAGCGAGGACCGAGGATAGCCATGAACATAAATGTAGATCCGACAAGAACCAAAAATATTATTAAAGAGCGTTCCGAGAGTTCTAGAATAACAAATTTAAAGGTTTTCTATGCAAACACTCGTAGCATACGCAATAAATGTTCAGATTTAGAGGAGCTAGTGTTTACAGAAAATTATGATGTGATTGGCATAACAGAATCTTGGCTCAATACAGAAGATAGAGACTTTTTAGCAGAGTATTCACTTCCCGGTTATGTAATGTTTGAGAAAAGCCGAATAAATCGAAATGGAGGTGTCGTTTTACTTTATATCAAAGAAAGTCTTAACCCTACCCTCTTGTCAAAACCTCAAATTGTGAACGTCGACACATCTTTTGTGCTAATAAAGAATAATAAAGGTACAAAAATAATACTTGCGTTAATATACAGACCTCCAGCTCAATCAGTGCAAACTGACCGAGAAATTTACGAACAAATTGCAGATGTAAGTAACTCACAAGATACCGTAATTTTTGGCGACTTTAATTTACCTGTGACCAAGTGGGGCGATACTCTTACTTCACACTCCGGACATGACTTGTAACAAACTTGCAAGAGAGTTCGCTTTATCAATTTGTTCGAACGCCGACCCGTGGTAATAACGTTCTTGACATTGTACTTGCAACAAAAGAAGAATTAATAGAGAATTTGAATGTTGGTGATGAATTCAGTAACAGCGACCATCGTACGATAACTTTCACATTAAAGTTTACTAGTAACGAACCAAATAGTAGCATCGAAAAAGTCCCTAATTTCAAGAAAGCAAACTTCCATAAACTTAGAGCTATGTTTAAAGAAACTGACTGGAGCTTTTTAATTAACAATAACGACATAAATACATCTTGGAAGTTATTCGAAACCACTTACCTAAAAGCAGTGCAAGACTGCATACCATCGAAAATACGGCGTCCAGGCCATAATAATAAGCCCAAATGGTGGAATAAAGATATTTCAAACTGCCTGCTTGCTAAAAAATTTGCTAATGATAGATTAAAATCCTCACAAAATGACGAAGAACGGGTGAAATTTGTAGAGCTACGACGCAAAGCCAAAAAGTTAATTAAGCAAAGTAAAAAGACCTTAGAGTTACATATTGCGAATCAAAGTAAAACAAACCCGAAAGAATTCTATAGTTATATCAGAAAGAAAAAAGTAGTTACTTCAACTGTTGGACCGTTAGTCGATGAAAATGGAGAATACATCAAAGACGAAGTACAAATGAGTAATGCCCTCAATACCTTCTTTGCATCAGTTTTTACAACAGAAGACCTCAGTGATATCCCTACACCATCGCCGATTCAGATTGATAATTCAGATGTTCTAAGCAATATCACCGTTACAGAGAGAGAAGTATTGAATTGTTTAGATAAACTCAAGGTAAATAAAACGCCTGGACCTGATACAATCTCGCCTAGAGTTCTAAAGGAAGCTAAGGATGAGCTCTCCAAACCATTGACATTACTATTCAATAAATCCTTGCAGTCTGGAACTATGCCTGATCAGTGGAAGCTAGCCAACATAACACCGATATTAAAAAAAGGCAGCAAATCCCTACCCAGTATCTATCGTCCAATTAGCTTAACCTCTGTTGTATGTAAAATGCTAGAAACGGTCATACGAGACAGACTCTTAAATCACTTAGAGGAAAATAACATACTTAAAGATACTCAACACGGCTTTCGTAAAAAACGTTCCTGTTTAACAAACCTCTTAGACTTCTTCCACGATATCCTCAACCTCTACGATGAGAGTAAAGCTGTAGATATTATATACCTTGATTTTCAAAAGGCCTTTGACAAAGTTCCCCACAAACGTTTACTGCTAAAACTAAAAGCGCATGGAATACAAGACGGTGTGTTGAAATGGATAGAAAATTGGCTCAGCGACAGAAAGCAAAGAGTAGTCATAAACGGTAAGGCATCTAAATGGACCAATGTAAGTAGCGGGGTACCCCAGGGATCGGTACTAGGTCCAATTCTCTTTCTAATTTACATCAACGACATAGATGAGGGTCTCACTTGTACAATCTCAAAATTTGCTGACGATACAAAAATTGCAAATAGCGTACTCTCAAAAGAACAAGTTGACGATATGCAACACAATCTAGATAAATTGTCATGTTGGGCCCAAATTTGGCAAATGAGTTTCAATGCGGATAAATGTAAAGTACTACATATCGGATACCTAAATGAGAAAGCAAACTATTCGATGAATGGCACTCAGCTTAAGAATGTAAACAGAGAAACCGATCTGGGAGTAACAATATCGAGTAACCTAAAACCGAGTCAACAATGTTCAGAAGTTGTTAAGAAGGCAAACAAAATAATTGGCTTTATAAGCAGGTCATTTGAGCATAAATCCAAAGATGTTATCCTAACCCTTTACAATTCCTTAGTCCGCCCTCTTCTGGAATACTGCGTTCAATCCTGGTGCCCTTATTACCAAAAAGATATAAACAAGCTAGAACGAGTTCAACGTAGAGTTACCAAAATGATACCTAGCCTAAAGAACAAACCATACGAAGAGCGTCTTAGAGAATTAAATCTATTTCCTTTAACCCAGCGCAGATTAAGAGGTGACTTAATTCAAGTGTTCAAAATCATCAAAGGCATCGACAATATGGACTGTAGTAAGTATTTCACTATCGACCAATCTAATTACACGCGGGAAAACGGTTGCAAAATTATTGGTAAATCTTTTAATTCACACGAATCTAAGAATTTCTTCTTCAATCGAGTTGTCAACTTGTGGAATGGGCTTCCCCGAAACGTTATAGGCTGCAGCACCGTTGATTCATTTAAACTCCGATTGACAAATATCTCGCATCAAACCCGCGACTTACTGCGTTTGTAAATGAATAACTTTATTTTATCCCCCCCTCAGTTGCTAACCCATCTGTCCCCTACTATCTTCCTAATCCTGCCACAGACATTAGTTCCAGGGCAGTAATTCCCTTTCCAATGTTCCCTTACCCACTCTAAACCACTGTTTGGACACTTGATCCTCAGTGGTTTGGAGGACAAGCAACCTAGAAGGGTCACTAGACCTGTTGTTGCTTGATTTCCTTTGTACTCCTTTGTACTTTGGACTCCTGTGTGTGTGTGTGCCCCGTAGGGGCACACACATCACAGAAAGCCACACATCATACACATGTCTCAGATGTGATAATAGTGAGACGTATATCTGTTTTTCCGAAAACTCCTCCTAGACCTTTCGACGGATTTTCACACAACCTTCAAACGAACATTCGGTGCGTGAATGCGACGGTAATTAAAAAACAGATTTCTTTAATTTGTGCAATAGTTATGATTTTAGGTCTAAAATATGGCCCCCCCCCCCACCTCTGTACCTATTCCCAAACAATGATGATGGCGTTCTGTGTGTGTGTCACTCACACAGAACGCCACAGAATGCCATCACACACAGAACAACTTCGTTCTGGGGGCGAAAACATCTCGCCCCGCATTTGTTAGGTTAATTTAGTTTAGTTGACATTAGAAGTGATGGTAGTAATAGTGGGGATGATGGTATTTGTAGTGATAATGGTGATAATAGTAGTGATGATGGTAATTGTAGTGATAATGGTGATAATAGTAGTGATGATGGTTGTAGTTGTAGTGATGATGATGGTGGTGGTGATGATTACAGTAGTAGATATGAGCCATGGTGGCAGTACTAGTAGTAGTGATGATGGTCATAATAGTAGTGATGGTGACAAGCAATGATGATAGTTGTAGTGATAATGATGACAGTAGTGATGATGGTGACAGTATTAGTGATTATGGTGAGTAGTAGTGATGATGGTGAAAGTTGTAGTGATGATGACAGTAGTAGTGATGATGAGAGTAGTGATGATGGTAAGAGTAGTAGTGATGACTATAATAGTAGTAGTGCTGATGATAGTAATGGTGAGAGTGACTAGTAGTGATGATGGTGACCCATCGCAGAGTTGGGTATGCCGTTTTGATTTTGGGCGAAACGGCATGTCTACTTTATTTAAATTTTGTATACTTACAATTCTTACACAATCTTCTCCCCTTTAGACACGACATTATGTGAGGAATCTTATAACGGCCCCAGATGTTATATGATTCCTCACATAATGTTGTGTCTAAAAAGAAGATCGGCGGGTGCCCAACCCCGAAAGGAGTAGAAATAGGGGAGCTATCCCCCTGCTAAAGGTGGCTTTATAGGGCCTTTCCTTTCTGATGATGAGAGGATTGGGTTCTAGTAATGTGGTGATGAGCTGGTTTATCAGAGTGAGAGCTGAACGATCTCTGCCATACCCATAGCTTACTCTGACTGTTCCTATTACTTATATACAGTATTTTCAAGATCTCCAGTGACGGGGTCTCTTCTGTGGATTGACCTCCCTACTGCCAACCTAGAGGTTAGCAGATTGGGAGGCAAAGCATCACATATTTCCTTTGCCCTCAACTTTCCCTTCATAATTGCTGAAGGGCACAGGGCCTTGGGTGGGGCTTTGGTTTCCCTGGCGTTTCCGCACCCTCCACAGCTCCCCGCCGTGGAGTGGACATTATTAGTGGTAAGCAGGGAGGATTTGTGGGACAATTCAGTTATGGCCTTGGCCTTGCTCGGGACCTTGGGGCTGCTCGGCCAGACAGCCTGGGGAACAGCAACAATAACAACAACAGCCCCAGATTAAATTTGCCGACTCCACGTTGCCCCATAGACTCTACCCAAGTTCACACTCTGAGAGTGTATGAGGAGTCACTCTACCCCTGGCTGCTCTGAAGGGAGGTTCACTCCAATTTCCCTCTGATTCAAACTCCCTTCCCTGTCTCTATTAACCTTTAAACGGCGAAGCCATGGTATTTGAAAGTGCCCCCCAGGCAAAGATATTTTAGTTCATTCCCAACCAAAATCTGCATTACCTGATAAATATTACTTACTCATATGCACCTAGTTTATGTTTAATATGAAGATATTAACATGTAACAACAATAAAACAAGTGGGAATAGTATTTGGGGGGTGAAAAAGACTAAGTATTGTCAACCATTTCATTCATGAGAGGAGAGCCGGCGCAGCACACATCCTCCCCCTCTCACTTATCGATCGACACTGATCACTTGCTAGTGAACTCTCTCCCTTGCTACGATCTCTATATGCCTCTCTTTCGACCATGAAACCGGGTGGAGGATATTGGCGCGGAAAATAAACCGATAAACAAGGGAATACGAGGAAAATTAGGTGATAATTGAAGGGGGTGGGGGGAAATTTGGATACATGTGGAGAAGTGATAGTAAGGATGGACGGGAATGATTTCACTCGCATATGCCTTTGTTTTGAGTGCCACTGAGGTCTTTTAAAAATTTTTTTTAGGCCTTGGATCTTAAGAGTCCCGTTGCCTTCACCCAGTAAAACCTCTTAATAGTTTCAGCTTATTCAAGGGCTAAGACACTGTATCAAGCCAAGTAAATGTTGTATTCTATCATAATCTAATTCAGAAACTAAGCATTTGAGCAAGCCCCATAACTTCTATTACTCTAGGTCTCCATATATTGAGTTATCACCATTAATCACTATCATTCAAAGTCTTGAGTTACATAACCACACTAACTCATATAGATAGCCAGTTAGGAATATATCTAAGCTGTAATTTATAAAGAATATAATACGTAAAGTTACACAAGCTTTACTTCACTCCCCCTTGATTATAACTCTGCATATATCATTTTAACTGGTTACAAGAAGATATATGTTTTGTGCAGATATGGTTAATTCGCATCAGTTATTAAGTTACAATGAGTTAAACGTGGAGACAAGAGCAAGGTAGTAGTGCAACATTCACTATCGTCATCGGTGAACAACTGGGGCATACCATATCCCTTTCTATACCAGCGTCGTCTGTTGTATTTTAGTCTAGCTGTAATTAGATGATTTTATGTATATACATATATAATTATATATACCAGGTATATATATATATATATATACTGTATACTGTGTATAGGCTATATATATATATATATATATATATTGTTTTTCTTTTCTTTTTTCTTTTTGTATGTGAGTGAGGGAGACAAAAGGCAGAACTACCTATATCGAGTGCCTCTCCCAGAGTTGAAAGAGTGACAGGGCCATAATCAAGGGACGTTCGAGCCAAAATACTTGAACAAACAGAGTTTGAAACAACTTAAGTCATAGGAAGAGGGAAAGACTGATTCTGGGAGAGAGTTCCAGATCTCAGCAGTTGAATAGAATGAAGTCTGAGAATAAGGTTTCATTCTTGGGTTGGAGAGCTGCACAGAGTAGTGGTGGGATTATGTTGCAAGATGAGTACTACGTACCCTACGTAGAGGAGGTGATACACTGGGAAAGCTCTGAGGAACATTGATTATTATAGTAGCGATAGAATAGCGAGAGAGATGCAACATTGCGGCGAAGAGAGAGAGATTTCAGAGAGTTAGTGAGTGGGCGGGAGTTACTGATACGAAAGGATTTGTTTCTACTTTGTCTAGGAGTGCGGTGTGAGAGGATCCTCCTAACACATGTGAACAATACTCAATACAAGGACGCACTGTGCCCCTGTACAGAGCAAGAAGCTGTGCAGGGGTAAAAAAAAAACTGAGGCGGTTGAACACACCCAGCTTCTGGGAGGCTGCCTTAGCAAGACTGGTAATATGGTCCTTCCAAGTGAGAGCAGAAGAAAAAGAAACACCGAGAGTATTGAAAGAAGACGAAGGATTGATTGTTGTATTGTTGAATTCTAAGGGATAGACCTCTGGGAGTTCTAAACGGGTAGTAAGATGAAGAAATTGGGTTTTGGAAGCATTAAAGGCAATAAGGTTTGCTATGCCCCAATTGGAAATAGTAGTTAGATCAGAAGGTAGGTGTTGCATGGTTTCATTACGTTTGTCTTTGAGGGATTTCTGGCTTGGCCATTCAGGAAAACTAATTGAGTAGTGTAAGGTAGAGTCGTCTACGTATGAATAGATGGGACTGGATGTACAGTTGAGAAGATAATTTATGAAAATTTGAAAGAGAATGGGAGATAGGACAGAGCCCTGAGGAACACCAGAGTTGATAGGATGAGGAAGTGAGCGATGGCCGTCCACAACCGCAGCTATGGAACGGCCGGAAAGGAAATTAGATAAAAAGGCACAGATGGAGGGATAGAAACCGAAGGAGGGTAGTTTAGAAATTAAAGATTTGTGCCAGACTCTATCGAAGGCCTTCGATATGTCTAGTGCAATAGAAAAGGTCTCATCGAAGTCCCGAAAGGAGGATGACCAAGAGTTAGGAAGATATGGAAGAAGATCACCAGTAGAGCGGCCTTTAACCCCTTCTATACCGGCGACGTATTTATTAGTTGATTTTACATTTATAACATGCTGTTAAGCTTAGGATGGACATTAGCAATTAAAAGACTAAAGACTATCTCAGTTAATCCCTTTAGCTACCACACATCCTTGCTAAGCTTCTCAAAATTGTCTAAATGTAGCTGAAATGAAATACAAAATACATCACCGGTATAAAAGGGGTTATGGAAGCCATACTGGCGATCTGATAGTAGATTATGAGGAGAGAAATGTTTAAGAAATATGGAAGCAAGAATAGTTTCAAAAACTTTAGAGATACAAGAGATGAGAGAAATTGGACGGTAGTTGGAGGGTAGAGAGCGGTCACCTTTCTTTGGGACAAGTTGAAAATAAAAATGTATATAAATATATATATATATATATTTACCGTATATATATATATATATATATATATAAAGTAAAAAGGCCATCCACCAATCAGCGCACCCCCTTTTAACTTCTCTCTTCATCAGCTGAGTTTGACACTTCGGGCTCATGACATATATATGCCACGCCTTCCCGGCCGACCAATCAGAAGCCTCCATTTTCGTAGCGGACGGCTACGTGTACCGGCACACCTTTAAACTCACTTTCACTCTCTTCACCGGCCATTTCCTCTGGTTGCAATGGGTCTAATACATCAGTGCCAGCCCTATACTCCAGTAAGCCACTAAAAGACATTTGCAACCAGCTTCCAGGAACATATTATGAAGAGAAAAGAGTGGAGGCGAAGAGAGAGAGAATTCAACATGCGCGGGTGGCCGAACGGCCGGCTCAGCCAATCACAGCGCCGGAGAGCAGGAGGCGTGAATATATTAAGGGGGTGGGGGAGGCTGCAGCAGTCATTCACCTCTCGGAACCCACTGGGCGAGTTTCTTGCAATCCACTTCCTCTCTCTCGCTTGGGTACCAAAGGGAACTCGGAACCACTTATTCCAGCCACCCAGCCCTCACCAAATGTTCCAGTAAAGACCACCTCAAGCCTAGCATCGCTCTCACCTACTAGGTGGATATACCTTCAGTATCCGGCCGCCTGTCGTCACATCGCTGGCTTGCATACTTACAGCCAAGCGATTCAAGAGGGACGACAGATAGTAGACGGGAGCGAGAATTTCCAGAAGAGCTATTGGCCAGCTCTGAGGTGGTGAAATTGGTCCAGCACAATACAATAAATATATTTTTAAAGGACCCATATTGGGCCCGAACCAGACTTAAAGAAAGAGAGAAAATGCGTGACTAACCCAGTGGTTCCATAATATTTGATGTGTCCTTATAGGACAAACTAAAGAGAAAAGATACTAGACTTTTGTTTATAAATAAAATTATGATCTGTTAAGAGGGAAATAGTTATTCTTGTTAGAGAAAGCTCCATGCCGATTAGCTATAACTAGTATAGGATCTGCTAGGACAGCAAATAGATGTTAATAGTAAAGTAAAAGGGAATAATTCTTGAGGATAGACACGCAACTATATTGCTCGAGGGGAATAATAATAGTTGCCATTAGACTAGCTTTAGTTTGAGAAATAGGTAGGAAGAACACTACTCCGTATGATCAACGAAATCTTTGGTTATAAAGGAAACATTATCTGTTATCATAGTTAAAGGAATATTCGGTCAGTTCTGTGTTAAGCGTTACGGGTGTTAAGTCCAGGATAATATTGTAATCATAAGAATCTGTGTAAAGGGATAAAAGCGGAGAATCTTGTCTATGTAGCGTTATTGAGGTACTGCTTACATTAGGTTAAGAGTTATTATTGACTAGGTGGTATATGTGAATATAAATTGTTTGCAATAGGATTACGCGTATATAATTATATTCCAAGAGTATTTAGATAAGGCAATCGAGGTAACTTGTAACAGCACCCTGGTCATTAGAGGAAATGTATTGTATAAAGTAACAAGAATATTATATAATCAAAGAGTATTTAGAAGGGAAATTGAGGTAAAATTGTAACCACACCCTTGTCATAATGAGTAAATGTATTGTATATGGTTAAAAGGATATGCTAATTGAAAGGTCATATGTAGAAACGCCTTGGTCTCTGGAGTAGACATAGTAGGCCAGGTAAAAGTATATCATTCCGAAGTTTAGTTTAGGAATATAACTCTTGTTTTAGATAAGTGAATAAAGGTATGATTCATTGATGCCCTGGTCTCTGGAATAGACACAGCAGGGCTCTGTAAAAACCATATTATTTTAGAAACTAGTAACGTGCCTTTGGATCGAAGCCGACTTGAGTCAATACCTGAATATCGGGAATCCAAATAGGGAGTAACGGGAGTTCTCGAGTTCCAAAGTACAACCTATGTTGGGTCGACGTAATATTTAATCCGTGTCTTGAACTCATCTTGGCCCGAACAGAGAAACAGTTATTAGTGTAGTAGCAAGTTTGTTAAATAAAGTATACAAACTTCTAAATGACTGTCGATTTATCCCCCACTGTAGTAGTATATTCGAAACAAGAAAATAAGTACTACAATATATATACTGTATATATATATATATATATATATATATATATATATATATATATGATAGCTTAAAGGGTTGATTGAGATAGTTAGAACCCCTCAAATTGCTACAAATCCCTTTTCACCTTAGTAAACTCGATTAGTAGTACCCAGAATATACTAAAAAGGATGTCGAAGGTATAGAAGGGGGTATGGAGGTATATTTAGATAGGAGAGAGAGAGAGAGAGACGAAGAAGTTGTGATTTGGCCCCAACATCCTATATTTGGTATACTTCATGTCTTAACGGAGATACCACATTTTTTTTTTTTTTTTTTTTTCCACAGTTAACTGTTCGTAACATAATAACCATTGTGAAGTAATTTCCAAAAACATCTAAGGCTTATACAATATATTTTAATTATTTCCCTGAGATCCAAGGACATCCTTGTAAGCCTTAGATGTTTTGTGAATATACAAGAAGAAACTTATATACAATCGATGTGATGAAAAATATGCATAGTCTATTCATGTCTGGTAATAAGGACAAATATATATACACTGTAAATACATCAGTGCTCTATTTGATTTCAGGTAGTGCTTAACTGGAATCTTGCGTAAACATTAATATGTGAATTTTCAAGTAACTATGGTTCACGAAACATGGCCCATGGCTAATAATTTGGCCAATTATCAACGATTGAGAGCCAGTTGAAATATATTTTGAGATACAAATTACTTATTTCGACCAACGAGTCAAGTGGTGGGCATATATATATATATATATATATATATATATATATATATATGATGATACCAGTGAGTTGACCTTCAGGATATCGTTTTTTCAATAGGAATAGGGTAGCAAAAACAAAAACAATCCCGATGTTCATAGTTAAATAGAATATGTCGGACTGCGTCCATCCTCAGGTCAGTACAACACGATCCTATAAACATTTAAATACCATGCATAAATATGTCGTAAACAGAAGGATCCCATAAATAATGTAAGTATAAAGTAAAAATGGGGTATAATATGACTTAATAATAAGATTCATTCGTTAACATAACACCAGCACTGCATGAATATAAGGGAAACTAATGTGATAATATGAAGGATGACTAGTATATATTATGGTCCAATCCCTACCCACCTCGACCTAACACCAAGCCCACCACGAGTACAACTGGAGACCATTATCTGATAATTAACCACTAACGCCGACAACCCCACAGACACAGTGGTGATGGGCTGGTCTATCAGAATGAGAGTTGAGCGTTCTCTGCCATACCCATAGCTTTCTCTGACTGTTCCTTTTACTTATATATTTTCTAGATCTCAATTGACTGCCTCTTTTCCGTGGATTGACCTCCCTACTGCCAACCCTGGCAGATTGGGAGCCAAAGCGTCACATTTTTCCTTTGCCCCTCAACTTTCCCTTCATAATTGCTGAGGGGCACAGGGCCTTGGGTGGGTTTTTTGTTTCCCGGGCGTTTCCGCACCCTCCTCAGCTCCCCGCCTTTGAGTGGCTTCGGTCACCTGGGCATTATTAGTGGTAAGCAGGGAGGGTTCTGTGGGGATGCTCGGTTATGGCCTTGGCCTTGCTCGGGACCATGGGGCTGCTCGGCCAGACACCCTGAGGAACAACAACAACAACAACAACCCCACAGACACAAAGCAAAAGAACATCGGAAAGCGATATACTCTGACTGGGCGCACAATGTGAAATAATCCTAATACATTTGAAATTATACGTAAACAGACAAATATTTATACTAAATTATTTGAAAATTTACGTAAAAATATTGAAGCAGGTCATAGTATTTAGGTCTGGCTTGATTAGATGACTTAAAATCCTTTCCCTCAGAAAAGCATCTTGTTCATTACTGAAACTGCATATTATTTCAAAATAATTCTCTGTGAACTAAAACTGTACAAAGGGATGGTATTTCTTGAAGATTGATAGGATTTATGGATAAACTAAAACAAATATAAATACCAGTAATAATAAACAATAAATGAAGAAATATAATACCGTCCCCTTAATAACCAAGAGTAAACTGGGTATATGCCGAGTTTGGTTCAAATAGTGTGTTGCTGCTTGGATGTGCAAACTGGATTGCCAGAAAGGTCCAACTTTGTAAAGCACAAGCTAATTGAGACGCTCATCGATTGGCATGCCGAAATGATTGCATAAAACGTCGGGTTAATCGCTTGTGGGCCGCAGGCAGATATCTGTTAAATTAATACAATAACATTTTACTGTAGATTTAGCTCATGAACTGAGTAAGAAATCCCGCAAGATGCAAATATCGGGCAATAAATTTATATTCAGTCTAGGAGAGTTTCAAATGTTGAAAACAACATTGACTGTACATTATTATGTCTTTGCATTTGACTTTAAATTTACATGTGGTTAATGGATTTGTGAAACATCCATGAACTTTCTTAGAATTACAAGACTTGTATTCTTGCCATTAGTAAGAATACGAATTGGCGGTCATTTTTGGCTATTTCCGCTCAATATACATCTTCATAGAGCCTTATCCGTAACCCACACCTAATTCTAATTAGTTCCAATGAATAAATTGAGTCAAAATCGCCCCATACCTTTTTTACATAAGACGTAGCAGTAGGCCGGTCACATTCTATCTATCTATCTATATGCTCAGGCCCAATCCCCATTTTGGGGGTAGCCGACTCAAGACAGAGCAAGAACAGGGAAAACACAAAAACAACATAAAACAAAAAATAAACACAGATAAAAAACACAAACTCGCCGGTCACATTAAGTTGGTTAAATATAAGTTTGTATGATAATTGTCTATGAACATCTGTGTGGCAGCATAAGTCCATACGAGTGAAGTTATATAGATGATTCAATTATTTAACTTGATTGTATATTCTTGGTTTCTGGATATAAAACTAGATATTGCTGCGTACCAGGATTGCCCCCACTCCCGAGGGTGTTCATGTGATGTATATAATGTTAGAATTGATATTTGGGAATGGGCGGGGGGCATTGGGCAAAAACTTCTTTTCAATATAATGCAAGTGTTAATATACAAGGGTTACATAACGCCCAAAATAAGCACTGTCCCGTATCAGTATTTGAAGGCATATGCCGCAATTACTATTTGTATCTCAAAGGGGGTTGTGAATATGATTATGCCTCAAATTCTAGATTCGCAACCACCTGTTTGCTTAGATATGGGTATGTACCTGATAATGATTTAATTAATAAAATAAGGACCATACTTTAATGAACTAATGTTCTAAAACAAACTCACACACCCTATCTTAACCCTCTCATGCATGTATACTCAAATTGCGTAATCACGAAGGGTGTCCCTAAATACACGGATACGCGATTAGTGTATTCAATACTTTAGAAATAAATTATATGTTAAATGAATACTCAAATTGCGCATTAAATGAGCTACAATAAATTTTGGTAGTGACACGCTGAATATATCCTTTGGTCACACTGCTCTCAGTCAACCTAGCCCTCTGTGGTAGGTAAGCAGTCTCTCGCTCCTCAGTATCTTTGTGGCAGTAATACGCCGAGGTTCTGTCACTTGTCCCTTTAAACATTTCTGATATTCTATCTGGACGACTGGTTAGTGTATCTAAAATACTTTATAATATTTGTTTTTTCTTAAAATAGTTTGTATTTATTGCCTATGTACAGTGTAAGCTATTATCAGTGAGCTATACAACTTGTGTGCATGTACAACCGTTATGAGTGCCATAATCCATATCCAATGAAGGTGTTACAAGAATTCGAGAGTAAACAATGTCTAAATTACCGAAAACCTATAAATGATAAATTTCTTTAGATGTTGATAGTGATGGATAGCTCAAGGATAGAGTTAGGAATAGATAGAAGCTATAGTGGCCACTAAGAGTTGAGAATTAGAATGACTTACCATGAACAAGGTGGTTGCGGTGAGAGCAGATAGAAGTAGGTGTTACTGAGGTGTAATCAAAGCGAGTCCGACGCTCTCACGGTTGGGAACACCAGATTCCAAAATGATGCAATGCGCAGTGAACATATCTATTCATTAATGCGGCATTTAACTAACTATAAGAGTATACCGGATTAACCCTTAAAGATCGGGGCCCGACTTAGTCCGTATCGAAAAATTTGGACTATATGGACTATATATCTGCCTTAAGTCAGAGTGCAATTTAGGCGCAATATTGGCTCTGAGAGAGAAACGAGTGACTGGAGGAGCATGGGTTACCTCATGACCGCTCGCCACGGCCGCCGTGGACCTACTGAGATTTACTCCACTTACATCCACCCTCACTGCCTCGCTACATACGTAGTTATATAAAGAAATTACCGTATTTTAGCGATATTGCCCTTCGGTTGCACGATCGTTGCAAGACAACCAGTGATCGTAGAAGGATGGTTCGGGTGTCATTGGAAAGCTCAATTTACGCCCTTTCAGGGATACATACTTGTATTACGCTCTGGGTCTTGTTTATGCATGAAAAAGAGCACGGAATCAACCCCATTTATGGTAAAAAAAATACGCTGTGAGGCACGGTCAAATATACCGCCTAGCCCGCTCGTAAGGTGTTAATAGTAATAACTCGATATAATTATGTATTATAAACCCATAGATGGCGGGTGCCCAACTCCGAAAGGAGTTGAAGTAGGGGGGAGCTATCCCCCCGCCAAAGGCGGCTTTCTAGGGCCTTTCCTAGCTGATGCTGAGAGGATTGGGTTCTAGTCATGTGGTGATGGGCTGGTCTATCAGAGTGAGAGCTGAGCAATCTCTGCCATACCCATAGCTTACTCTGACTGTTCCTTTTACTTATATATCTTCTAGATCTCAAGTGACGGCGTCTTTTCCGTGGATCGACCTCCCTACTGCCAACCTAAAAGTTGGCAAGTTGGGAGCCAAAGCGTCACATTTTTCCCTTGCCCCTCAACTTTCCCTTCATAATTGCTGAGGGGCACAGGGCCTTGGGTGGGGCTTTGGTTTCCCGGGCGTTTCCGCGCCCTCCTCAGCTCCCTGCCTTAGAGTGGCTTCGGTCACCTGGGTTTTGTTAGTGGTAAGCAGGGAGGGTTTTGTGGGGGCGCTCTATGGCCTTGGCCTTGCTCTGGACCTTGGGGCTGTTCGGCCAGGCAGCCTGGGGAACAACAACAACAACAACAACATAAACCCATAGAAACTTAATACGAAAGAGTACATATATTTTATAAAGCTATATAGTTTAGTCTAATACTGGTGCCTAATTCAAACTTCCAGTATATTTACTTAACCTAAATTGTCGAGGTGCTTACGAGTCTCGACACATTCCCACCACCAATATATACAATATCTACAGGTATCCAGCAGCGATGTTAGATCTCCAAAGCTGTGAAAAACTAACAGTGGCTCGGCGAAGAGGTAGTTTTCTAATGGGATCGTTACCGGCGGATGGTCCAGCGACCGCTGTTGACATAGGGGTGGAGTCGTGAGAGCTAACACCATCATCAGCGACCGCCGGCTGAGGGATCGAAAAAACATTTCGACATCCTGTTCCAGTCGATACAACTTGACGATGGGTCGAGTGGTCAGGCCGGTTTTCGTCCTAATCTGGACCACTCTAACTAAATCATCTCTTACCGGATAGAGTATGACTACTCTACCAAGTTTCCAAAGGACACAAGGTCCCTCATCATGTACAAGTGGTATGATGGATGCAGCCATTGCCTCACTGCACAAACATCGGGCATTGATAAGCTGATGTTTGCGTTTCACACACAGGATTCCTGTTGTCTTCTGAGCAACATATGCCGCTTGCACGTAGTTGTCTGTGTCAAGAACGACAGCTGCTGTGTAGCTGTCTGACCGGAGCACACTATATATGGTGAGCATTGCCGTATCTGCCTCTGCATGGGAGCATGTGAGCTCTGGCACAAGCTTGCCTGTGGTGAGATTCTTTGCAGTGCTGCCAACTACATAGTAGATGATCTCGGTGCTAGTTGTTGCTGCTGTTCTCTGGAATTCCGTTTGAAGAAATGCCTGAAGGCGGATTTTGTTCTCAGGTTTACCCAGGAGAGCATGGGAAACTTTACTAGAAGGAAATTTATCTTCTGTCTTCATGAAGACATTGCTGATTGGCAGTTTTTTTTGGCGCAGTAATCTCTCACTGTCCTTGATCGTGTAATTCTGATCATATAAATCATTAATAATGCGCTCAGCATGCTTGTGTCTCGTTAGAACGAAGTGCACCAACTTCTCTGCATAATCTCCCCAGGTATACTTGGTACCGTCTCCCTTCTCTCTGTCTTCAATGGTAGGAGTTGTTAGGCGCCAGATGAGGCCCATATCTATAATAGACGTGTATACATCAGGCTCTGGAATGACAGTCATAGTTAGTTTTTGTTGAAGCTTGCTTTTCTGTGCCTTACGGATGGTTCCATTGACGTTGAAGATGGAAAGGCACTCGGCTGTAATACGATGCTGCAGGACTTCTTGAAGTTTGAGGGCACCACTCGTTTCAACCAGTCCGAGAACAGAGGCCAAGGCATTACGCTCCATTCCTCAGTCTTTCCCTTCAGGTTCTCACCATCTGCTTTCTTCAATTCCTGAGTTGAAAAGTTCAAACGCTTGCTATGGGGAACTCTGTCGTTGAGAGACTTGGTCTTGGAATTCACTCTCTCATTCAAGAACTGCTTCAGTTTGCTTGTGCCATCCTCCTTTGCCAATTTAAAGTCGGCAGCGAGAGCGTCTGATGCTGGGATTCCTGACTGTAGGGATCGAAGTGTCTTGTTTGTATGGTCAAATGGATCACACTTGAATTCAGTGAGAAATACTCTTATATCCAGTACAGCTTGTTCATCCTTCTTCATTTCACTCAACGAGCAATGCTTCCATTTTCCTTGTTTCTTGCGATTAGCATGGCGATGGACCTTTGTTCTCACCCGATTGATGTAATTCACATTCCGAGTGTTTGAAAGGAGCTGCTTTTCATTGTTCAGAATGGCCAACCAACCAGACTTCAGCTTAGAGCCCTTATTCATTGTTGACTCTATCCATATGTCGAGGGCGACAAACGAATATGGTTTTCCTGTCATTGACTGCGCAAACATACCACTCTCCATGAATGCAGCCTGATTGACAGGAAGGGTATCAAGCACTGCGGTGAAATCGGGGAGATGCCGACCATACTTGTCATTATCATAGATTTGCATCAAAGGAAGCATGAGCTTGAGTGAGGAATTGAACTCAGTCCAGTTGCTTGTTCTGATTGAATGGATATTTTGAGTTAGAACCTCAACCATTTCCATGAATGACATCCAGTATTCTGCTTGTGGGGCACCCTCAAAGTCCTTGAAGAGAGCATCAACGAGGTCCTTCAGCTCAGCATTTCTCTCTAGCTCTGCATGTTCATCTGCAAGTTCCTGTGCATCAATCGGATGTCGAAGCTTGGTAAGGGATGCCTTTACTTCTTCAGATAGAGGGGAATCTTCCAAACATTTGTCTATGACATGGTGGACCAGAGTCTCGTAGAATAGTCGCAAGCAGCGAACCCAAGAGATCAAAATTTCTAATTATTGTATTTATGTTCTATAGTGCTTCTTTCAACATAGGAGAATAGCATAGGAAGGATCAAAAAAACATATCGCATCCATAACCCCCAGGGCCGGGGGTTCGACCTCGACCCCCGAAAAACTATTTTTTTTCTTTCAGCCACACACATTTTTTGTTTGTGTCTGTAGTCTAAAGGGCTGCTGTAAGCAATAGAAATTATCATATGAAGGCATAAACACCCATACGATATCCCTAGGGCCCCCTTGGGGGGGCCCCAAAATCATGGTTTTTTTGTAGATATTTGTTTCATAAATTCAGAAAATCAATCCCCCTGGCGAATTTTTTTTTTAGTTACCCATTACTCTCGTTCTTCTATGTGTGCGCCATTAGAGAAAATGGAAGCTAAGGAGGACAAACTGTTTTCTCTGCCCCAAAATTATTTTACAGACATGAAAATCTAAGAATTGGTGTGGTTTGGTACCATTTTTTGGCACTTACGAGTCTATCTATATTTTAATCTATTGCTCAAATACATTCCCCTTCTACATAGAGTACATAGGGCTACATAGGAAGGCCTGTCCGTTTAAAAAAGTCCCGATTTGCCGAAGATGTCCGATTTTTGCCCCTTTTGGAGTCAAATCAGCTGTAACCCAATGATGATAATGTAATATATTTATTTCAGCACTTTATATTATTCAATAGGGGTATATTTAAACGGCACGGTGTTGGGGATGCTTGTACTCTATGCCATGCAAACAAAAATTGCGGGAAATTTGAACAATTTTGAGTGACTAAGTGGGTTTTACAAAAGTGCAATGAAATGTTATGCAATTTTGCGCTCATGCACGCGCACATAGAGATCTGATTTTTTCATCGAGTCTTAGTATTACCATATGTAATAAGATGGTATAATGCCAGAAACTCTATCTCTTATACAGGCTGACTTGGGGGTGTAAACTTCAGCCTCCCCTTCTTTAAACCTCTTGTATATAGTGTAGATGAACGACATTTGGATGTGGAAGGGTGCCATGAATGATAAGATTTAGCTGAACAGCTCAGCATTCTCACTTTTCAAGTCTAGCATGAGCACGTAGACAGGATGATCACCAACAATTATTGCAAAAGGCATCTTTTTTTCTTCGATTGATTTTGCAAGCTTACACATCACATCATTGAGAATTGCCTTACTGGGTGGGTTAGAACATAAGAACATAAGAAAATGGGAGTCTGCAGAAAGCCGATTGGCCCAAGCAAGGCAGATCCCTGTCCCACACAACCCCAATTCAATTACAAAGCCCATTATAGGCTCAACACTCTAATACCCTGAGGATCATCTTACCAAAACGGTTAGAGAGTAACGCAGGATTATGGGGGTCTGCAGAGCGCTGATTGGCCCAACCCGGCTGATCCCCCTTCACACCAAACCCTTCTCGTCCATATGATTATCCAATTTTATCTTAAAGCTCCCTACCGTTTTAGATCCCACTATAGCACTTGGTATTCCATTCCACCCATCTACAACTCTGTTACCAAACCAATATTTGCCTATATTTTTCTGAAACGAAATTTATCTAATTTGAAACCATTGGTACGAGTTCTTTCGCTATCACTGAGCTTTAGTACATTTGTCATGTCCCCTTTGTTAATCCCACTAACCCACTTGAACACCTCTACCATATCCCCTCTAACTCTGCGTCTCTCTAACGAATGTAAACCTAATTTCTTCAACTTTTCTTCATACGGAAGATTTCTAATATTATGGATCATTTTTTTCATTCTACGCTGTACTCTCTCCAATGAATCTATGTCCATTCTGTAATAAGGACACCAAAGTTGGACAGCATAATCCATATTGGGTCTCACTAATGATAAGTAAAGTTTTAAGATAACATCAGCAGTTCTGTTACTCACACTCCTAGAGATGAACCCGAGAATCCTGTTTGCCTTATTACGAACGCTTATACACTGTTTTCTAGGTTTCAAATCATTGCTAACAAACACACCTAGATCTTTCTCGCAGTCTGAATTTTCTAATTCTAAATTAGCTAGTGTATATTTATCATTTGTTTGCATCTTCCCTATCTTTAATACCTTGCATTTGTCAATGTTAAACTTCATCTGCCAATTTACTGACCATTCATGTAAGGTATCTAGATGCCTTTGGAGGCACTCTATATCGCTATCTGAATCAATTGATCTCCCCATTTTAATATCGTCTGTGAATTTACTTTTCCTACTAGTTATACCTAAATCTTGGTCATTTATGTATATAAGAAACAAAAGGGGACCTAATACCGATCCCTGGGGGACACCACTTTTGACTGCTCCCCACTCTGACTTAGTACCATTTATGCTGACTCTCTGTTTCCTACCAATTAGCCATGACCTAATCCATCCCAACAACGATCCTCCTATTCCATGTGCCTCAACCTTTCTCATCAATCTCTCATTAGGGACTCTGTCGAAAGCTTTACTGAAATCTAAATAAATTATATAATATGACTTGTCACTATCTACTGCTTCATATACGTCTGAGAAAAAGCTAAGCAAATTAGTAAGGCAAGAACGTCCTTGAGTGAATCCATGCTGAGAAGAATTTATTAGTTAAATTTTTCTAAGTGGCTTCTAATTTTCCTAGCAATAATAGACTCTAGCAACTTTCCTATGATTGATGTGAGACTAATGGGACGGTAATTGGATGCTATCGATTTATCACCTTTTTTGAAGATCGGAACTACATTTGCAAGCTACCAAGCTTCTGGAAATAAACTGATTTCTAATGACTTGTTAAATAAAAATGCTAATGGGCTACTTAACTCATCTCTGCATTCTTTTAATACTCTAGCATATACCTCGTCAGGACCAGGCGATTTTTGAGGTTTCAGTCTGTCAATTTCCTTAAGTACATCATTTCTACTTATACTAACTGTACTTAACATATTTTCTATACTATCACTATAATTGGGTTGGGATAGGTCATGTGGTATATTGCTCGACTCTTCTCATCTGCATTTGCCATGCTGGCGTGAAACCCTGAAAACCCAGGCACAGTCTGTTCTTCTGGCTTAGGTCTCGTTCGGTCATCTTGCGCCCTGGCCAATGCATGGATCACACCACGAATTCTTTGCACCGATGTGTCAGGAGGAGAAGTACTTTGATCAGCTGGTGGCTTCCCGAGAGGTGGTTCCCCACGCTTCGCTGTCTTGTATGGGTTGACTTTTGCATTTCACTGCCGAGCTCTTTGAGAGTTGTCGAGAGGTTTGATGCAAAGTTGGCACCGGGAACTGGTCTATCCTCGTGATTCTCGGAAGGAAGTTCCGTATCAAATTATTCTGGCTGCACAAACATGACATTAGTGCGGTGTGACTGGCCAGCGCCGGTCAGTGTGTCGCTCTTGAAGTCATCGTTGTCGAATATAGCGATAGCAGGCTTACCCTCAGCTAGTTCGAAGGGGCAATCAGATGAGCACTTGAGGTCATTGACCACCCAAAAATCTCGCAGCATAAGTACGTCATTGTAACTGATGCCCAGTCCATCTTTGTGCATTATGTCGACTATCTCCCTACTCTTGGTCAGTTCATGTAGCAAGACAGAGAGATTTATCTCAAATGCAGTGCGTTTTCCAGTGATGTAGCTTGTGAGGATAGATGCAATCAATCGGACGGATGGACTGTCATCAATTGCAGACTTATTTGGGTGTTTCAGCCATGTGAGCAGCTTCAGCAGGAGCTCACCGAGGTCTTCTCTCTCCAACTTGTGTATATATGGGAGCCAGGGAATAGTATTTGTCCTGATGACTTTCTCTTTGAGTCGTGCCGCAACATTCATCACCAACTGATCATTGCTGACACCCAATGAAGATATTACCGCCTCGATGTATGTACCTGCTGCTGTTGTATCATATACCAGTTCACTCACATTCTTTTGAATGCGTTCATGAAATCTGATGTCTTCCCCAAATTCATTGACGAGAATTTCCTTTAAGTAGCTGGAATTTACTACTGAGTTATGTCCGTGATTTGAGATAATGCGCTTATAGTCCTGCAGCAGGCCTTGCAGTGTGCAAATTTCATGGTCTTTGAAGATCACTTGACGAATATGATGAAAGAAGAGAGCTTGGGCCTCTCGGAGGTTTACACGCTGCAGATGTTGAGTGCTTTCATCTGAAAGGGGCTTGTGGTCGCTTACATATTTGCGCCAGCACGCACGATGGTAGCGGATTTCCAACCCAAATGCTGTTTGACTATCTGGGATGGATGCAATCAGAGTGTCAAGTCTCAATCTCATGACCTCATCTTCCAGACGGACAGTATGTAACTTGAATTTAGTCCAGGCATCTACTGTTGATAGGAGTAAAATCGGCTTGTCACGATCACTACTCTTGTATGCCCCTTTCATGCACCACACACATAGAATCTTATCGTGAAGGACACCCATTCTGGAGCGGAGCCTTTTAGGTGCACTGGCCTCTGGGGAAGGGTCTTGTTGATCTGATGCTTCATCTCTTTCAAGACGTTCCTCGGATTTGTGTTTGCGTTTTTTGGCTTGAGAGAGCTTGCGCTTGCTGGATAATGATGCATAACAAGTGCTATGCATGTGGTGACCCTTTGGTCCCTTCTCCCAATCCACATTTTCATGTATATGTTGAAACTTATCAAGTTCTTTCCATTGTAAAGACTTTTCCCGGATGGATTCCCACTTCTCAGGTGTAATGTTTTCCAAACGATCATCTGCGGTACATCGCTTACCACAGAGTAAAATGCACTTGTATTCATTTAATGTCTTGTCTGGTAACTCTTCACTCTCTCTTCTATTATCCATTATTTCGGTCACTTCACAAGTCGGCGATTTTCCTCAGATGGGCATGCGATCCATCTGAAACAGTAAAAAAGTAATATTAGATATACACCGCAGGCAGAGAACAACAGTGATGATAGCAGCGAAAGTGAGGACAGTGATTCTGATAGTGGCTCATACAGTGAATCATGTAGTGACAGTGAAGTGGCAGATTAGTATAATACAATACAATACAATAACAATACAATATACAATACAATACAATACAATAACCATTCCAGTGAATTTGTAATGCCAGAATCAGAGAAAAAGGACACCTCATTCGTCCTTGTAGCTCATCTGATGCCAGAGATATTACATTTCATGTTTTTCAAGATGGCGTTGGCGGCCATTTTGAATATTGGGCTCTAGCAGAGTTAGCCGTCATTTTTCAAAGGGGCATAGGAGCTAATTTTCCTTTAAAATGGTTCAGGTTGTCAAATCCATCGAGAAAAAAAGGTAGGAACAAAATGGTCACGGATTCCAAGCAAATGACCCTACTACAAGGCAAACACCCTTACAGCCTATGGTATCCTCAAATAAACTATGGTTATATTATTTGTTTATGTATTGAAATTGTTAGGATGAAATGTTTGTCCTTAAGCATAGTGAAGTACCGTACATACATGCTTGATTTGTCAATAATATGATCATAAAAACAAACACACTTAAAGGTCAGGGTCACAGGTGAAGGTCAAATTTTAGTTCCAAAAACTGTATTTTTTTAAATAATTAAATTATCACCAATATAGCTCTCTTAGATGCTGTTTATATAGAAGGAATATTGAATAATTACCACATCTTTTTTGTTCAAATTTCAAGGTGAATTGAGAAGAAAAAATGCCTAAGTACATTTGGAAGTCATATTAATTACTAATAATTAGTATTATTTCGAAATTAATGAACAGATGTTTGCCAAATGTTGCATAATCATCTAAAAAAATCTATACGAAGGTCAACATATACAAATATAATATTATTAAAAGGTCAATGTCATAGATTAAGAATAAAATTATGCTAAGGTATATACTGTATATGTACCAGTAATTATGTTAAGGTATATACTGTATATGTACCAGTAATTATGCTAAGGTATATACTGTATATGTACCAGTAATTATGCTAAGGTATATACTGTATATGTACCAGTAATTATGTTAAGGTATATACTGTATATGTACCAGTAATTATGCTAAGGTATATACTGTATATGTACCAGTAATTATGCTAAGGTATATACTGTATATGTACCAGTAATTATGCTAAGGTATATACTGTATATGTACCAGTAATTATGCTAAGGTATATACTGTATATGTACCAGTAATTATGTTAAGGTATATACTGTATATGTACCAGTAATTATGCTAAGGTATATACTGTATATGTACCAGTAATTATGCTAAGGTATATACTGTATATGTACCAGTAATTATGCTAAGGTATATACTGTATATGTACCAGTAATTATGTTAAGGTATATACTGTATATGTACCAGTAATTATGCTAAGGTATATACTGTATATGTACCAGTAATTATGCTAAGGTATATACTGTATATGTACCAGTAATTATGTTAAGGTATATACTGTATATGTACCAGTAATTATGCTAAGGTATATACTGTATATGTACCAGTAATTATGCTAAGGTATATACTGTATATGTACCAGTAATTATGCTAAGGTATATACTGTATATGTACCAGTAATTATGCTAAGGTATATACTGTATATGTACCAGTAATTATGTTAAGGTATATACTGTATATGTACCAGTAATTATGCTAAGGTATATACTGTATATGTACCAGTAATTATGCTAAGGTATATACTGTATATGTACCAGTAATTATGTTAAGGTATATACTGTATATGTACCAGTAATTATGCTAAGGTATATACTGTATATGTACCAGTAATTATGCTAAGGTATATACTGTATATGTACCAGTAATTATGTCTAAGGTATATACTGTATATGTAGCAGTAATTATGCTAAGGTATATACTGTATATGTACCAGTAATTATGCTAAGGTATATACTGTATATGTACCAGTAATTATGTTAAGGTATATACTGTATATGTACCAGTAATTATGCTAAGGTATATACTGTATATGTACCAGTAATTATGCTAAGGTATACTGTATATGTACCAGTAATTATGCTAAGGTATATACTGTATATGTACCAGTAATTATGCTAAGGTATATACTGTATATGTACCAGTAATTATGCTAAGGTATATACTGTATATGTACCAGTAATTATGCTAAGGTATATACTGTATATGTACCAGTAATTATGTTAAGGTATATACTGTATATGTACCAGTAATTATGCTAAGGTATATACTGTATATGTACCAGTAATTATGCTAAGGTATATACTGTATATGTACCAGTAATTATGCTAAGGTATATACTGTATATGTACCAGTAATTATGTTAAGGTATATACTGTATATGTACCAGTAATTATGCTAAGGTATATACTGTATATGTACCAGTAATTATGCTAAGGTATATACTGTATATGTACCAGTAATTATGTTAAGGTATATACTGTATATGTACCAGTAATTATGCTAAGGTATATACTGTATATGTACCAGTAATTATGTTAAGGTATATACTGAATATGTACCAGTAATTATGCTAAGGTATATACTGTATATGTACCAGTAATTATGCTAAGGTATACTGTATATGTACCAGTAATTATGCTAAGGTATATACTGTATATGTACCAGTAATTATGCTAAGGTATATACTGTATATGTACCAGTAATTATGCTAAGGTATATACTGTATATGTACCAGTAATTATGTTAAGGTATATACTGTATATGTACCAGTAATTATGCTAAGGTATATACTGTATATGTACCAGTAATTATGCTAAGGTATATACTGTATATGTACCAGTAATTATGCTAAGGTATATACTGTATATGTACCAGTAATTATGCTAAGGTATATACTGTATATGTACCAGTAATTATGCTAAGGTATATACTGTATATGTACCAGTAATTATGCTAAGGTATATACTGTATATGTACCAGTAATTATGTTAAGGTATACTGTATATGTACCAGTAATTATGCTAAGGTATATACTGTATATGTACCAGTAATTATGCTAAGGTATATACTGTATATGTACCAGTAATTATGCTAAGGTATATACTGTATATGTACCAGTAATTATGCTAAGGTATATACTGTATATGTACCAGTAATTATGTTAAGGTATATACTGTATATGTACCAGTAATTATGCTAAGGTATATACTGTATATGTACCAGTAATTATGTTAAGGTATATACTGTATATGTACCAGTAATTATGCTAAGGTATATACTGTATATGTACCAGTAATTATGCTAAGGTATATACTGTATATGTACCAGTAATTATGCTAAGGTATATACTGTATATGTACCAGTAATTATGCTAAGGTATATACTGTATATGTACCAGTAATTATGTTAAGGTATATACTGTATATGTACCAGTAATTATGCTAAGGTATATACTGTATATGTACCAGTAATTATGCTAAGGTATATACTGTATATGTACCAGTAATTATGCTAAGGTATATACTGTATATGTACCAGTAATTATGCTAAGGTATATACTGTATATGTACCAGTAATTATGTTAAGGTATATACTGTATATGTACCAGTAATTATGTTAAGGTATATACTGTATATGTACCAGTAATTATGCTAAGGTATATACTGTATATGTACCAGTAATTATGCTAAGGTATATACTGTATATGTACCAGTAATTATGCTAAGGTATATACTGTATATGTACCAGTAATTATGCTAAGGTATATACTGTATATATGTACCGGTAATTCTTCATGTTTATGTTTTCTGTTCAAATTTCACCAAGTTCGCTGAAATGGTTGACCTTGGTAAAAGAAAAAAAAAAAATTGCATAGTATCAGACACATTCCACAAAGGTAAAGATAAAGATCAAAGGTCACTTCCAATTATATTCATAATTTATCCTAAGCTAATCAACAACTGATTTTCAAAAAGGACATAAAACTTGAAATGTCAATGACATTGTCATGCAGTATTTGTATTTCCTCTCTTAAAGGTTAAGGTCACAGGTAAAGGTCAAAGTTCAGTTATTACAACTGGTGTTAGAAATAATTTCACCTATATTGCTCCCCTAGATGTTGCTTATATACCGGTAGATATTATCATAACCAAGTTACACATATATTTCAAGTTTCAAGGGCAAAGGTAAAGGGAAATGGTCAACAATAGATAACTCTCAATTTCTTATAAACTGACCTATGGTTTCTTAGCAAACATAATAGATATATCCAGAAAGTAGATGCATAGGTAAAGAAATAACACTAAACTTTACTAAGACACTCCTTGGCTTGTATGATTTCCTCAGATGAAAAGTATTAACACACCGCCTCAAATATTTTATTATTCAATTTTTTTTTTAAATAAAATTGAGTATAGCATAGAAGAAAACGAAGCACTATTACATTATCATTGATAATATTACTACTAATAGTATTAACATGAGCCACTCCAGAATCTGTTTGCATGTCACTACTGCCCGCTGGTTCACCACCCCCCGTTGCTGTCATGTTTACCTGTGACGTCGTCATCCACACACCACGGCTCCACCAACCTCACTCGGAGTTTATGAGTTATTTACCGCATTAAGTCACATATAGAGTATTCCAAATACAACAGGTTGATCCTTCATAGTGCTCTGGCTGATTTGATGACTGGCAGAACACACAGAAATTCCAAATTATGGAGAGTGCACGTTGTGGCAAAAGGTGTGTAACAGCGGCAGGGATCGAGCAGGGTGAGGACATGAGGAGAAACCAACCGCCCTATACCACTGCCAGTCGCAAACTGGCAGTAATGATAAAAGAAGTCTGGCAGAGTTTTTGAAATGTACCACAGATCTTAAATAAATCACTCAATTCAAATCAAATGAGCTACTCGACCCAAATCAACCACTTAAGCCAAATCAACCACTCAACTAAAATCATCCACCGACCCAAATCAACCACTTAGTACAAATTAATCACTCGCTCCAATTTAACCACTCAGCCCAAATCAACCACCCAACTCAAATCAACCAATCATCCAATATCAACCATTCAAATTCAACCCAAATTAACCACTCAAACCTAAATCAACCACTCAACCCAAATCAACCACTCAACCTAAATCAACATACATACACAATGCATACACCAATTTAACTCCCAAACAGCGGCCATGCTTGTTTACATGACCGGAGTGCTGGGCTGGTATATTTACCGAAAACGAACTTTATTCCACGCTCTTTGTCATGCATAAGCAAGAGCCAGAGTGTAATGCAATTATATATCTGTGAATGGGTGATAATAGAGTTTTCCAATGACACCTGAATCATCCTTATACGACCACAGGTTCTTTTGCAATGACAGAGTAACCGGAGATGAAAATACCCTTAAATGAGGTAGTTTTCCCGTTTCATTCTTTGTTGCGCGAAGTAGGGACGTGGTGAGGAGAGATAGTATATGTCAGTGACAGCCCCAAGGTGGTGGCGAGCAATCCGAGGCCAGCTATCGTCCCCCCAATGCGCGGTCTCTCTCTCTTAGCTCATAATGTCCTCAAAATGGCACTCGTCATTTGAAGAGCGCCGCAGGGGTGGCCAATATTCTCTCCCGTCATATGACGAGCACAGTCTGTTGAGGGATAAAGACCGAGTGCTCCACACAAAATGTGGTTCTGGTCTCACATCCTAATGGCGGCGTTCCAGGCAGCCCTGTTAAGAGCTGCCTCAATTGTTAGGCCCTTTGATTTACGATCAGACTGCAAAGACCGATCCCATGTCTTTTTTGGACCGCCCATTGGTGCAGCTCCCTCCACATTCATGGACTTGCATCTTTTCACCCAGCTTTGTTCATCCATCCTCTCCATAATTATGTCCAAACCATCCAAGCCTGCTAGTACGCACCTCATTACTGATACTCTTGATACCTAACCTTTTCCTTAGCTCTACACATGATATCCTATCTTGCAGTTTGGCAACACACATCCATCTCACCATCCATATCTCATTGCGTTCCATTCTGTTTGTATCATCTGCTTTGACAAGGCCATGTTTCTGAAGCATATGTCCATTCCCCTCAACGGGAGATGGAGTCTTCTCATGGTGAGTAGTGGCAATAGTTCTCTAAACTTTCCCCAGCCGCATCTTATTCTAGCGATAGTGGCGGCCTCGGCCCCACCACCGGCAGAGATGGTATCTCCCAAGTAGCAAAAATTGTCCACCATCTCCAGTGCCCTAACACTCTCGAGCCGGTCATTGAATACAAGCTCACCTTTGAAAATTAGGCATACACATTTCTCAATTTCGGACTTCTTCCTTTGGTAGAGGTCCCTTTATTCTAGTGCAGCGCTTCTTTCTGTGATGCATCCGGCTGCAGCAGACGCTACACTGTATTGAGTTCGCGCCCACCCCTTTTCTGCATAGTGCGCATGGGTATGCCCCACTTTATTGTACCTTTTTATAACTAATCCACTATGTAAAAACTTTGTTTTATTTATAATTACTCCTAACCCTTTACTTTCTATGCCCTCTTTCCATTTTCTGAACTTGGCCTCGGTATCCTGAGCACTATCTACGATAAGTACTAGGTCATCTGCGTATAGCAGTTCCCATGGGACCCCAACCCTGAAATCACCAGATAGTGCCTCCAGAACCATAACAAAGAGAAGTGGGCTTAACACAGAGCCTTGGTGAAGTTCGACGTGACCTTTAAACTCCTCACTCAGTTCACCTTTCACCCTCACTGCCATTCGAGAGTCGTTTTACATCTTCATTATCACACACACCGGCCACTCCTCAACGCCAAGTTTTCTCATAGCCCACTGCACAACGACAACTTTTCTGGGCACCTTATCAAAAGCCCTTTAGAGGTCTACAAACACAAGATACAGATCCCTATGTTTAATTAGGTATCTTTCCTGCAGCTGCAACAATGCAACTTATATCAACCACTCAGTCTAACTCAACCACTCAGCCCAAATAAATCACCCAACCCAATCAACCACCCAACTGAAATAAACAACTCAAACCCAAATCAACCAATCAACTCAAAGCAACTACTCATCCAAAATCAACCACTCAACCCAAATCAACTGTTCAGGCCAAGTTAACCACTCACCCCAAATCAACCGAATCAACCACTCAACCCAATTAGACCACTCAGCCCAATTAGACCACTCAGCTCAATTAGACCATTCAGCCCAATTCTCCCTACCAACAAATGCCAAAAATGGCCGACAGAGGCGCTGAACGCAATGTTTACCGCTATGCATCATGGGAAATTGTTTACATCGCGGATATCTGCACCCTCTCTCTCTTTCAACAATTCTTTATTATAAGAGGTCTGTCGAAATGTCTGTAGCTGAGACATTATAGCCTATGCATACTGTTATTTATTATATTTGAAAGTCACTCATACCCTTATATAACGTATATTTACAATACAAAGTCAGCAAGAATTTTCGCGCCTTTTTGTTATGCTTATTAATCAGCACATAATTATGTTTGTAGTCATTATCAGCTGCATATGGACATTCCCATGACTACTACACTTTATAAGGATTTAGTGTAGTCGTATACTGCATAATAAAAGAAAGTATAATCACAAGAAATCATGATAAACTGTGCATGTCCTACAGTAGGTGTTAAGTATTGTTGATGTCGACAGTTGTAGCTATGGCGCTAGTTCAGAAGCGTCCACCAGAGGTCTCAAGTGTATTATTGGTAGCGAGAATTAGACCACTCAGCCTAATTAGACCATTCAGCCCAATTAGACCACTCATCCCAATTAGACCACTCATCCCAATTAGACCACTCAGCCCATTTAGACCACTCAACCCAATTAGACCATTCAGCCCAATTATACCACTCAGCCCAATTAGCCCATTCAGCCCAATTAGAACACTCTGCCCAATTAAACCACTCAACCCTGTTTGGTCTCTGGACTCGATCCAGTTCAACCATGCCCAAGTTGGCCCAATCTCATTGCTTAGAATAGTTTATTCCAATTTGAATTACACTTCAGAGCCCGGACACTAAACAACTAATTAAGGGGAGATATATACCTGTATAGGCTATATATTTAGTCATTTATTTATCTATTTATTATTTTCTTTTGTTTGCTCCCAAGACTTCCATCACGCTTAAAAGAAATGCCCTCAAGATCCCCCATCGAGGTAAATTTGTACATTATTAGTTAGAAAAGGGTTCCGGCCAGTTCCTCCTAAATTGCAGACTCGCTATCGCTTGCCTTGAATAAATCAACACCAAAATAGCATGAATGGTCTTAAAATTAAAAAGTAAATGGGGGGAAAGTCTAGAAGGAGGCTCAGAAAAAAAAATCCCCTTTAGTTAAGTCGATGGGTAGAATCATAACATACCCACGAATGAACAACTTTTTCCTTCCTTGCCATGTCATAACTGCACTCTTCTTTAAAGGTAGGCTAGCTTAAGGGCAACCAAAATTACCACGCTCATAAATGCCTATACTCCTTAAGAGGCACAACCAAAAAGGCCATACTCCTAATGCCCACAGACCCTAAAAGTCAAAACCAAAATGGCTATACTCCTTAACAGCCAAGGCCTAAACCAAAAAGGCCACTCTCTGAAACACCTAAACTCCTTAACCCCTACTGTACCAGAGGTTAGTACCATAAATGTACCCTCCAGCATCAGGCAGTGTGGCCAAACTGGATTTAGAGGCAAGAGAGAACATCCTCCCACCTCAAAAGTTAGTGAAGTACTGGCCCAGGCAGCCTATAGGCATGCAACCAAGCTGAGAAGTGTTGCCAATTCCTCAGAGCAGTGTTTACAAGTCATGCTAGCAGCTACCTCTAGATACTGGCAGTTACAAGGACTGCATATTACTGAAGTACATCGTCCGCCGCTAGTACTGGCGAGTGACCTTTTTTGCTGTCGGCCAATGTATGTCACCGGCACAGTAAGGGTTAACGATCACAACCAAAAACGCCACTCTTTAAAAGCTACACTCCTTATCGACCACGCTCTTTAACCGCCACACTTCTTAACGGCCACAGGTTCTAAGCTAAGCTAAATGTTTCACCATTCTAACATGTGCTTGTTGATTTAATTTATTATGAGCAATGATACAAGTGAAGTATATTATTTGCCAATATATTTGGCATGACATAAAGAGGTATGAACATTTTATAATGTAAATGGGAGGAAATATTATGCTCACCGGAGGATACATTTTAAGGGAACGATTACATCAAGTATAAAGACCCACCAGGACAATCTTACATTAACTTATTGTTTTCCTAGAACACCTTCCATCATGGTCTTCAAACAACACACATTACCTACTGTATATTATTGTTATCTTGGAACACCTTCCATCATGGTCTACAAACAACACACATTACCAATTGTATTTTATTGTCTTCCTAGAACACCTTCCATCATGGTATACAAACACAAACCTTACCCACATTATGGTTGTTCTACACCTTCCTTTGTGTCCTACAACCACCTAACCTTACCTATCTTTTTGTTGCCCTAGAACATAATCCATATTTCAACCATAACACACGGCTAACATTCTCAACTAGATTAAAATTATCTTACCATAACCTATTCTGAAAGAACCCTATCATGCCTAGAAACTCTGTTATAGACTACAGACACCACAACTTAACACTCTCCGACTCATATGACGCTAGAGCGTCATATGGCGGTTTTGCCAAAATACTCATAGGATGCTAGACTAGAGCGTCATATGAACTTATCTTAATATCTCTCTAATAAGTTATATGATGCTCTAGCGTTATTTAGGCCTCAGTAAGTTAGGTAAGTTAGATCAGAATCTGTCGATTGGTGGCAACCCCAAGTTCCTCCGACTTCTAACGGTCCCTCACTGAGATTTTGACTGTTGTGGGGATAATACCGTGCGGTCTGCCTCCTCGTCAGTAAGTTAACTATTTCAGTCTGAGGGGGTTAACTACTGTTCATGGAATGCCTTCCTTCATGGTGGAGAGAATGTGGGCACCAATCGAGCAGGACAATACTCAGGAGAGGCCTCATAGGCATGTGATAAGGAGCTGCTGAAACTTTTGTTTCATTTGTCTGGCTTATGTCACTGTTTCTGTTTGTGTCACACCTACACGGAGGGTAATCCAGCTAGCTCTCACAGACACCTATTTTTCCTATTAATTTCACTACACGAAACAAGCCCACCACACTTCTTTGCAATACACCAAAAAATAAATCGTTTAAAATAGCGACTATCACTCTTTTATCTTTGGGAGGAGACACTTGTTAAAGACAGCTCTGCCTTTTGTCTCCTTCATACACATGGGAAAAAACCCCATACCCTTATCATTGTTTTAGAGTATCTCCCATCGTGATCAACCCATTCATTACCGTTGACGTCCTTTTCATTATATTATGGGAAATATTAGACGGTTTTGCTCAGCTTAGAAAGGATATCTACTCATTAAAAGAGTAAATACTATCTCAATTATTCCTTTTAGCTACCATATATCCTTCCTAAGCTTCTTAAAACCGTCTAAATGCAGCTGAAATAAAATACAAAAGACGTCGCCGGCACTGTAGGATTAACATACAGACATGAACTATGTCATAATATGTACTTATTAATATATAGCCGATTTGATCGGAACATAATTTTAAATGGATATATTTGTATACATAACATCGCCAAAGCTCACAAACATTTATTAGTAGTTGTGCATTGATCCATTAATGATTAACTATGATGTTGTTCAGGTGGGATGCTGGCAACGTTCAGCAGCCTAACGTACCAGTTCCTTGGGTCCACCCCGGACTACTGGTGCCGGGTAGAGGCTCTATCCCGGGCCAACTGGACACAAAAACAGATCATCACCTTGGCCAGCCCTACAAGGTACTACAGACAGTTAACACATTCAGTACCAGTGACATCCTCTTTATTGTGTTCTGGCAACTATTAGACAGACTATCTAAATTAATCCTTTTAACCACCATATATGCTTCCTACGCTTCCTTGGATCCACCCCAGACTACTGTTGCTGGGTGGAGGCTCTTACCCGGGCCGGCTGGACACAACAACAGATTATTACCCCAGCTATCCCATACAAGTACTGTCATAAGCCATAATACTTGTTGCCCTGGGAGAAAGACACATTGGATTCAAAGGCAATCAGAGGGGAATTTAACTAATGAAGGTATTCATGAAGTGTAATATTTATTTTTGTTATTGGTATAGATCATGCACTTTGTCTTGTAATTCAATGCATTTTGTTTATCCAACATAGTTTGGGTAATACATTTTACTTCATGTTATTTTGCCAATTAGGTTTAGCCGCTTGCTGTTGCTGTATTTGTTGCTGGGTATGTCCACACAATGAATAACGTGCAAGTCGGTTGCCTTCTTTATACTTTGTATATGGATGAAGAGGCGATCCTCAGCTACCACCGGGCATTGGCTGCCCATACTTGTGGTATCCCTGGTAAACAAGCCATCGTTCCTACCTAAATGACCAAGAGCAGTTAGTTCAGCAACCCACCCATATCCCAGACCGCTCTGGAGATCGACACAACATTGTTGACATATTTCTATTCTCTAATCATTCTGCTTACACTGTAAATCATCTCCCTCCGTTGGCCTCCTCTGACCATTACATTATCTCTGTCACCTGTCCTGTCTCTCCAGTACGACCTTGTGAACCCCTTTGCCAGCGGTGCTTGTGGCATTTTGGCGTTGCTGACTGGGAGGCTCTACAGCAGTACTTCTATGATATCCCATGGATTGATTTTAACATTTGTAGCCAAGGACCAGCAGAGAGTGCCGAGCGCATTATTGAGGTAATCCTTTCAGTCATTGATGCATACATCCTATTTTCTTTACTCTTAAACTAACTCACAACATTCTTGGTTTACTCACGCTTGTTATACTGCTGTCCGCAATAAAAAGGAAGCATTCAATCGGTACCGGTGCCTTCAAACTCACGAATCTCGTACTTTATATGTTTCTGCCCTGAATCAAGCCAATTCTGTTCTTCGACGCACCAAAAACTCTTTCATCAATACCATCATCAATAGCCCAAAACATCTTCAACAATTCAATGCCTCGTCTTTCCCTTCTATTTTCCACTCAGACGGTACTACTGTTGTGACGTTAACCACTCCGTTAGAACCGCATGGCTTGTCCTAAAGTGACTCGCTAGGATCGCCAGGGCAGTGGATGTGGCTACAGTTTATGTATTAGAGGGTGCTTTATTTCATATGAAAGCTCGTGTCATGGGCAGTCTAGAAAGGCTCTTTGTTTTCACCCATGTCAAGGCTTTATATATTTAATTGTAAAGTATATGTTTTATCATTAACTAGAAATGATGGGATCTGGGAGAGAGAGTAGAACAGAGTGAGAGGGGGGCGCGCAGTGTTTTTGCCCTGCTCGATGACGTCACGGCTGGCTGCCTCGTGGGGGTTGGTTAAGGGAGGTCCTTACCATGTTGCTAGCTTCTTTGCTAGTGGCTAGAGGACTTGTTACCGCTTTACTTTGCGCGGTGAAAACTAGTCCCGGTATATATACAGGTTCCTCGCCACTCTCTCCCTCAGATCTGGTTTCTAGAACGCACCTCTCTTATCCCTTGATACCTGTTCCCCGCTCTGCACCTGAGAATCTTTTCCTCTGCCTACCTCTCTCTTTTTCCATATCTTTCACCACCTTTTATTAATACCATATCCCCTCTGGTTAACTCTGCAAAATCAGCTTCATGCTGGCCAGTTGTATTGTGCGTTAAGGTCTGATATAACCTATGTATGTTTAGTTGTTAAGATAAGTTGATCACGAAGCATTGGTTGGCATTCATATTGTTTAGTACCGCTTCCTATAATTATTAGTGTTCTGCTGGATTAGATAATGCTAGATTAGGGGTCTGATATTATAAGGTATTGTTTCCTATGAGTGCTGGCTTTAGGTAAAAGCTGCACGACATACCTGAGAACTGGAGTTGATTGGGTAAATTCTAGTCTGTGTGCCATTGAGAGTAGAGCATGCACGAATGAGGGCTTTTTGCCTATACCATTCTGCACTGTTCTAAGCTCGTTGTTTGTCTTTGAGGTACGCCAGGAGAACGCTTAATACTTCGGTATTAAGGTTTCTCAAGAGAGCTACCCTTCCCTATAACGTAATATTTGACGCACAGACTTGAGATTTGCACTAGGCTATGCGGCATGCCATGCGCACCAGTATCTCGTATCATTGACTCTAGCTAGACTTTATCAGTCACAGTAGACATTAAGTATAGTAACCTAATTACTCTTTTTATGCATACCCACTTATGATTACACAAGCATTTCGCAGCCTAGTTTGATGTATGGAGACACAAACGACTTAGGCTCTTTTTGTTGATAGGAATACTGCATTGTCGTGGCAATTATTATTGTTGTAGTGTTTAGGATATTCTTGGCTCCGACGGCATTATATATTCTGCCTTTTTGTGTGCATAGCCTGCACGAGCATAGTTCCGCTGCCTGCCTTTTTGGGTTCCATTTCCGATACGAGCATCTTTATAGCATCTAACATTTAAAGAAGATTCCTTGTTGGTGTTGAAGGACTTTAGTGCACTTTCTTTCATGCAGGAGTGCCTGACATTTATTGATTAAAGTAACGTAAGCTGTAACTTCTCTTACCACCTTACTTTCCATACCATAACCAAGCACCTTCGGTTATAGGTAGTAATAGGCTGTTTTCACATAACATTAAGCCTAGAGTAGACGCACATTTATTGAGAGTTTGATAGCCTATTATTGCATATAGAACTCGGAGAGTATTTGTGATCTTTGTTCACTGGGAATATACAGCAGAGGTTGGATCTAGCGCTTTCCGTTGTAGCATTTATGCCATTTCTAGTCCAATGAATAAGAGCCCTGATATATTTAAACCTCAGTCGTAACACTGTTACCTCTTCCTCTGACATAGCTGACCTCTTCGCTCAAAATTTCCCTAAAAACTCCACCTTGGATGATTCCAGCGCTACTAGTTCCTACCTCTATACCCCCTTCGCACTAACTTATGCCCAATATCATAATCTCTTCTATAGGATGTACTTTCTGCCCTCTTTGGGCTTAATACTAAGAAGGCGTATGGATCGAATGGTGTTCTGCTGTTGTACAGAAAAACTGATCTTCCGTGCTGACTCTCTGCCTAGGCAAACTCATTCGCTTTTTTCTTTCCTATAACATCATTTCTTCTTGTTGGAAGTTTGCTCTCATTCAACCTGTCCCAAAGGAGGGTGACCGCTCTCAACACTCCAACTGTCATCCAATTGTTCTCATTTCTGGCATCTCTAAAGTTTTCCAAACTATCCTTAATTCATTTTTTTTTTAGCACTTATCTTACCATAGTATGAGGGTGCAAAGGCGGCAGTATGTGTGGAGAATGAGGAGAGCGAGTTCTTTGACCTGAGTGTTGGGTTGAAACAGGGGTGTGTAATGTCCCCGTGGTTGTTTACTGTATATATGGATGGAGTCATGAAAGAAATACTAGGAAGAGCAGTGGATGTTGGTGTAACGCTGAAAAGGGAGGGAAATGAGTGGAAGCTGCATATACTGCTGTTTGTGGATGATACAGTTCTGATGAGCGATAATAAATGGGAGTTGCCGGGTCTGGTAAATGAGTTTGGAACAGTGTGCGAAAAACGGAATTTGAAGGTAAATGCGGGGAAGAGCAAGGTTATGGTCTTCGAAAGGGGTGAAGTTGAACGGTCAGGATATGGAGATCGTCAGCTCTTTTAAGTATCTGGGCAGTGTGTTGAGTAAAGATGGGACTATGGATGAGGAAGTGCGGGAGAGGGTACAACAGGGGAAGAGGGTTGTAGGAACGTTGAAAGCAGTAACAAGAAATAGGGTGGTCAGTATGGAAGTGAAGAAGTCCTTGCATGACAGTGTGGTAATCCCGACACTAACTTACGGAAGCGAAGCATGGACGTTCGGGAAGAGACTCAGACCAAGAGGGAGAGCGGTGGAAATTAGTTACTTGAGAAGTGCGTGCGGAGTTACATGGAGGAATAGACAGACGAATGAGGAAGTAAGAAGGAGGTGTGGTGTGGAGGTAGATGTGCTGGAAAGTGTGAAAAGGAACAACTTGAGATGGTTCGGCCATATGTAACGCGAAAGCGAGAGATTAACTAAGAGGGTATACGAGAGCGAGGTGGAAGGACAGAGAGGGAGAGGTAGACCGAAGGAGAGGTGGAAGGATGGAGTGAGGAAGTATATGAATGAAGGCGGTGCTGGTTGGGAGGAGGGGCGTCAACTGACTGTGGGCAGAGGTGCATGGGGGCGGTTCGTTCGTGGCCATCCCTTCGGGGATAACGCCGTCAGGCAATAGATAGATAGATAGATAGAGTACTTTCAGATCGCCATTATGATTTCCTTATGGGCGACTTTACTAGTGATCTTCTAGCTTATCTTACTAACTCCTTTCGGAATTTCGGTGAAACTTTTTCTACTACGCTAGACATATTGAAAGCCTTTGATAAAGTCTGGTACAAATCTCTAATTTCCAAACTACCATCATTCATTTTCTGTTCCTCTATCTGTGCCATTATCTCTAATTTCCTTTCTGACCATTCCATAGCTGCAGTTGTGGACGGCCATCACTCACTTCCTCAACCTATCTGATATACCAGGATTTTATTGGGTTGTATTGATTAATTAGGTAGATTCTTACTTGATTGGGGAAAAGGAGACCAACACAAACACAAGTACGAAGGCAATAGAGGATAATATAACACAGATTACAAACATAGATTATCCTTATTCCACAGTAACATCTGACTATAAGTGCAATGTTACATCAAACATTGATAGGTAATTATATAACAGCACGAACGAGAATCCACTAGGCTTCTCAAGGAGAAGATCTTTGGCAGGTTCCGACAGTCTTTCAAGATGCGGCTGTATTGTATTTCTAATGACGTCCTGGTCCGTGGCGGTAGTCGTGCCGTGTGACGGTTGCAAAGTTGGCGAAGACTTCCTTGGGGTCTTCTGAAGATCTATGGGGGTTGAGGTCTTTTATGAATAGGAGCTGTTCCACCAGTGTCTTAAGCTCTCGTATCGTAGGACTTCAGTAGGGAGTCGTTTCACCAGTGTCTTACACCCTCCACTACAAGTATCTAACCCAAACTTCCTTCAGGAATCTCTGGAAGAACTTTGATGTTGTATCTTGGGCTTAACAAGTACGAGCCGTTTCACCAGTGTCTTACGCTCTCGTATCGCGGACTTACGTAGGGAGTTGTTTCACCAGTGTCTTACGCTCTCGTATCGCGGACTTACGTAGGGAGTTGTTTCACCAGTGTCTTACACCCTCCACTACGAGTCCTGACTGAGAAGGAAGCCGTTTCACCAGTGTCTTCACGCTCTTCTAACCAGCCCTACTATTGTTGTAGGTTTACTAGAACTAGAGCGCTTGTTGGTACTGCATACTAGAGATGGAACGAATATAAATGTTCACTATTTGCGAATACGAATTTTTTGTTGTAAAATTCGCGAATACGAATACGAAAACGATGACTACTCTAAGCAGCTAAGCTGCGAATGGCAAGAGGAATTCCCAAGAACGATAAGTGAATGGAAGACGGATTCCCCTGAAACCATTCAAGCCAAAGCCACCCTAAGGCAACGACGCCCCTATAGCAGCCGACGACGAGAAGGCAAGGGAACAATCAAGAAAACTGGCAATTCTGCTGAGTCTCTTTTTCTCTTCCTTTCTGTTCCCTCCCCCCACCCTCTCTCCCTTCGTCAGTTGCTCCTCTGACACTGTCACGGCAGGCCGAGACCCTTCCCTATGATACCCAACAATCGACGCCCTTAGTCAAGTCTGTATCCACACAGCAACACCTTAATACTTTCCCCAATTGCCATAACTCCCCTGTAGACCACTGGGCTAAATACCACCTCAGTACACACCCTACAGACCCCCCTTCACTGGCAGAATAGACTCACCCAGTTAAACTGTCAAAACACAAGGAGAAGAGAAGCAGCTTGCACGACAGGCAACACCTGGACTAGCAGTTCTAAGAATCTACCCCAAGGTTATGAGTACTGCTACGCCAAGTTAATCTTCTCATTGACCTGACAACCAGTCAGCCTACACTACCAAATTCCTAGGTGTCTACCACGAGTTACTAGGGACCATCAGGGTCTCCCTACTATGCTGATATTGTATTTACCTTGTGTATAACTGTCGCTTGAACTGGTATTGTATAGACTTATGTATGTCTCTTTGTACAATAAACCATATTTTGTGTTCGTATTTCTTTCTCTCAGTTAAAGACCCCACAATAATTCTCTAGAGGTCCTTGTAATGTAAGCACCTCATATATATAAAAAAACAAATTGTATTTTTCCAGACTCGTCAGAATATAACGATATAGTCGATCATAGACAAAGAATGATATGTTCCTTCCTGTGGTCGACATTTATTAATCCTAAACCATTATGATGTAAGTACATAATATTATAGCATGGAACATTAGGAAAGTACAACAATTATGCGTTATTTGAGTTATTTTGTTGTACTTAAATTTCTAAGTTCAAGCACACTAATAAGGTGGGGGAACAATTAGACAGTTGTTGGAGTTTTGTATATTTATTTAACAGCCCAACTCTTAAGCTAACACGGGTCCAGTAACCCACATCCTGTTCGGCCCGAAATGAGTTCAATACACGAATTGAATAATTCGTTGACCCACACCAGATAGTACATTGGAACTCGAGAGCTCCCGTTACCATCTACTTGGATTCCCGCTATTCAGGTAATGACTCACTTCGACTTCGATCCATTGCAGGTTACCAGACTCAACTAATAATTTTACAACGCCCTCGGATGTCTAACTAAAAGACCAGGGCTTCTCTGACCAAAAGACTCTTATTCGTAAATCTAAATCACAAATGCTATTTCCTAAATAATATAACCTTTACCGAGCCCCTGGATGTCTATCTATAAGACCGGGGCGTTACGAACATAGTCCTCCTAATACAATACAACACCAGGATACAACACTGGCCCGTAGACCACTTAATTCCCCACAAATAATATAATCTTTATCTCACCACCCCTTTACAGCATCGAACGCGTAGTTCGTTACACCTGAACATAAATTATCTTAATACAACGCAATATCTCAACCCTAATACAATACAACACCTGAATACAACACTGGCCCGTAGACCACTTAATTCCCCACAAATGATATAATCTTTATCTCACCACCCCTTTACAGCATCGAACGCGTAGTCCGTTACACCTGAACATAAATTATCTTAATACAATGCAATATCTTAACCCTAATACAATACAACACCTGAATACAACACTGGCCCGTAGACCACTTAATTCCCCACAAATTATATAATCTTTATCTCACGATATTGAACTCTTTATCCGTTACACATATTCCCGGATACGTACATAATATCTTAACGCAATAGATACGTCCTTACTAATTCAAAGATTCTACTTTAGGCTTATTCTTTATCGCCACTCAACCGACGGACTAACCATTAATAAGACTATTAATTCAATTTCCTCCACAACATAAGATATAGTATAATTCTTGGACTAGTGTCCTTCCTATATATATTTCCCTAATACTCGGACTAGCATCCTTCACATATGTATATATATATATATATATCTATATCCCTAAGCTGAAGCTCATCTATCCACAACTATATTATTCCCACTGAACCCTATAGTTGCTTTCAAATCTCAATCCCTCTTACTTTAATTATTTCTCGTCCTATAAGATCCTATCTATTTGGTAGCTAATGGCATGGAACCTTCTCTATCAACAAACACTAATACTCTATGAACACATCATCCCTTTATTTTGTTTCGTAAGTCAAGTCTATTTCTCTTTAGTCTGTTCTAATAACAACACATTAATTATTTAGGGGTAACCACTGGGTCAGTTAACATGATCTCTCTCTCTTTCTCTTTATCTCTTGGAAACGGTCACTCTCAGCTACTACCTGTCGCCCCTCTTGAATTGTCTGGCTACAGGTGTGTAAACCAGCAATGTGGCGCCAGGCGGAGGGATACTGGTGGTGTAATCTCCACGTAGGTGAGAGCGAGGCCAGGCCCGAGGGAGTATTCACGGGAACTGCTGAGGTGGGCTGGAAGGCTGTAGTAGGGTAAGCCAAGTTTCCTGAGGTGCCCTGGGAAGAGAGAGAGGCTGGGCTGTGGCAAGCTGCCTCAGTGGTGCCGGGTGCCTGAATGAACCGGGAGCTCCTCTCCCCCCCCCCCCCTTAATATAGGCCTGCCGCTCGGCCCGGGGCGCTGTGATTGGCTGGCTCGCGCGAGCTGCATGTTCACTTTTGTCTCTTCTTCTTCTTCTTCCTCTCTCCATAGTATGTCCCAGGAAGTCGTTTGCAATTATCTGTTAATGGCTTACGGGAGTCTAGGGCTGGCACTGAATTGTTTGACATATTGCAATCCGAAGGGATGGCCTGTGGAGAGAATTGAATTGATAAGATTTAGGCACAAAGGCCAAGCACTGGGACCTGTAGAGATCATTCAGCACTACATCTAATAATTAAAAGATCACAGGCATTTTAAAAATTTAAAACGCATTAAGATATCAAGTAGCGGTACATTAAACGGATAAAATATCAATAAAGGAATATCAAAAGTAAAAATCACTGGATAATTAAATATCATAAAAAATACCGCAATCCAATAAATACGATCGGAGCTTAAAAATATCTGCATCTTGGCCAAGAATGTCAGACAGGGAAAGGAAAGTAAAACCTACAGAGCATCTGGGAAATGAGTAATTACAACAATAGGTTAGAATGTGGCTTACAGACAGCATCTCGTCACACACAGCACACAGCGGTGGGCGATCACTATGTAATATGTATTTGTGCGTCATATATGTGTGACCAATACGCAACCTTGTGAAAATGACGTGCGTACGTCTACCTAAGTGAACGGGTGATAAGTCCCAAACCTTCACAGAAGGATGAAGGGCTTTAAGTTTTTGGTCTGTGCTAGTGAGGGAAGACCACCTCAACTGCCAACTCTCCCGAATCAGTGACCGGATACTGCATTTCAAATCCTCAGAGGGGATCGAGAACCGGCCCTCACACTCTAGAACGGCCTCTTTTGCTGCTGTGTCAGCCTCCTCATTACCCTGGATCCCCACATGAGCTGGGACTCAACTGAATTTAATAAATTTGTGCCGAGATGCTAAGCGATAAAGCCATGCCTGAACCAATGGGTGAACAGGAGAGTAAACTTGAATGGCAGAAAGAACACTCTGTGAATCAGTGTAAATAGTGAAATCCATTCCAGGGGAGTCGCGTGCCACTTTCAAAGCTTGGATAGTAGCATACGCCTCCACAGTAAAGACAGAGGCAACCCCAGCCAAATGAGCAAGGCGAGTGGTGTCCTTAAAAACCACCGCACAACCCACACCTGATGCCATTTTCGACCCATCAGTGTACAATGCTGAAGTAGATTTATGGACTTGGGAGTGATCCAGAAACATGGCCTTTGCTGCAGCTGGAGACAATTTCGCCTTGGAAATAGGAAGAATGCATACTGACGGAGAGGGGAGAACCCACGGGGCAAACAAGGGGAATTTTACCTCTCTTATTAAAACGGAGTTCAAATGAGAGTCGTTCAAAACTTCCCTCATGCATATCTGGAGAGGCTTGGGGAAGCTTTTACGTGCCGCATACCGTTGAAGGAAACGACTATCGGTGACGGAGCGATAAGCAGAGCGATCAGGGGAACTGCGAACTCTAAACATTAAACGTAATCCAAGCTCTTCCCTACAGAGATCCAGAGGCAATTCCCCTGCCACAGCATACATGCTTTCTGCAGGCGATGCACGGAAAGCACCTGTGCATATTCTCATGGCTGAATTGTGTACCGGGTCCAACAACTTTAAGATAGACTTGCTTGCCGAAGAATATATCTGACAGCCATACTCCAATTTAGATCGGCACACAGCATCATAAATCCTGAGCAGAGATGAACAGTCTGCACCCCAGGACTTATTACTAAGCACTTTCAGGATGTCCAAGGACCGCATTACATGCGCCTTAAGATCAAGAATATGTTCCTTCCAAGTAAGACCGCTATCCAAAGTGAGCCCTAGGAATTTGACTGAAGTTTCATACGGTAAAATATTACCATTAAGAAGAAGGTGCGGTACAACTGAAGTTTTTTTCCTAGAAAACTTTATTGCCACAGTCTTCTGAGGGAAAAAAGTGAAACCCACTCATTCGCCCACTGGACTGCCAAATCGATGGCTTTCTGCAAGTGTCGTCTAGCCATATCGGGATCAGCCGCTGAAAATTATATCGCATAGTCATCTACAAACAACGAACTTTGCACCAATGGTTCCCTAGAAACCCTCGCCACAACACTGTTTACAGCCATTATGAAACAAAAAACACATAGTGCACTCCCCTGAGGAACCCCCTCATGCTGCATAAGTTTATCAGAAAGACAATTCCCGACCCTAACACTGATATAGCGAGTGCGTAGGAAACTATGGATAAACAACAGCATTTTCCCGGTCAGGCCTAGCTTACGCATTTCTTGCACTATACCAAATCTCCACGTTGTGTCATACGCCTTTTGCAAGTCAAAGAAAACACCAAGTGTATGTTTATTTGAAATAAATATATTCTGGATATCGGTTGTGATACGCAAGAGAGGATCAAGAGTAGATCTGTTTTTACGGAAGCCGAACTGAACCGGGGAAATGTGATTACCAGTCGTCCAACCACCATACCAACCTGTGGTTTAGCATTTTCTCAAACAATTTACATAAACAACTGGTTAGAGCAATGGGTCTATAGCTGGAAGCCAGTCTCGCGTCTTTCCCAGGCTTTAGGATGGGAAGGATTAAAGACACTCTCCAACTCTCCGGCAATAGTGACGTACTCCAGATTTCATTGAAAATATACAACAACAAAAATAGAAAAGCTTCTGGGAGATGCCTGATCATGTCATAATGCACACCATCCTCTCCCGGGGCAGAGGAGCCGGCATTACTCAGAGCATGAATGAGCTTCTGCATGGTGAAAGGTGCATTATAAACCTCCAAATCCCTGCCGGTCGCACTGATGGGAGTGACCTGAGCACGCCTAAAAGAACCTGAGACTTCAGCAAAGTGGCGAACAAGACTATTAGAGACAATGACAGGATCTGATGATACAGTATCACCCACTTGAAGGCAAGGAGGGGGACTAGGAAAAAAATTCCCAGAAAGTTTCCTGATCTTAGCCCATACTTTATTGATAGGAGTCCTACATGCCACAGATCCGGTATACTTCTGCCATGAAGTCCGTTTAGCTCTCCTAAAATACCTTCGTTTCTTAGCCTGAGCTCTCCGGTATATAACATAGTTTACCTGAGTCGCATTGTTCTTGTATCTCCTGTAGCAAGAGCGTGTGACATGTCGCAAAGCAGTACACATATTATCCCAGCACGGAACCACAGGCCTCGAATGAGTTCCAGTCGACCGCGGGATAGAAATCAGCGCACTGTTATGAATTAAATCTACAAGGTACTCATATGCTACTATGTGTGTGTCAAAGGAACTAAGATCTGGAGTCCCCGAGAATAATTCAGAGAATACTGTACATTCCAGTCAACGCGCCACCTAGGAGGAGCAGTTGGATGAAGACCATTAAGAGTGTCTATGATGATAGGAAAGTGGTCACTTCCATGCAATGACTGAGAAACCGACCACTGGAAGGAGAGTAAAATATCAGAGGTGCATGTACTAAGATCAATGGCAGAATAACTGTGAAGATGTAAAGTGTGGCGAGTAGGGGACCCATCATTGAGCAATGATTACTTGTTTTGCAGAAGTATAGCTTCAATTTGAGACCCACGCTCATTGCATACGGAACCACCCCATAACTGGTTATGGGCGTTAAAGTCGCCCAACAGCCAAAAAGGTGGATCAAGCAGGTCCACAAGGGACTGTAGGGCTCGTAAGTTAATGGCCTCCCCAGGAGGAAGGTAGAGAGAACAAATGGTATACATTTTGTCGAATAAGACTCTTACTGCACATGCCTGCAAATCAGTTTGCAGGGGGACTGGGAAATGAGGAACACTCCTTTTCACAATAATCGAAGTCCCGCCTTAGGCGCGAAGGCCCAGAGGGGGAGGAGAACCGTAAAATACATAATTTAGACCTGGGTTGAATTGAGAAGAACCCAATTTGGTTTCCTGCAAACAGAGTACATCCCAGTCATAAAGATTCTTTAAAACCGAAACTTCCTCACTATTTGCACGGATACCCCTACAATTCCATTGTAGAATTTTTGGCATTATTGTCGTCAGCTAAACTATCATCCCCTTTAGGAGGGGGTGCATTAACATCAGAGGTTTGCGGTAGAGACTCCTTTTCAAAATGTTTCCGAGAAAGCCTGCCAAGTGAGTCGGCACGCCGCCTCTTCAGATAAGTCTTAAGGGGACCGACCGGTTAATTTAGGCTTAAAAAACTCGAAATCCGGAAAATACCAATAGGTATTTACTCAACAAGAGTCAACATCCCTTCATAAGCCAGTGAAATGTTATTAGTGAAAACTCATTGGAAATAGTTTTTTTTTTTATGTTGTCCAAACTTTTCCTGTAATTCTAAAAAACGTTATATAGCGAACTTTGAAATTAACATGCTCAGTAACTACTGGTCGTACGAGGAGCATACCTATATAAATCGAAAGAGCGTAAGCTACTCTACAACCTCCCATAGGCTTTATCTTCTACTTTGCCATGTTCCTGCGTAAAATATTGTAAATCTAAAAAAACAAAAGTAAAAATGTTCACCTAATTACCTTAGACTTTCACCTGTTTTTCTCAGAACCTATATTGCCGCACTATCGGATGTTATTCTACAGTTATTATTGGACCTATAGGAATGGTGTATATACCATTGGAAAGGTAATTAAAAACACTAAAAGGCCTATAAAGCCAATTTACTCTAGTAATTTAAAAAAATTCACAATATGTCGTCAAAGTTGTAATTTTCTATAAATATATTCGCCTGAATCCGTAATCACCTAAATCGAACAAATACCGGTACATAAAATATATAAAATGTTTTTTATAGAAACTACAGATACACCTTTTGTGAGTTGTTTGATCACATAAAACATGTGCTATGGGGATTTCTGTAGGAGTTTATCATTTTCTGCAGTGCTATGATTTTCAACGTTTGTTTACCTAAATTGCAAGAAAAAAGCAAAATATTTTTTTTTTTTTTTGTTATCTAGTTTTATGGTCATATACACCGGTGCCAAATTTCATTTAAATTGAAAGTAAGACCTGGAAGTTTGTAATTAACCGGTCGGTCCCCTTAACCAGAGCTGGAGAGGTTCCACCCTTGCGAGGAGGAACCCTCATAACTAGCAAAGAGCTATCCTCAGAGTTGGGCCGCTTCTTATAGCATTCCTGTGAAGAATGCCTTGGTGAAGATTGGAGCAGCTGGTATTTATTTTTTACCTGTACGACCGTGTTCTTATCAATCTTTGTTGTTGGCGCTTCTACTCTAGTTTCCGATGAATTACTCTTCCCAGAGAAGGAGGAAGACCTGGGGGAGGAATGAACGCTACCTCCAGAGGAACCTGTGGCACTCCTCACATCCGAAGATGAAGGGTCCTTCCTCCCCTTTGGCGAAGAGCCGGGAAGCATACGACCACCATGATGATGTGTCCTGTCATTCTTTGGGAGGGAAGGATGCTTTTCAGAACTCGAATGGGCATGTTGTTTGCGACGAACAGAGGCTTGAGGAGGAATAACCTCACTCCCCGAACGCTGCTGCCGTGAGATGATAGGGACACTTGTGACTTTGTCTTGGCTTGTCACTTTAGAGAGGGCAACTGGCGCAGACGATGCAACTGTTGAAGCGTATGAACGCGTACCAGGCTTACTCCGGAACACCAACTCCCGTCTAGCAGCACCAAAACTAATATGCTGTGTATTTACCAGAACGACCATGTCTACCTCTAGTTTATATACATCACAATGCCAGGAAGAGGGAGAGTGGCCACCCTGACAGCGGTAGCAGTACGCATTTAATTCACATTCAGAAGCCTCACGATTGCTTAATGCTGAAGAACAGCCGCAACGGATTTCGTTTGTGAAGTATTTCTTAAGGTGCCCATACTCAAAACATTTGTAGCACTGCATAGGTCGATCATGAAATTTCTTAACTCGCAGGGTGAGTGGCCCAATATCAACAGAATCGGGTAAGTAAGACCCCAAATATACAAGTAATACAGTCTTGCCCTTCAACTTCCGGGCAGAGGACACTGACTCGGGACACATAGATAAGATGGTTTCTTCATTGAAGGCATGCAGGTCCTCAGTAAACACAATCCCTTTTGTAAAGTTAAAGGGCTTGTGGGCCTGGATTGACTTAAACATACCATTAGAAGAACAAGGCAGATGAGATAGCATCCTAGCCTGAACTGGGTTGTTAGCCTAGATTAATACACCCTTCCCATACTTTTTAAGATGTTCCTTTGGGATGACAGCGACTTGCCTCTGCAAATTCTGATGTACCTTAATATAATTACTTTTTCCATCGTTGTAATACGCTACATACCATTTAGATAGAGGAGTAGGTCGCTGTAGGTCTGGAATTTTATCAAACCCGTCAAATACATTTGGCACATAATCGGAGTCACTATCCTTAATATTAACAGAACGCTGCAATGATTTTGAACCGCAGCAGCCAGCGGGTAGTAGATTCGGGGCAGCATCGTAGGCAGCAGCAGCAGACTCTTCCTCCAAAAAGGATATGTAGCATTTGTTGACAGACCCACATTCGTCTACAAAACGAATTCTGATACGGGTTACTACACCAAAGGACTTAAACATTTTATGCAGGGAGTCATAGGATAATTCGGGGGGAACATTTTGCAGGAAGCTAGTGTCCCCTTTGCCTCTTTTAGAATAATGTTGCTCAATAGGCATTTCATAAGGTGCCAGTGTAACTACTGTAGAACTTTGAGAGGGAAGGTCATTAGAAGAAGCCGTGGGATTGCCAGAGTCGGTTACCAAATTTTGCCGAATAGGCACTGCAGAAGGTGCCATTGTAACTATTGTAGAACTTTGAGAGGGAAGGTCATTAGAAGAAGCCGGGGGATCGCCAGAGTCGGTTACCGGTAAGTCCAAAACGATTGCCGTGTCAGTATGGTCAGTATCGTCAGCCATGAGCGCATTCGAAATTACAGAAAGAGATAACCATAAGACATAAAATAAGAATGGCATGTGAAGAAGATACTGCGGTTGCTAGGTGCTGCCTAGCAAAGAAAGGTTGAGACCTCTGCAGGGCCAGGAAAACCAGAATATGGCCATTTTCATGAGAAAGGCCCCGGCTTCGAGCTTGGAACATTGTCAACCCGACATACGTGAATAAACGCATATTTGTCCTCAATCTGTTTTGTCCCATAAAGGATGGAGCCGGCGTCGTTACCCGTCACATACACTAAAGATAGAAAGGAGCCAGCAACCCTGAGGCAACCCCACCACGCCCAGCCCTAAACAGCGAGCTTTACGGGCCCTCGCCGGCGGCACCTGTCACCAAGTGAAACTCCGCCAACTTAGCAGAGGTCACAAACGCCGCAGCGAAACCCCGGGGAAAACTAGAACCTCCAGAAGCAGTAAATGAGAAAGGGAGGAAGAGAACAGGTCAAGCAACCAGAAGAGACGGGAGGGTTGAGTCACCTAAAGTTGCAGGGGAGGAAATCAACCCCCTAGTTGGCTTCCCCAGAGGATAGCAGAAGAACTGAGAAATGGAAAACATACAGTAAGAGAAGGCAAGAGCCTAGCAAAATTAGTTAGAGTTGGCAGATGGAGTGGACGAATAACCCCTACCGCCCCAACTGCCAACTCGTAAGCCCCCACACCACGTCAAGGAGCTAGGCAAAATGGGGGGCCTGTGGAGAGAGCGATAGCGAGTTTTGGAATGAGGCTGTACGGGCATATTTCGGCTCCGACAATGGAGCCTTTTGATTGGCAGAGCGAGGAGGGGTGCAGATGGTGGAAGTCATGCCTGGAATGTCCACATTATCTGGCCAAAAGGAGCACACTGATTGGCCGGCCATCTTTCTACTATAATATTCATTATGGGATGTACTTCATCGTATTTATATAACCAAATAATTTGAAAAAGGTTATATAATATTCACATCTACTGTATATCCGTATGGCATATTTTTTATTTATACAAGGATAATGTACATACACTACAGGTATGATACACACGCATCTCATCGAGTAATGGGCATTTTTGTATAGCATATTTTTGTTAACCCGGGAATGGCGCCGAGACTCATAACCTTTTCCCTGCGGGAGACGTTCCCGAACGTCATGGCAATTTACAGCAATCTACAGGCTTTTAAGGGGACCGACCGCTTTTTTATGCTTAAAAAAATTGAAATCCTGAAAACACCATTAGGTGTTTACTCAACATCCCTTCATAAGCCAGTGAAATGATATTAATGAAAACACATTGGAAATAGTTTTTTTTATGTTTTCCAAACTTTTCCTGTATTTCTAAAAACGTTATATAGCGAACTTTGAAATTGACAGGCTCAGTAACTACTGGTCGTACGAGGATCGTACATAAATAAATGGAAAGATTGTAAAATACTCTACAACCTCCCAAAAGCTTTATCTTTTACTTTGCCGTATTCCTGCGTTAAATATTGTAAACAAAAACATAAAGTTAAAAATGTTCACCGAATTACCTTAGAATTTCACATGTTTTTCTCAAAATCTGTTTTGTCGCACTTTGGGATCTTGTATCTAATTTATTATTGGACCTAGAGGAATGGTGTATATACCATTGGAAAGGGAATTAAAAACACTACATTATTTATTAAGCTAATTTAATCTAGCTAACTTTGTTTGCAGCATCCTGTCACAATCGTAAAAAAAAAGAAAAAAAAAATCACCTTAATTCATAATCACCTAAATCCAAAAATACACAAAATATATAAAATGTTTGTTATATAAACTACAGACACCATTTGTGAGTTGTTTGATCACATACAGCAGTGGATTTCTGTAGGAGTTATATGTGTTTTAGTAGTGCTATAGTTTTCAAACTTTGTTTAGCTAAATTGAACGAAAACAGCAAAAACAAATATATATATATATATATTTGATCTAGTTTTAGTGTCACATACACCTGTGCCAAATTGCATTTAAATTGAAAGCAAGACCTGGAAGTTGGTAAATGACCGGTCAGACCCCTTAAATCCTCTTAAAGCCTGCACAATTGAGTCCAAGGGAGCGGGAGCGCGACAGGCCATGCGTCCTTCTCACAGCCAGCCTGCTGTAGCACGGAAGGCTCTGAGTCAGACTCTCGCTAGATATACAGTGCTGCCAAAGGCAAATGTAGTGAGAAATTAGCAAGAATTGCTCATTTGAGCAAATGTTTATGGTACCGCTGCGGGTGAACCCTGCGAGCTACGAAGCTTGTTCTGGCGTCATTTTGAAGCTATTTTCGTCTAGTTTTTGGTTGAATACATTTCATTGCATTCAGACCCTTGCCCATAAATTAAAGAATGATAGAGAGGAAAGAAAGATGCTACAAATCTGAAAATAGCGAGCCGCGCGGTCGAGAGATGGCAGCACGATCGCAAAGGAAAATGGGAGGGTCACCATTAATTTATAATAATCCCTACCTTGTACTAATAACGATATTAATAATCAGTTCTACGCTATCCAGAGACTCTATAGACATGACATAGTTAAATAGACATAAGTAGAGGCTACTGTAAAGGCCAGATCATTGTGAAATTGTCGTCATTATGAGAAGGTTCACAGCCACGTCTCTTCTACGCCCACCATTGTTGTTGTGAGAGTGGGGAGTTGCCAACATCAAACATGCTGAGCCAAAATATCCCTAGATGTCATAAGTATAACCTACGAACGTATTTCGTGAAATGTCCTGTTTTAGTGCAACTTTATAAATTAACCCCCTCCGACATCTTAAATAAACTTACTTACGGGTTGGCAGAGCGCCCGGTATTTCCCCCACAACACTCTCTCTTACACTGAGGGACCGGTAGAAGTCGGAGGAATTTGGGGTTGCCACCAACTGACAGATTCTGATCTAACTTACCTAAGTCACTGAGCTCCATATGACGCGATTTTGCGTCATTAACTTATTATTTAGCTATTTCACTAAGTTCATATTACGCGATCACGTCATATGATAATCTTGGGCGGTACCGCCATATGACGCGATCGTGTCATAGATGACGGAGAGGGTTACCATCTACATAACATGTAACTAATAATATATATTCAATATGACATTTTAATTCTTGTTGTGTTGCTTGTAGTTATACAACTTACATCAATGATATGTATTTTTTATACTGTATATGTATTCCTAATATTTTCCTCTTGCTTATATATTATTATCTATTTAATTTTAAATAATTTACAAGTGTTTTTACCAACATTAAATCACTCTTAAAGACGTTCCCTCTTTAACCTATTGCCCCTCTTTTTGCGGAATTTCCGTTAACTTTGGTAACCCTGTAGATAATCCAGGCGCACAGTTATCAAGGAGTATCTAATAAGGAAAAACTACGGAGGTGCTTTGGTTGTATGCCCTACAACAGTGCTGTCACCAAATCCCTAGGACGCACGGAAAAATAAACGTGTTTACGTCACACTTTCAGCTCTATCCTTCTGTACTCTATGCCCTTGCCTAATCAATCAGGAGTGCCATAGTGAGCCCTAATATGGTGGAAATAGGCAAAAATATGCCCGCAGCGTAAGTGTTAGAGGTTTTACTGGGCGAAGGTGACGGGACTCTTAAGATCCAAGGCCTAAGAAAAGCTTTTTAAAAGACCCCAGTGGCAATCAATACAAAGGCATATGTGATTGAGATAATTCCCCTCCATGCCTCCTATCACTTCTCCACATGTGTCAAACCTCCAACCTTCAATTATTACCTATTTTTCCTCTTATTCCCTTGTTTATTGGTTTATTTTCCATGCCAATATCCCCACCCGATTTCAAGGTCGTGTTGGATGCATATATAGGTTATGGCAAGAGAGAGACTTCACTTACAAAGAGCCAGTGTGGATCGATAAGTGAGAGAGGGAGGGTGTATGTTGCACCGGCTCTACTCTCATGAATGAACCAGTCGGCAATATTTCGTCTTTTTCACCCCCCAAATACTATTCCCACTTGCTTTATTGCTGTTACATGTTAATATTTTAATTTTAAACGTAAAATAGGCACATATGAATAAGTAATAACGATATTAATCGGATAATGATGATTTTAGTCGATAGTGTATGAAAATATCCTTGCCCAACGGGCACTTTCAAATACCATAGGTTTAAAGGTTAAGAGTACGTAGTCATGACAAAATTAAAGTTTATATATAAGTGGCCAGTACAAATCATATATTGATCTTATAATGTGTTTTCTTTCTTTGTATTGTATCAGTGCGAGTGGGTCACCTGAGGGTTGTGTGATGTACAACTACAACTACACTGCTGCTGTTCTGTTGGGCTTTGATAAAACTATGAGTAATGTGTCGGCCGTCACCAACCCTGGACAGAGACTCATCACTTGTCACACCAGAGATTATAACCTGTCACAGTATCCCTCCAGCATTGTCACCGAGGTCAGTGAGGCAGAGCCACAATTGTACCATTTAAAAACAAATGTGTTATCTCATCTTTTAGCTTGTAATATTATGGGACACTTTTACAATGATATCGGCAACAATTATTATTCATCAATTATCTTCTTAGCTGTACCTCTAGTACTGACGACTCTACCACCATCCCACCATGCAATCACACGTAAACTCACGCAATGAGGCCATAGGACTCATATCTTTTGATCTATCAACTTAATGTATTTTGTCTAATAAACTCTCGTCCTGTTACTAATTTCCTACAATCTTTCACTACGAACCACAATGTTCCACCTATCTCACTTTTCTATCACTATTACAAAAACCAGTGTTATTTAGGAGGCTTTTAGTGTATATATCCTTCCTTATGGAGGTTTAACAGGTACTTAACCTGACAAGCGCGATATAGACGTAGGTGCTAGGGTAGTTATTTGTGCATTTCTAGCCCTGGATTCTGACAGAATTCGTTATATTTACAATATAAACCATTATTTGTTTTCGGTATGCTTTTATTTTACATATATGATGTATATATGAACCTTCAAGAGTGCTAAAATAAGTGGGAAAAGCATTTGGGTGGTGAAAAACGAAGATATTGGCCACCCGGTCATAATCTCAGGCGAGAGAGAGAGACAGGCAGCCTTCCCCTCTCGCTGTCTGGGAGTCAACTGAGAAGAGCGGGGCGGTGTGTGCCGGTGTCTGGGTGTTGCATAACGATCTTTTATGCAACCCACTTGTGCTACATTATCGCGGGAGAGAAAAATAACCGATAAATGATGATAATAAGAGGAAAAATAGGTGATAATTGAGGAGGGGAGGGAGAGGGGAATAAGGTGGGGAAGGAGGGGAGGGGGGTGGCTGAGATTTACATGGATGAGTACTGGAGGGGAATTATCTCACCTAGAGACAAATTCCTTTGTTTTGATAGGCCCTTTTTTTTTATGGAAGGCTTTTTTTATGGTCCTGCTTCCGTGAGGCCTATCGCGTTCCCTATAGGAAGCCTTCCGTGAGGCCTATCGCGCTTGCCGGGTTAACTACTGTTCATGCAATAAATAAAGGGAATAGGGCTATGAAATACTCAAATTATGACGAGTTTTCTCAGTGGCGATGCAGGGCTGTTGACGGTGCTAGAGCCACTTGACGCTTCTTGTTACAGGCCAACTAATACAGGGCAGCTCCATTTCACGATACAGGCTAGGATACTCTTCGACGTCATCGGGGGGAGTCCTAGCACATCTCCAGCGGGTGCACTTCCCTGAGCCTGAGGGCATCAAGGGTTAAGCATCGATTTTGGCTCCAGGCAGCAAGAGTATTGGGCAGTTTGAATCAGAAGCTCATTTTTCAAATACTGACAAAGTTCCTGATAGTAGTCGTCTGCCTCGTCCGGTTTTTCGCCAGCTATTAGTCGCTTCAGCTCCTTGACCTCGAAGCACTCAAACACCAGGACAGAGTCCAATGGTGGCTGCAGCAGGCAAGAGGGGTTTGTCAATGCTTCTTCTTAGGGATTAGGGTTGCCAGCCATATTGAGGGGTATTCAAGTAGCCTATGAGGATTACTAATGCTTTGATTAAGTGACTTTTTTCATGTTAAGATCTCTGAAGTGGAATATTCTTGTCAGGGCTTAAATGTATATATATTTTTTTTTCTTGGACGTTGCTGGTGTAACCTGTGGAGATCTCAAGTCCAAGCATTTCCCAGATGTAGCTAAGCTCTGTCAGCTAGCCGTTGATTATTAGATCTTCGATCCTCTTGGAGCTGACGGGGAGCACTTTAAATTTGTTGATGTTGGTGTTTATTCTCCAACTTTTTGCTTAGTTGTTGATTCGTTCAGTTTCTTGCTGAGTTCTGGTGTTCATTATACTGTACGTTTTGAGTTTACAGTGTAGTGGCAGATCTGGGTTATATCGTCAACGTATCCTTAAGTTAGGCCTCCAAGAGAATCTGGTGTGTCTCTACTTTATATGATGAGAATATTGCTGGTGATAAGGCACTTCCCTCGGTGCCATATTGTGTCGAAGGCTTTTGTGATATGACGAAGGGTGAGATGACCTTGTTTCCCATCTACTTTATGGTTAATTATTTTGCTATAATCTTGAATATGTTAGAGATTCCTATGAAGTCGTATTGATGTTGTGTGAAGTTTGTTAGTTTGAGATAAATTCTTAAACGTTTAATTAATGCTTCTCTTGAAAATCTTCCTAGGGACTTCAAGAAGTGATATCGCACAATATTTGTTTGGATCTTCACATCTTTTTTCCATGTTTTGGGATTAGTATTAAAGTGGATTTCAAACATTTGTCAGGAAATTACCTGCTGTTAGACCAGCGTTGAAGATGTTTTTAAGTTTAGAAATAGCAGGTTTTGGAAAATTCTTCTTTATGGTCTTGTAGATGCCACTTTAACCTGAGCAGGTTTTCTTCATATGCTTTATTATTTCTTGTTTGTAGTGGGTCTTGTGAGAAAGTTGTGGATGTGGAGGCAGTCACGATGTGCCCGTTGGTATGGTGCTGTTCTTTCCATATTATTGTGAAGGTATTGTTCCACGCTATCTGTAGTTTATCTTCTTAATCGCTGTCACAAAATTCTTCTTAGAGTACTTCATCCCATATGCTTCTATGCATCAGTTCTTGCTACTTTGTATCATATCATATATTATTATTATTATGTTTTTTTGTTGTATATAGTTCCTTCAGAATATTTCAGGGTCGCTGTATTAGCATGTAAGTGCAATTATTGTGTTGCTCCAGTAGTTCTACGATTCTGCAGGTAGTTTGTTTTGTACGGTTGAATGTAACTCCGGAAAAGTAGTGGCGTCCATCCATGTTTTAATGCTTGTTGTCTTAACCCACTGAGCCCCAGCGACGCACTGTTTGCGTCGGCAATGTATGTAACGCTAGACCCCAGCGACGCGAACATTGCGTCGGCCACTAAAAAATCTATTATTCGGCTCATATGGTAGGAAATGGCTTGAGAATTGGAGGGGAGGTACCGTAGAGTGTTGGCGAACAGGGACGGTAAGCGTGAACCGGCCAGCCAGGCCGCGCGGGTGGTGGTGGTGATGGGATTAGTGGCACCACTTTACCCACTTATTTCACTGCGACTTTGGACCTTATCTACTCCTGTCGTATGGGAGCTAGAGGCTTGAGATTTGTGTGAGACACTCCTTAGGATGTACGCATTACAATGCCATACTCAGTTGTCACCCAAGTCCTGCCTGGTGGGTGGTCATGTTGGGGAGGTGATGAAAGACACTGTACCCACTTATCTCCCAACGACTTTCGACCTCATTTACTCTTGTCCTATAGTAGCTATTGGCTTGATATTTGATATTATATACATCCTTAGGATGTAGGCAATGTATGGCAACCCACAAATCTCGGTTTCTTGGGACAAGGGACGTGCGTGACAAAGGAAAGTCAGTTTACCCATACATCTCGCGAGTGCAACACCATGTCGGATTTACCACGCCGTTACCCACGCAGGGGAATATCCCTGGCCGATGCCATGGCCATAATTGAGGAAAAGTGATGTGCCTGATAGTGACACTGGATCATCAAATGACGATTCAGAGGACGAATATAGTCCCACTGTGGCCGAGTATGATGAAATGCATGAGGAGGAACCCTATCTCCCCATCGCTGAACGGTACGCCAGGCTACAACAAAGGGAGGCGAGTAGCTATCGTTCCCCTGCTCCCCCTCATGACATAGTGGAGTCCCCAGCAAGTGGGGAAGAGGATGAGGAAGATGACCCAGACCCCATGGCCTTCATCAACATTCCACTTTCTCATCGTATGGCTGAGAAGAGAAGCGGTGAGGATGATGGGGAGGAGGAGGACGGAGAGGAGGAGGAGGTGGGTCAAGCTCCAACACCACAAGTGCCTCGCCGTGATGGTGCTCCCCCGCGTTTGCCTTCCCCACCATCCCCCATTCCCTCTCCACTACAAGAACCAACCCCAATGTTGAGGGAATACATGACTCCCCCCCACTTCCAGCCAGCAGCAGAAGGGATTGCCAGGCTGACACAACGCTACTTCCCTGAATATGTGCCGGCCACAGATAACAATGAGAAACCCCGAAGACGGTGTCATTTGTGCCGCAACACGAAACAGAGGGAGCCTGTGAGATCAGATACCAGGTATATGTGCCCAGAATGTGATGTTGGACTGTGTTTCCCGGACTGCTTCAGGGAGTATCACACCCTTGAGCATTTCTAACTGTACTCAAAGACTGCGATAAAAAACGCTATGAAATGTGAAGTGTGTGTATAAAAACCAAGTGTAAATAATAAATATAGGCCATACAAAGTGCCAAACACAATATGTAAGTGATATTGACACTCAAATATACGTAAAACAGTGACGGACACCAATAAGTGTAAATATAGCATATGTCTAAGTCGAAAGTGCGTAAAACAATGTGTGAAACGAATATTTTATAACTATAAAACAGATGATAAAGTAATAAACTGAATAAAGATGGGAAGTAACATTAAAACTGAATAAAGATGGGAAGTAACATGAAAACTGAATAAAGATGGGAAGTAACATGAAAACTGAATAAAGTGGGGGAATAAGAGAGAAAGGCAATAAAAGTGAAAGTGCTGGGGGCGTGTGTCAGTCAGCTGGGTGTGTGTACGTGCGTTCGTTTTGTTATTGTCCGAGACCATGATGGCCGCCAGTCTCCATGGCAACGGGGAAGCGCCACGCTCTTGCCACTCGTGTGCACTTACAAGACTTATATCTAAATACTTTTCACACTGTAACTTCACTTACAATGACATTATGTGATACATGTTGCTAATATATGAACTATGAAGGCACACATGATGCTCGGGTGGTGTAAATAACCATCACTCGAATACTGGCAGCATCGTACATCTGCCATGCTGCCGCGCTCAACTATGGCTGACCGGGCGGGAAGTTTGAAGGCCGCCGACACCAGCTGATGTATGAGGCTGCCCCCCCCCCCCTCATACGGCCCCCAAATGACCAAGGTGAGTCATTTTTTGTTTTCTTCTTTTCTCACATTTTTCTTCCATTTTAGAAAAGAAACAAAAATGGCAAAATCGGCCGGTCCCTGGATGTACATTTATTTATATTTAGCTGGTGCTCAGTGGGTTAAACATTATACATTATAATTAAACCATTAGTCACGTGTCTTGTGTTTCCTGATATTGTTCTGAATCTGGTGTAAGGAATGTGGGAGTTTGTGACAGTTATATTTTTTTCTTATCATGTTTCTAGTTTGGTATCTATGTCCACTAGTGTGGCGTGATTTAAGTCTGAGATTTATATATTCTTCTGTGTGAGCCTAAATGTTAAATTTGAATAGAGGAAGATAGGGACAGGATGGAAGTTGTGTTTATGTCTGTACTAAACATGGTATGATCGTGGTAGTGAGTGGGCTCTGTCGTACTGTCATGTTGTGGTATGTTCTATAGTTACTCAGTATTATGTTACATGTTGTTACTGATTGTGCTGTTTAGAATGTCGGGAAGTGTGGGCCTAGGTGTTGTAGTGTTCTGTAAACTATGAGTTGTTATATTTGTCTTCCTGTGTTGTTTGTGTTTCTGTATCCAGCGTGGGGGAGCGTTTAAATCTCCGAAGAGGTATAGGCTACATGTGAGTCCCTTCTTAATAGGAACACGTAGTATGGGTTGGGTGTGTAAAGTCGGCTAAGTGGTATAATAGTCTGTTTGTATCAGGTTTAGAGAAGGCAGAGGAATCACACACACACTAACACTTGCCACCAAACTAATAGCAAACAACAAAGTAAATATAGGACAATGCCATATAATCCTGATGGATATCTTAAAAGTCTTTGACAAAGTCTGGCACCTAGGGTTGAAATTCAAAATTATAAACTTAAATCTACCTATAATGATAGAAACAGTCCTCAATAACTTTTTGGATGACAGGACAGCCACAATATATATCAAATCAACCCTCGGTGACAGTTTGTCAATAGAATGTGGGGTCCCACAGGGGTCAGTTCGCTTTCCAACTCTCTTTGCAATTTACACAAAAGACTCTCCAGCTTCACAAACAGGCACACACATATTATTTGCAGACGATATCGTGATATAACACAAATAGTAGGATATGGAGGACCGTCAAGGGCAATAATGGCAAGAAGAACTGCAACATAAGTCGAAATAGTCAATAACTTTGAAGAGCAATGGAATATATAAACTAACACTAATAAATTCACAATAATCCAGCTTGCAGTAAAATATAATGAACAGTTAATAATATATCAGTATATAACATGCAACAAAACCTCAGGAAAACTTCTAGACCTGCAAATAAGAACCACAGGATATGCAAAACATGTCCAAGAAAGAAGAAATATAGCAATTGCTGCCCTAAACAAACTATACAGATTTATAGAATTGCAAAGAAATATAAACACTCATCTAGTAAAAGCAATAATTCTCCCGATCCTTGACTAACCTTCAATATCAACTCACAAACTAAGTAAAACACAAATCAAGAATCTACAAGTAATTAAAAATAGAAAACTTAGATTCGCCACAAACCAAAGGTACCCATATACAATGACAACCAGGTAAATTCCTGAAGCAACAAACACCCTACCACTCATTATCCGCCTCCACAATCTAGCAAAGAAAATAATTATGGGTTCGTCTAGAATTACTAGAGAACCCAAAATTAGCAAACATTAAAGAAGAACAACAAATATAGAAGGAACTTCCACAAATGGTTTACGAGCAGCCTAAAAATATAGTCAATAGAAGAACCAACCCCGATCTTTTAAACATAATACAAATTAAATATAGGCCTATGCACATCAAAATTAAGAATTATATTCTTAAACTAGACTTAAGGAATACAAACAGCTTACAGTATATCTAGGTACACAAAGAAAAAACATAGCGAGACAGACGGTTTCCCGTTAGCTTTTTATCTTCTCCTTTCCTTCATAGTTTCTGACAACTCCATCTCCACCCCAACCTCTCCTTTCCCACCCTTCCCCTCCTTTGAACAAAATAAAATAACATGCAAAACATACACAGGGGAGGCAGAGCGATAAACATCACTGACCGGGTCGGACCCTTTCCTCGGCCATCCTGAAACATTCCAGCATATTCCTACAGCTTATTAACGAAGAAGCAGCGGACAAGAAAGACGTAATGCGGGTGATCTACAGCAGCAGTATATCAAGCATCCCTAGTCCGCATATAGCAATATGACTTAATTTGCCCAGATACCCCTAAGTTACCTAAGGGCCTGTTCCTACATCGCCTGTTTGCACCAGTTATCAAGACAGCTGCATGGAAGAGAGGCTGTGGTGGAAGAATAGAGTGGCCTGAGCAGATTATATTGGACTCTCTCAAGGCAATAGGAAGACAGGAAGATTGGCACCAACATTATATTTATGGGATCTATTAGCCCCATACAAGATGATGAAAACACAAATATTGGAGACATGGCCCTGGCAAATAAATAATGATGGCAGCTGCAGTATATTATGTAAAGTGAAAGAGAACACATAATATAGACATAATTTGCTGAAGTAAAAGCAAATTTGAGTTAAAATAATTACTATCAATTGTTAGGAAATCGAGAAAGTAATGGATATCTCGGTGCATGGCATTTATATTGTATGTCATAGATAGTTAACTTTGAAAGTGAAGTCCTAATAATGTTTGTAGGAAATGTGAGTGGAACATGACGGACAGTAACTGTTGTCCTGCTCGTCTCTAGATTAGTCTAGTGAAATAGCTGTAATAGTTAAGTTTAGATCATAGGTAGTCAGGTAAGGGTAGCGTCACCCGTGATTTTCAAAATTATCGTATAATTTTCATTTGTTTTATAGGTGATAGATATCACTTCCAGGAACAACATATCCATAAATGAAGCAAATCGGACAAATAAGGTTTTCGCTACCTGGGATTTTCGCAATTATTGCACATTTTTCAACTGCTACAAAAATTTCCTTTTTGGTCCAATGTTAATAAGTAAGATATAATTGAAAAAAAAGCAATACAACTGGGTGACATATTTGTTATACACCCTATAGTTTTGCTGCTGTATGGTCATTTTTTGTTTTTCAAGTTTGAAAGTTGTAAGCCTCTTGTCAGAAATGTTATTGATGTATCAAAAATTTGTCACCCAGTTGTATTGCATATTCGATCTTTCCAACGATACCTTACTTATTAAATTTGGTCCTAAAATAAAAACAAAATTGTAGCGGAAAATGCTAAAACAAACATCGTATTGAGAAAAAGACTAAAACCTAAATGTTTCCATTCCCCATTGATTCCTCTCAAATAAAGATTTATTGCAACTGCTTGTTCTTGATTGATTTGATACATGCTCTGGCACTAAAATCCAGTGCAATTTACTAGGTCTAAGTCAATAATATGCCACCTGGATCCCCCAAAAGGTATTTCTCTTCATTTGGCGCCATTGGCTTCATGACCAAGGTAGGTCATTTTAGATTACTCTAGGTTGTGTTAGGGTTGGTTTGGATGAGTTAGATCTGTTTAGTGTTGTACATATATGTTTGTGCATGTCTTGGCATCTGGATGATTATGATGGCTTGTATGATGATGAAGATGGCTTAGATGATGATGATGATGGCTTAGATGATGATGATGATGGCTTAGATGATGATGGCTTAGATGATGATGATGATGCCTTGGGTGATGATGATGCCTTCGATGATGATGATGAAGGTTGTGGAAATGCTATTGCTGGTGGTGATGGTGATTGCGTTGCAGTAGTGGCAGGCAGTGGGGGAGAGGCAGGATTTGATCTCTGATATCAAAGGTGTCTAACTACAGCCAGATTTTGCTCCCTCTGCTTCTGGGTATTCGACTTACGTGT